>JAMBLF010000098.1:0-427396 GCA_030578115.1 Leucoptera coffeella
TTATTAGGTAATGTAGACTCCGCTAATTCTTCCAAATAAACTAATTGTTTATCTGTTTCACCATCTACTGAAAGAGGATTTATAGTAAAGTAAAATACATTCTCTATAACGTTGTTGATTGCTTCCTCCTCTTTACCCTCTTGTTTTCCACTAATATTGGTAGAACATGGTGTTTCATCGCGAACTATAAGGTCAGCAAATGGATTATTGGAATCAGACATTCTTACAATGGTGTTATCACAGCTGCTGATTTATATAAAATTTAATGAGACAAATAAATCAACATAATTTGACTATTTGGAAAATGTTATGATCCCGAATAGCCTTAAAATGTTTTAACACATCACATAACTGAAACTGCTTGTTACAAGTATGATGATGTTTTTATCTAATTTGAAAATCCGAGAATTAAACTCAAACATCAAGATAAATATTTTTAGTTCAAGCAAAGAAAATATGAAATGTAATGTTTTGAGGTTTCCTTCTGTATGACAGTTTTATGATTATGACAAATGACAAGCAACGTCAGCGTTGGACGTCAATATTAGGTAGAGATCCCGCCACATAAGGTGGCAGTAGCCAAACTTGGAACTAAATTTGACGTTACCCGCCATTGCGTGTTATTTTGTATGAAAGGTAAATTTAGTATTACCAGCGTTGTGTTTTTTGCCCACTCTTTGTAATTTTTATGTTTGTTAAGGGTGATTATAATAAATTGATTTCCGGAGTTTCTTGTTAGTTCTTCTCCAAGCTAGGGTCTCCGCTGATCTAACCTCGGTAAAAAATATGTAAAGACAATGCTCAGTGCCATGTTTGAAATAATAGTTTTAAGAGATTCGCGATTTATACTCATGATATAAGATATAAGGGTGTGTATAAGATTGATTGCAGCTGTGGGAAATCCTACGTCGAACACACTAAACGGTCTATTGCGGACAAAGTGAAGGAACACATAATATATGTAATATATAATAAGAAGGATAAGTCCCGTTAATTATTAATCATGTTTGAAATAGTTTAATAAACATATTTTGACTTTGATATATTAATTTGTTTTATTTGAGTTTATAGCTCTGCAACCAAAGACCGTTACAAATGAAACCTATAATGTATCGAGCCGTATGGCACAGTGAGTGCTAGTTTTGGCGTGTTTACTGGTAACACTGAATTACTCGACTGTGGCGACGCCTCCAACTGCCACCTTATGTGGCGGGATCTCTAGGTACTTTTTTTTTATGTTACGCTTTAGATAAATATAGTGATATTATTTTGAAAAGTTTTTTCTTTGGTTTAGAAAATAGGGATACGTGATCTATGCCTTTCCTCTGTAGGAAGACGGGCGTCACGTGTATACGTTTATATAAAAAATATTTTCAAATCTTCTGTTATATTTACCTATTTACTTAATTCCTGTTATTCTTAAGCAGGGACATAGGACTCGAAGTATGCTATTCCATTGTGAAAGATCTCGATTACTGTCCAGTATGTTGAAAAAGTAAAGGACTAAAGTTTTTAAATACTGCTGGGGATTTCGAAGGTGGTAGGTTGGTAGCTATGCCAAACTATAAATAAGTACATTGTATGCAAAAGATATTTTTTCATTTATACATTCAAAATTATAATATTTAGTAAGTCATAGAATGTAGTATATTAATAGCAAACTAATAAGTAACTATTATGTAATTATTATCGCTATACAGCAAAAGTTTTTGGTAGCGTATCATGACATACTATTTGTCTAAGCTAACTAATTGACTGTCTATCTGGTGAAACACGATCGGTAAAACATACTAAGCAAGGGAGAGTTGTGAAAATTATGCATCTATTTTATTGAAATGCCTTACTTTATAATTTTCATTATAAATGGGCAATATGTTATTTTAGTATTCAGCGAAATTTCAATACATTGCTATGTTTATTCTCGAATGCAAATTATACTCTAGTAACATTTTCTTATTTCTATAAACAAGTTTAATACTAATTATTGTATATTACGTTTGCTATATAATATGTACTAAGGATTAAAACATGTTTATTAAAACAACTTTTGATAATTATATTTAATGTAATAATAATATAGTGTTTCTAAGATACTTTTTATCGATCTACAGGATATGACGACATATTTTGTGCAGTGGCGCCGTTAGAAGGTCGTGTTCTTATTTAGAACTAAATCTATAGCATTTTTGATTTCTCGCTCTCGCACGCCTCGACTGTCCGCCATTGTGTGAATCAATCACTAGTCATCGTCTGAAATCATTTCTGCGTTTTATCATCAATGCAGCAAAAGCTAATGCTATGAAAACTTTTTATGGCGTTTAGTAATCTATAGTGAACTGTTTTTCTAATGTAAGAATGGTAACAATTTGATTTACTTGATAGGTATTCATGATGCGTGACCCCTATTACATATTAACACAAAGTGAATTACTTCATTAGCTGATTTATTTCAGCATTGTGCTTCAATATCTACACATTTGCGGGTAAATTATTTAACAAGACACGTTTCTAACGTGCCCAATGTGATTATTTCGAGCTATATTCATCTGGACCAAAATGGCGGATGAAATTCCCATTCTAAATTGATTCTAAAATAATTTTCATTCCCTATTCATATTGCATGATATATCGTAGGATAATTCCAGAAGCAGGAGTTTACTTATGATTATTGCTTATGTGCATTCAAGGATATTAACATGATAAGGTAGGTAATAAGGCTCGTCATCGGTGATGGAATATTTTGTATTTTGAGCATTTTAGCGTGTGCAATTCTACGAATAGTAGGTACGTATGTAAGTTAATTATAGTTTTCTTAGTTGCAGTTCAAGATTCTTATCTTGATCTGTAAATACCTAATACTTTTCGTATTTCAAAAGGTTAGGAATATGTTTAACACAAAGACCCTTATTAGTGTGCGTGTGTTTAACTTGTAGGTATACGTGTGTGTAAACGGTAAAAGTATTTTTATAACAGCCCACTGGTGTAGTTTGACCCCGTTCGAAACTAGTGATTTTACTAATTTCTCGTATTTTTTTAAGCTTGATCTTAAAAGTTCTAGTTGGTCATATTCGTAGAAACCAAAGCTTGGCTAATTAGCTCTTATTCGACATTACTTATAACACTTAAGAACTGTTTTATAATCTTTTCTTTTAACAGAACATAAGTGGTCAACTTATTGATTACGCACAGATAGGTATTTTCGTCGTGCAAGATAGTAATGAAATTGATTTATAGTATAATGCTGAAATTATACTTGTAGCGTTTCAGTAGGTATACTCTTAATTATTTTGCATTATTTTCCTAAATCGGTAGGTAATGTATCATTATAAAATATGGTGACTAAATTTCGTTAGTAGGTTATTAAAAATACAATATTCGTAATACCAATAAAAAGTTATAGTAACGCAACTGCGTAAATCTAATCTAGTGAAATATTTAGAAAATCCGCTATTTGATTCGATCCTCAATACGGTTTACCATTCAAGTTGAATCACTTGGTTTTGTTTTGAAGACAAAATTAATTTTATCGGGTTAATTGACCTGACGCCATGTTGGATTGTTTTTGTGCGCATTTAGTGAAGTGGGGAGGGACGTAACAATGATAAACTATGGACTGTGACGTATTGCAGTTACGGTATTTATTTTGCTTCATGTATTTGAAGTGCCTTGAAAAGGTGTTATGGCCGCTTGTTTTTATACATTTTATTCTAATTTTACATGTAGGTATTCAGTTTAAAAAATGAAATCATTGTAAAGTATAAAACTTTTCGGTTTATTGTTTCAATAAGACTTCATGGCTATAATTATTATCTATAATTCTAGTAGTAATTTGAAAAAATGAAATGTTACGTTTTTATTTTACTTTTACTAGGGGATATTTCATTAGTCAATTGTTAAGACATTTGTAAAGTGCATATTTGAGAGTAATTATAATTATTAACGATGTTGCGTTAAATGTTTACCCGATAAAGATTAGTGATTAGCATTGATGTAATAGGGGTCATAATTTTAATAATGAATTAACACATTATTTGCATATTATATAAAACAACTTAAAGTATCGGAGTTTTCTTATGTACACTGAAACGAAATTGCATTTTATATGCTATCTGGTAAAAAGTGGGTTAGTTGATACCACAAGGCACTTTGAAATCGCGGAGGTGGATATGCGTACTTCTGGACTGCCCTGTAATGTATACTGGTGGTTATGGGTATTTAATAAGTATTTAATGTTATGTATTGTCCAATATATTTTGTAGGAACTCTAATCCTAATGGTTCAATCAATGGACCAGTAACTATCATTAATAATGATTAGTCTCAAATTACTTAGTGCACAGAATATAATTAAAACAGTGCAATTAAATAGTTCAAATAATATTAATCTCATTAAAAATACATTTCCAAATGCAGAGTTCTTATATTATAGATAACAGTGTTAAAATCCAGTCCATTTCACTCCCATTAAGTAATAGAATGTTACTTATTTACGACTATATTTTAATCGATATTATGATTAAAATCGAGTTCTACTAGCTTTCAAACATAAACTTACTTCTGACTACCCAACCAGAAAAATCAACATTATAATTAAAAATTAAAATGTTTTCTTGTATATTTCCAGTAAGTCAGTCAATATGACAGAAGAGGTGGCGAATGTAGAAGATTTGGAAGATGGAGAGATTGAGAGTGATGGAGAAGAAGTTGTAGAACATGTTGAAGCCAAAGCACCGCCAGAAGAAATCGCTGACCAACCAAAAGAGGGGCCAGGCCACGATGACTTTGAAACTGAAGAAATGTACTATAGTAAGTCAGGTAAGAAGAAAAAGTCTAAAAGCTACAAAGCAGAACAAAAATCAAAAAGTAAGAAAAGTCGCAAGCTGAGTCCCCAAGAAGATGATTTTGCGGGAACAGTCGAAAAGGCCATCAGAAAAGCTATGAATAAAAACGACGCTGATGATATACACAGCAATGAAGGGAAACGTAAGAGTAAGAAAAGAAAAAAGCATGAGAATAATGAAGTTCTCAACAAAAAGCGCAAAAAAACTGAATATAGCGATGAAATGGATGAGAATGAAATGATGTGTGTTAGAGGGGCATCGCCTGTGCAGAAACGGTCTCCTACGAATAGTTTTCACGAAGATGATAGAGATTCTTACGCATCGGATAGTAGTCACGATTCAAGAGAACATAATCACCATTCTCGTCAGCAAAAGAGACGTCGACCACCGCAACGTGATAGGAAAAATAATGTTATGAAGAATGATCGAGATCGCCGCAAAGGAGCTCATCCGATGCAAGATCCCGACGGTATCTGTTTGTATTATATGCAAGGCAAGTGCCACAAAGGCGATGATTGTATGTACTCGCATAACGCTGAACCTCCTCGCAAAATGGAATTATGCAAATTCTACCTTATGGACTGTTGTGCTAAAAGGGATAAATGCTTATATATGCACTCAGATTTTCCCTGTAAATATTACCATACCGGTCTTCCATGTATTTTCAAAGACGATTGTAAGTTTGCTCATGGTAAACCTCTATCTGACAACCTTAAGAACATTTTACTGAAGCACATAGAATCTGCTCCTAAAGAGATATTAGGGGATTTTCCAAGGCTAAATCGTGAAGGTGCTATGAAAATGATTCAAACCACACAAATGAAACTTATGCAGCAATATCCAAATGAAAATGTTGAGCCTGAAATTCCGTCATTGTTCGATTTGAACATACCTAAACCTCATGGCAACTTAGATGAGTCATCCATGCATCAATATATTAACGATAAGCACAATAAAATATCTCCAAAGATAAGACAGTCAAGATGGCAAAATGATGACTCTCAGCCAAATAATACTCAACCTGGCGGTATGATATTCACTAATGCCAATGTCCTTAGTATTAAAAATTTAACTGGTGTCTTATCACCTCGTCAGATAAACGATTTAACCAAAATGGGAATAGAGAATTTGGATCAGCTGGGTCAATTAACTGTCCTACAATTAAATAGTATAGGTATTTCCCTAAAACAAATAACTGAAATTCAGTTAAACACCATGAACATTCAAAAGTTAGGTTTGATAAATAATGTTGATCAGCAACCGCCATCTTTCCTTGGTAATGCCAACCAGGATTTAGATTTAAGAGTCCCACCCGTGGTACCCATGTCAAATGCGTCAATAGGATCGGCAGAATTACCAGAAAAGGATATTGATATGAGGTTTCAATCTGGATCCCTCATTAAAAAGGACAACCTTGAAAATCCTGAAAATGATCAAACAAATAACAAAGATGCCATCGATATTGACCAATACACAAAAGACGCTTTAAAATTTGCGTTGAAAGAAAAAGAAAATATAGAAATGGCAAGTGATAATATAGAGAAACCTTTAATAACTTCAAAAGACGTAGATCATAGAGTTCTTCCATTTGCAGATGACGAAAAGACTTTAGACCGTAATGTACCGAATATAATCAAAAAAGATACCGATACTGATATAAGGTTCCTTCAACCTGAACCTATATTTAAAAGCTCTGAGAAAAGGTCAGTTAGGCGGTCAACCACTGATGACGAAGACAACAATCTGTGTATAGACGAAAAGTGGTACTCTAGTGACGAAGAGAAAAACCCAAAGAAGAAGTCACCAATGCAGTCGCCGTCCGTTCCTTCTCCTCCCACAACACCAAAGCCCCATGTCATAGAACCTGCTACAGTGCTGCGAAACCTCGGCGATCTCTCTAAAATTGATATAAGTGAAGAGGTCAGTAGGTTACTGAATACCATGAAAAGTAATCTACACGAGCCAAAAGAGCCAGCTACCAGTGAGATAACAAATAGCCGTGATCCTAGAGGTAAGTCATCGCCGGAACACAAGCTTAGCAGCGATAAAAAAGAGAAAAAGTCAACACGTGTCTCTATTTACGAATGTGTTGACGGCGAACCTACTGACGGACGACGCAGGACTGACGTCGATCTTCGTAAATCAGATTTTATTCCAGCATTCGTTGACACGGATTTAAGACAAAGTGCCACTGGTGATGTTGATTTTAGGTTAGGTTTACCGTTCAAACCTTTGCCAAATTATACACCGGCCTCTGAAATAGATGGGTCTATTAATAGTCATCCGCCTATTGAGTATAGATTGATAGCAATAGACATACCTAGACCAGATTACACCGATATCAAAAACAGTACGGCTAAGTCACAAGCATTAGCAGATCCAAGGCTCAGGAAAGTGTTCAGGTTATCGATTGAAGAATCAGGTAGTGATAGTGAAAAACCGACGACTAAGGTGGCCGCCGTGAGTGCGCCTAGGGCTGATCCTCGAAGAAAACCAAAGGACACCGAAGTTAATACTAATGAATCTAAAGCGGCGTCGCTCGATTTGCAAGTAGTCATTCAGAATTCAGATTGGTATAAGGATTTAAGTTCAACTCAAAAAATATTTGTCAATCAACAAATTGCAACCGTTACTGCTATGATAAAAATGTTTAATCAGGATAAAACACCGGGGAAAGTATTCGATCTTGCGCCCATCCAAAGCAATTCAATTTTAGTTAGTATTTTTACAAATTTAGGTGTCTCTTTGGGCGAAAATGGTGAATTTAGTTATCTGCCTAAACCCAAAGAAGCTTTGTTAAAAACTCCAGTGGGATTCAATCAAACACCTAATCCATTTATGATGAATCCTAATAATATTGATGGCCCTAATATGAACATGATGCCCCCCGTCATGAACATGGGAGGCCCGGGGTCCATGAACAACATGAATATGAACATGCCAGGGTTCAATCCTAACTTCCCCGACCCGCGATCAGGCAACGCTCCTACGCCCGGTCTACTGGGCATTGCGCCTAACATTCCTCATAACTACAACCCTGGATATGGCGGGCCCAACAATTACGGAGGGCATAATATGCACTTCAACGGCCCTCACAATGATTTTAACATGGATGGCGATCAAAACTATAATAGGTATCCGAATAGGGGAGGACATAATCGAGGTAGGGGAAATGAAAGGTGGAATCGTGGTGGCGGCGGCAGAGGGGGTCCCGGACATCGGAAAAACTACAATGACAGGCCAAATTGGAAAAATGACAGACAGTAACTTATTCGTTATAATTATTGTGGTTTTTGTTAACTGTTACTCGCGATTCATTGCATTTGTGTTACTGTAAATTAATTTGAAATACAGGTGATAGTTGTATGTAAGATACTCGTCATTTCGTTTAAGTTGAAGTTTTAAAATGATATGTTTGTTGTAAATACATAAATTAACTATACATGTTGTGCGTAGGTAGATAACTGTAATTTATTTAGTACTTTTAACGATTAAAAGTCGTATGAACTTCTTAAGTTAGAACTCGATGTAAGAGCCAATCTTAAACAAGACTGACCCTGAGTTATTTTGTAAATCGATAATTATAGATTAGTCAAATTAGCTATTATGTGTGCTACATATTTTTATATTAAATCAATTACTTTTTATTTCCGCGTATATATTCACTATGATTAAGGATCATTGTAATGATGAAAAGTTCTAGCAATAAATAAACTGATGATGTAAATAACCAGTCTGATTAGACTTTGGCAATAGTGATGTTGGAAGTAATAAATATTTTATTATATAAAAGTCCTTTATATTTCACAAAAGATTGAAATAGTCATTATGAAAGTGTCCTTTAATATTTTATAGGCTATGTGTACGCTGGCTTATCAAGATAGATAAAATTGCAGATAAAAAATGAGTGGATGTATTTCAGATTATAATGATTGTACAGAATGAAAAATACTGGTAAGTAAAGTACACATTCAGGCCACTAGACACATCAACAAATTTACAAAAATGCTTACTTTTATGGTCGACGTTCCCAATAAAACATCTACCCTATCTTATCATTACATTACATAAACTGACTATGTAAAACGTGACAGAAAAGAAACACCAAACAAAGATTGAGAACTCAAGAAAAATAAAACCATATAGAAGATGTGCTTCAAATTAATTTATTCACAAAAACATACACTTACTCTTTCGATTTGTCTCTGTTTAGTGTTCGCATTACAGAGGCAATGAAATTTGAGAAATCTATCTTTAATCGGTTACCCCCGGACTTAATATTGACTGCTACTTGGGAGATCTTGGATAGAGTAGGAGCTGAAACACCAAATCATGTAAATATGGAATTGACTTTTACTTTGCTCGACTATTATTGTCTATTCCAAAAATAGTTTCCTCACGATGTTTTCCTTCACAACGTAAAAGTATTTGCTACTCATTTATGCAACCTATAATAATGTACGTGGCCTTGTCCTTTGGCTCGTTATCAGAATATGTCTTCGAACTTATGCATATGTGCGTGGGCTCAGCTGAATTGGACATTATTGGTTTCCGCTCACTTAATACATACCTATATATATGTATACAGTAGAAAACAAACACTATTTCCACGTTTTTGGCACTAGCAAAGCACAACTTCGCTGAGTAAAGACCAATTTCCATTGACCCTGTTGGTTATATGCCCACATAAATACTTACAAAAACTCAATGACTCAGTCTCCTCTGTGTCATCAGTACAATTATAGAATAAAACGCATTGCTTCGCTGATAACTTTGGTTGGGAGACGAAGTAATTGAAAAGAAGTTCTAGTTCTCTACCAGCTGCGTTCATAGTGTTGGGAGAACATACTAAGATCACTCCATTGACTCCAGATCTTACTGCTGGCCAGCAGGATTCAAACCTAGAAATGAAGTACTAAAATTAAGAGTAGATGGTAGAGTAGGTGGTAAAGTAGATTCTTTTTTTGGTCCGGAAGTGACGTCCATGTAATTAATTATTAATCTTTAAACACTCATTAAACAAGGAATTCATATTATCTATACAATTTAATTATACCATTTTAAAAAACGACGATAAATAAATTATCTTTAACTACCCTGATAAGCCACTTTCGTTACACTGTTATTCCATGTCATTTGTATATCTGTAGGCAACATACACAAGAACAATTATTTTTTACCTACTTATGATCACCACTACAATCCCATAACTCGATTTCTATGCTAGCATTTCGTCCGTCTACATTAATGTCCGATAGTTCAAACTCCAGAATTCGCACACCTTGAGTAGGCCGCGTATTCAAGGTAGCGTCATCCGTATTTATACATTCCGAAATAAAATTAGCCAGAGGAGATTTGCCAGCCTGAAATATAATTAATTTATACAAGTTCAGCGATATAGTTTAATAATCTTATTAGTCGCATAACATTAGAATAGTAGAGACATTAACTAATTCGTTCGCAAGTTAGGAGGGATCACGTGGTTCACTCTAGTTCCTTTCTTATTATGATGCTGTTTTAGCGATTATTAATATTCTTTAGAACATAACATAAATAATGAGGAAGCAACTAGTATCGATAGTCATGAAAAAAAACTAACTAACTACCTAACTACCGTATAACAAATATTTGAATGTAATAGTTATTCCATTGATAAAGTAAAATGTTTGTGTCCAAATGTTGTGCTGCCATCTAGGGTAAATCAGAGTGAATCAAGGTTACGGATAGATGTCGCTTCCTTTATCCTCTCATGTTGTCTCAGAACGATTCAATGTCTAATACTAGATTAAAATGTAAGTCATTAGATAAGATTGTCATATTATTCAGTTTATCATTAACAACGTGTTCGGAAATTAAATAATTACTTTTCTAAGTTTATCATGAAGAAAGTTATAATTTTATTCACGAGTATATTGTACTGCTCTTAGCGTGTTAAGGTTGAAAATTTCATTAATGAAATAGATATTAATGGCTATTGACTAGATTACACCTGAGGTACTGACTAATTTAACTTTAGATGACCCTGACCACAGATATAAGAATACTAAGTCCTGACTTACCCCCGAAGGTCCAAGCATAAGAATTTTAAGCTTATCCATCTTATACGACAATAATATTAACTTTTAAGATAATAGAAATCGTATTAATTCACTAAAACACTGTGTTACTACACAAAATAATCAATAGAAGTAAAGTGAAACCACGAATTTGTTTACAAACTGTGTTTACATGCTCGTTGCCACAGTAACGCTATGAGCGGTTTCTAGTGTTAAAAACTATATAAATTGTTTTCTATAGCTCAGAACTATTAAAAGAAGTAAATACAAAAATGTATAAAATAGACCTAGCTTATAAAATAGTGCAAAATGTCAGGTTCCACCGAGATTTGAACTCGGATCGCTGGATTCAGAGTCCAGAGTGCTAACCATTACACCATGGAACCGATGAATAAGGAGTCAAATTTATAAAACAGATTCGCTTGTATTGAAAAAGTTTATATGAAACTTTTTCAACTTAGTATTTTTGGTTATGATTCAGGAAGCTTTGAGAATTGCTTTTCTTTATATTTTCTTTCACAATAACAGATTTTTCTATTCTGTGTCTACTCAATTTAGTTAATATTTATCGTTGCAAAAATAACAGCGCACAGATTCTATAATAGGAACATAGCAGGCCTCAATTACCATATTTACGTCCATTTTTGTTCAACTAAAATAATATCGCATCTAAATTGTCTAAGTTATTAAGGTACTTGAACTGTAAGTATCGTATTCGCTTCGTACACGGATATGAGCAACCAGTTTAAGAGCTTTTTAGTGTTGGATTTTACATGCCATATTTTAAGTTCGTCTGGTATGCACAGGCTATGTTCCATCGAATTAAGGGACTAAAGCCATTATTTACTTAGTATGCGGATGTTTTGCAAGCAACACATACTGTGTAGCCAGGACGAAATAAAAAATAAAGTGTAATCTTTTTTGTGTAAAAGTAAAATTGATTTTTTTTCGTCTTTGGAATTACACGATAATGAAACAAATTGAAAATTTTAACTTGTCGTTATATTGGCACATGCAACTGCAGGTTCAATTATAGGCTAACAGCATAAAATATGGTGGTTGTTAATATTTGCTAATACTGTTGCTACAGGCGTTGTCAATAATTTATGAACTAGTTTATTTAATCAAAAGTTCCGTATCTATTATTATTTTAGAGGCTTTCAGTAGTCTGTAAATGGGTATTATTATATAGTATAAAACGTTCCTGTATGCATTCCCTTTAGCAATAACACCTGCAGAGTGACCAGGGTAGCGTTTATCCATGAACCTTCTTTATAAATCTTTTTTTTATTTCTTTCAATGTACACGCAAGAGAAATTATAATTCTTACTCGCCCGTGTTGTGATTGTAATACCATTCTATGAATGTATAAGTGTGTTTTTTTTAAAGTGACAAGCCCCCTCCACGCAACGGTTACACATGCGAACCGCCAGACATGTACTGATTCATTTAGCGGAGATAGCATCAAGTTGTTTATTACACATTGTGCGGGATGCCGATCGGTGGATAAACAGCTATCGATGCTTTGGTATCGGTAATCAATTACATCGCCTCCTGGCCTGATACTCGAAATTCAGATGAGATTGCTCTCAGTAAATTAACTATTCAACAAGATCCTTGTAGGACTATCAAAGTATTTGGTGTAGTGTGTTTTGGTTACATCGCATTCAATCCTCACCAAATATTAAGCACTCATCGTCGTGAAGAATATTCCAAATAATAGACAAGCAGGATAGGTTGTCGTTTTCACAATAACTGAAATGTCAATAAATTCGTGAGCTTTATTTTCTTTAGAAGGCAAATAACCCAGATGATTCGGTTTGCGAATCATTTGCCCTAACAAGTTTTATAAGAAACTGTTTATTATAGTTTGATTCAACGAGAAATTATAATATCATGAACGATTGAATATGTATAAACAAATTTAATACGGTATATTCAACTCGAAAATTGAATGCTAAGTGCTAACCTCATCTTAGAAGTAATTTTGTCGGCTCTACAGTTAAAATTATTTTACATAGCCCATCAATCTGAACCAATGGTTTTTTTAATAATTAAAATATAAGCTATTTCGTTTAAAGTACCAATAAACCAGCTGCATACTTACGAAATGCTAGCAGAATCGAGTCCATAGTTCGCAAGGTGTCCATGACTCCCGTGCATTGGGTGTAACACTATATTACTGCTGTAAGAAATTAAGGTACGCATTTGCAATGGGCAGTGCGTAATGTGGTATCGGGAGATCGCATCAAGCCCTATTGTGTTTCGCAGGTTGTAGGTTAAAGGAAAATGCGGTGGGTGTCCTGCTTTTGGTATTTTAAAGAATATTTACTTTAGCGAATAGGGTTTAAATTTAAATAAAAAAAATGTTGTAGGATAGGATATAATTCAGTGATATTGTAAAATGTTTTTCTCAAAAAAAGTAATTAAACATATGACAGTCAGATAGAAGGCATTTTGACGAAGCCCACTGTGTTTGGGTGACAATGAAGCGAAAGTAGGTTGTCAGAATCGCGACTGATGGGGATCCGTGATCTCTGCCTACCCCTATACAGGGAAATGGGTGTGATATGTATGTATGTAAATTAAAGTGTCAAGTAGACAATTTTACATGTTTGAATTGTTAATGTGTTTCTTAGTTTGAGCAAAGAATAAAGGCTTACTAGGAGTATTGAGACAGGTTGTTAATTATAAATTAATAACTATGAATAAGAAAGTGTAATTGCTCCTGAAAACTCATCACGAAGTTTTAATTTAATCAAGTATGTTGAAGTAATTCGTTGTTAATAAACTTTAAGTATACTTTCGAGCATTTTATGAGTAGTGGTATTAAACACCGACGAGGTTTCTTAGCTCTAAGGATATAAAATGCAATTACGTATACTTACATGGACTTTTATTAGGTATTTCATTTGTAATTAAGATTTTGAACAATTCTCTAAGTATTTCTGACTACTCGTGCTATAATCAAGTGCTGACTCAGTAAATTGTCCTGTTTTAAACCGAAAATAAATGGTCAAATTAGGTTTTTTTTGTAATTGATGTACCTATAACCCAATTTTACACAAAAGTAAGACTATTTTTATGTCATCAATATACCGTGAAGAAAATAACTGACTTAATAAGTCTACCTCCCAGACTAGCATGAGCAAATGAGCCAGTATGTTCTGCCTAACAAAGTTACCATGAATAAGTTTTTTTATAAAAAGGTTAAGTCACAATAAATTTGATTGATATCTGACCACACCGAAGGGCAATTATTAAAAAGAAAAGGGAGTAAAAAGTAGGCGCAATCAAGTCAACCTCCATCCCGATATCTCTTTTTATGCTGGTACACTGACTTGTGTTTTGTGATGTAAGTACTTAAAATTTTCTCTAAATTGACTTCAGTTTATACAGGACCATTACCGTGCTTTTTTCCTGCGTAATGGCAAACGTTTTAGACCATTGAGTCTTGAAGCGACAACTATTGATGAGGATGTTTCCTAAATGCTAAATTAAGATGGATACATTTTATTCTCGAAGCTAGATTTCTTATTTTAACAAAACGATTTAAAAAATATCAGACCTCCTGCAAAATTTGTGCTCTTAATTCTGTTTACATATATAGAAGAGTGACATTATAATCATGGATGTATACTCGTATGTAATATAGTATGTACTCGGAAATGTACTTTAAGGAGATTTGTGTCCTACTATGAGCATAACCTTTGTGACCATAGTTAAACCTTTTGTGAGAAAAATAAGGTAAGCGTGTGTAACATATTCATATACTCGTACGTGAATGGCATAGATTTACCAGTTTAACAAAAATTGCTAGGAACTCAAGAAAAAAATACTCTATTCTCTTTCATTACATTTACATTCTTCAATTATAAGTTTTATATAGCATATTATCGAGTAGAAATTCATAAATATATGCTGCAAATAGCTATAAATAAAACAGCCTTCCCGCCCATCTAAACATACCTTTAGATCAGTGTTCAATGTAACAAGCAATCCAGCTTGCAATGCATTGAAGCTTATTAGGCAATTTGCAACAAAGCGACGTGCTTGGACTAATCCCTGGCGAACCCTGCAGGCCTAAGTACCTGCAGCCATTACGAGAACATCTCAAAAAATGTTACACGATCACCTTGGGATAATGATACACTTAGATAACTCATTCAGAGAAATTACTGTCTATCGAATGCGCAAAAAGTCCCGTGAGCGATGCCTTTGAATAAGTGATGCAAAAAATAAAAACCTAATAGGGTAGGCTCGTTTTAGATGCATTGGTAATAATGTCCTATGCTGGTCTGCGACGTAAATAGAATGCTAACTGGACGCCCTTTTACTCAGCAACATGTAACTTGTCACAAATATCTCATATCTATGCTATCACTACCCGTTAAGTTATGATAAAGCTGCCGGAGATGTAGTGCCTGTGAGGTTACCACTCCGAAAATAAAGTTTAAGGAACAATAATATAAGGAAAAAAAAACTTTTATAGACTTTATATTTTTCATACTATTGAAGTTCAGGTATAATTGTGTGATAGGATAGATATCACTGCCATCAATATCCTCAAATATCCCACATCTTAATCCTTACCAGTATTATTTGATCTAGCTAAATGTGACGTAAAGTTCTTAAGATCTTACGTTTCGGTTTACTCCTACCAGCATTAGACCTGAGTGCTTATGTCAATATAATTTCCTCCCAGCACAAGATTACCTGCACAGTTATACCCCTGACACTTAATGGTCAACGTGGGAGACTCTTGGTCATCCCGTAGTCATTAAAGCATTACAGATTTAAAATTCTCCACACTTGATCACGGCAACGTTGCTAGTTACAGTTAAGTTACATACTTGTAGCAGCTTCTTGTTTCCTGTATGCGAAGCCTTTGCATACAGATTGTATTAACCGTTCTCTTTAATTAGTAGTAAAGTGACTTGTCAACGTCGTAAACACTTTTATATCATCTTCAGAATTTGCCGTGTATGCAAGTATTTTCTAAAAGTTCGAATATTAATTTCGATCTTAGATAAATAATCTAACTTTTTTAAATTTGGAATTTGATTTAATCGAGAACAAACATAATGTCAGAGATAATCAAAAACTACTCGCGGATGTTTTCAAATAGCCTTTTTATGTAAAAGTCTTACATGTATTATAACACATTAAAGCTAATTATAAGTTTTCATAATTATTTATTTACAAATTTTAATTCAATAATTTTTACACAACGGTGAGGTATAATTCTCTTTTACTTGTATTTTATGTATTGAATATCCACAAAAATAGTGCAATATACCTAGTGTGCCCTATGCAAGACTTGATTGAAGCGATATGTGCCAACGTATCTGGTTGTGCAGATTAATCGGATATCAATTAAAATTCTTATCTCGTGGGTAAATTCCTGATACATCCGGGGTACCATCTACCCAGTAGGTGTTCGTTGGAAATTCTTGGGAACCTGGGTATTGCTTACATTTGTACTCATGTATTCGTAATTTGTTCTTTTTTTGAAATAATTATTTGTAGTTTGGTTGTATCCATTACATTACACGATCAGAATGTTGTGGCTTTGATTATGTCCATTGCCTACCTATGGATTGCTTTGCAATATGGACGTATCGTATACAAGAAGTAGGTGTCTTTCATGCTGGTAATGTTTCTATAGTAGCTTTTGGGCCGTGCGCTAGCTATATGTCCGAATATTAAATTTTGACTTCGTCACCACTCAGAATTATATGTATGAAAAACCAAACTGAGAACATGTTGTGTCCGAAACATTACCAACCAGTAAGGGATAAAATGGTGTGAAGGCATGTGTGTACATCTTTTATCAGCACCTTAAAACCATTAATAAAGTACAATTGTGAGCTAAATAATAGTGGTCGGCTAAAAGGAACCGCTCAGTGTACGCAATCACAATCTAAAAGTATAAATTACACTAATTCATTTAGTAGAACGTATGGTTATCGGCACTGTACGGCTCGTACCTTATTAATTTTCCATTAAATATCACTTTAAACAGAAGATTACGCCTATTTATTAGAAAGTGCTGGACTGGTGTGCAGTAATAAATTGGCCCTTTAACAAAATGAACAGCCATTTAAGATGCAGCGTGTTTATGGATATCCGATATTTGGATATTGAAATTTATTAGTTTACTGTAAAGACAATTAACGTTGACAGATGGGTAAATGCCAACGTTTATGTGATGGTGAAATAGATTTAAGCTTCTGATTTGTACGTAACTATGTCACTTCATCAATACATATATTTTGGTCATGACATATGAATCGATAAGATTTCGTAAAAAGAATTTTAGGGAGTAAAGCTGGCCTCTTCATGTCAATTTATTTAGGTAAAGTAATTTGTGATTTTTACATATTCTCTTTATAGTTATATGTCGTATGTAACTGTCAAAGAGGAAGTAAACAAGATATATATGACTTTATATATTGATTCGTAACATGACATATATACACACACAAATTATCTGAGATTAAACACGTTATTGCATCTTCGTGACTAGGTAGTTCGTGTAGATTAGCCATTTTCAACTTTGACCGAACCTTCTTCGAACTAAGCTCGGAGCCTGACCTAACGGTAAAAAAGTACCCTAATGAACAAGGAAGGGCGCTCTTAGCTTTTTCCTTGATGGTCTGGAGAGTCGTTAGATACAGTTACAATGATGGCCTTCAGCATATTGCACGGAGAACTAAGCAGCTATTTGTCACACCTAACAAGGTCTTTGCTAATAAATAGCGCGGTCGACATAAATGGCTATACATAAAAATGATTACCTACTTTAGATTCACTACTCCAGTATCTAAGTCAGTCCTTTTTATATTATGCTTGGATTATAATAATAATAATATCTTTATAACCATAAAAAACAAAATTACATTTCAAGGGCAGACTTAAAGCTAAAACAATTATAACTATGAAAGTGTTCACAGCGACTCTTGCAGCCAAATAAAATATGTACCGGGTTTATATTTATTATTATTAATTCTTTATTAAGCCATTCACCACTAAGGTTATGTCGGCTGAAATACAAACACTGATGCCACGGCGTTTGAACTTCTTGTTATTTCATCGCCATGGTTACACCAACGCCGCCAACCGCTACAACCGAAGAAAAACGAAATCGATGCTCCAATTCCTTGCTCTCTTCCTTGTTCTTCGGTTCGTTCCAGTTGAGGATCCAAATCTTATTCCAAAGCGAACATATTTAGCCAGTTTGGCATCACAATTGACTAAATATTCAGCCGAAAATATTTTTTTGTATTTTCAACTTTCACTGAGCTGCTGACTTTGTTGACGCACCATAGACGACTGGGTTTATATTTAACAATTTAATTATTGAAGTACACATTGGACAAATAAACAAATTATTTCAGATATGATTTTCAAAGTTTTCGTCTATATATTCGTAAGTGTATGAGATCACAATGAAGTAAAAGTAGTATTACTGGTAGCTCGCAATATTTATAAATGTATAGTGCGTGCGTATTGAATACTAACTAACCTGCATACAATCTATATAAAAATAACTACTGTTCTATTAATCTTATATGAAGGCACTGTATTCTGATTGCCTTATATGCGAAGAAATCATTGTCTCAGAGTCAATTACAGTAATATTCGATGAGATGTGACGATAACAGTCAATTCATTAGTAGGTACTCCATTGTTGCATACTTTCTCGTTCTGTATTATCATACCAATTTAGTGCGTCATACAGTGAAACAATTGTATTTACTTTTTTAGTTCGTTTAGTCCATATAACATGCTAATGAGTGGCTAAGGAGATGTTTTTAATGTCTCCTAGGTTCTGTGCACCCCGAATGGGATAAAATGATGTAAAGGTATATACATATATGTGTGTGTGTACGTAGTTCTTTATGTTTTTTGGGATAACAGAGAAAAGTGATTTTATGTCATCATGTATAGCGTAAGAGGCGAATAAGGGACACAGTTTTATTTCTATTAAACTTAGGTTATCAGTGTTATTTATTGCTTTCCCTATAGTAAAAGAACAAAAGTGAATTCATAGCCTTTTAAGGATTCTACTTTTACTTGTTGTCAACTTGAGAGATGCAGAATGTCCTTTTAAACTTGGGATCATGATCCTGCCGAGTAAAATACTCGATGTAATTATTCGGTTTGTGTAAGTCCTTTTTTTCTTATATTTAACACATTAAATACATCACGACCAATGCTTTCACGAGGTAGTACAATTGCAAATATTTTGGAAAATTTGGATCTACTAATATTGATTTCCTAGACAGCTTGGGTCAAGTCAAATTATACGGATATATCTTATCTTATTTAATATATTGAATGGTACTTTTTCTCGGATATATTTTAAATGTAAATTGCAGTTTTTTTTCGCTAAGTGAGTCAACCCGATCCTAGTATAGACTAAGGGTTGTTATTGAATGTCGCTTCAAACCTGTTGATAATCAATCACTATGACTAGCTCATCTTTTATTGTTGGTTAGAGGCCCCATTTCTCGATCAGATAAAACGACTATGAGGTTTGTCAATGATGAAATATGAATATCTAGACTTGTTTTCTCCATTGACTTTATAAAATGGACAGCCAGCATTCCAGAGTTAGGACTTAGAATAAATAAATGTTTAAGGAGAAAATACTCTAGATGTGTTTTTTGTACAGGCTTAAAATAACTCTTGTTGAAATAAATTGTTTAGCTAGTAGTCAATATAGTTTGAAACGCATTTTGATTCTATATATAAAAAAAATTGACCTACAACGATTTCGAATATTTATCTAATTCGCACTTTAAAGTACAAAAATAATGTATAAAAGTGCGAATCTTATATTTTCGAAACACAACACTTACACATCTGCCCAATGAAGCAAAATAAGTCCTCGTGGCGTAACATATCCAGGCTAATCGTTCCATACTATACCCAGTCTGTTAGAAACACGACACTGTCCCACAGTATAACTCGAACTCGTATCGCGGGTGGCCTGAATACACACATCTAACACGTCAGAAACCTGCGCATTTACATACAAAGACATTTTATAAATTACACTGGTGCATTCCGCCCGACTGTCTCCGATGACAAGTTTTTCTGACATCCAGATAACTGGCTTTAAATGGGGTGAGATTGCTTCGTACTGGTTGAGCTCTAGAAACTACGTGGCTATGTTTAGATACTAGGAGCAATAATCGTTGAGCCTGTGTGTTTTTGTTAGAAATGTATCCCAGTGATATAAATCGGGCTTACTGACATACTGGGCCGGCCCGAGAATAACTTTGTTCTTCCGACATTTATGTGAACAAGTAAGTCACTTTAGAAAAGGTACAAAATGTCTCTTAGTTTTTTCAATCGAAGGCAAGTTTGTTTTGTGTTTCATTTATTTTTAATAACCGGTAAGTTCTTATAATTGAAACATATGGTGTCCTGATTGTTGGAAATTTAATACTCTGTCACTTGATATGATGTGGGAACCTATTACGAGCAAACCATAGACTGGCACCAATTTACCATAACATGAAATTTCCTTGTACATTTATACAATATGCTAAGGATATTATGGACGTAATTGTGTGAGCGTGTGCATGTATTTTGAATAATACTCTCGCTTGGATAGTGACGATAGCAGATGTCTGGTCCTGTCAGAGCTACTTATAACTGATTGTCATGAGTAATGGACTGACCCATCATGAAAGGAGCGGCAAATATGCAAAATCACTTTTTGCTTGCCACTTTGCAAAGGGCACTTTTATAAAGCCCAAGAGGTTGCTTAAGAGCCGGCATTGAAGTGTTTGCCCTTGACACTACCATTTCAGTAATATATTAAAGTATATTTATTTTATTTGTTGCTCTTTAGTCTAAATAATCCTTAGCGTTTTACATAGGTAATATGAGGTATAAAAGATTTTATTGAATCACGAAATGACCTAATTTCATTCAGAAGAGGCTATGGGTAAAAACTTTATATACATCTACGAGTATATATATACTAAAACCTGCACAAAAATCATGTATATTGTGCAATAAAAACATTAAATAATTCGTACGTATTATATTTACCTCAGTGTTCTTTTATCCGTCCGCTTGTGATATCATTTATTAATGCTGATATCTGCCTCATGACAGCTCAATTAAGGCATATCAAATGAAATGAAGAACAGTATTCTTAAGCTCCAAGAAGATACATAATATCACTGGTGTACGATATTATGCGTGTGATTCTTAATCCTATCGTCTTGTTAGATTTCTCTTCACTATTGTCGCTTGCCGCATTTTTAAAGTTATCTTCTGTTAGGGAAAGAAAGTAACGCAGTGGTTAAGGATTTGAATTAAGCGATAAAGTTCGTCATAAAATTTTTACGTAGCAGAGTAGAATTGTTTTATTTATATTGCTGACTAATTGAAAAGAACCAAAATCAAACCCATATCTTAAATATTTAGTAATAGTTAACAGCAAAGAGTCTTTACGGAGCTGTAGAGCGGAATGAATTTTTTTATTCTTAAGCACACAAGGCCATTTTCTTACTATTAACGTTTTAAATCTAATAAATTAAAATACATGCTGTACTATTTGTGTATACACACTCCCTTTTTAATGTGTCGTAATCAGAGGCTCTCAGAGATTCGAAAGTACTAAATCAAATACTCGTATAGATTTGAAAAAACATTAATCTTTTATTGTTGGTTAGGTATTTATTGTTGGTAACATTAAATAAACTTGACTTTTACTACCCACTGCCTAGTGGTTACTCTTTGCATGCATCTAGATGTAGGCTAGTGTTAACTTTTGACCTTGCTGGGCAATCTTTGGCACGTCTGATCTTTATTTATGGTTTAAATGTCTGCCTTAGACAGTATACGATCTTCGGTAATAAATCTAGTGCTTGCGTTGAGTAAGTTTCGCAAGAACAGATTTTAAGGGCTATTACTTTCGCAGTATGTGTAGGTGTAAGTAGTATCATTATCTGACGTCTCAGTGGTGAACAGGACGTGTAATTAACACCAAGTAATTGCAAATATTTAAACATCGTGCACAATATTAATTTTGAAATTTAATATTATTCTTAATTAAGGTATACTCTTACGACAATAAATACTTACACCTTTTCTATATTTTCATATCTCAGACTATCACGGCACCAAATTCTACTTCTATAAAACTAAATAAACTAAAGCGAACAAGTAAGCTAAGGTAGACAATTAATTTGTAAGTTGCTTTGCTAGAAATGTTAACGAAGACCCCGCGAAGCAATTACACCCAATAAAAGCTCTCACTTTATATTAAGAAATGAACCTAAGTCAGCGGAGTCAGCCACAGAACAAAATAGAAAGACGCTTATTCTTTCACTTTCGGTCGCATTTCAATAACAGCGATATTTTCACTAGTATCTTGAAATGAAAAAATTTTGCAAAAAGGTTTTTAATTTCAGAGTAGTAGCAATTTTAACTGCCCTACAAATTTTAAAGATCTCTTCATTTAAGAATTTTAGTAAAATGGATGAAATAAATTGTCCTGTATGCAACAGGCCTCACATACGCATTAATTTATTCACCACAACATGCCGTACATGCGTATTTGTATTTTTATGCCTTTATTAGATGGACAGAATTTCGAATACATACGTATCTTCTCTGTATTTTGAACTTCATTGGCTTCAATTTGGCAGAGAAGAACTTCATTTATTATTAATATTAACTTCGCAGACTATCAAGAGAAAGGGAATACAAAATTTCTACTCCTATCTTAATAGCCAATTGACCGATATATTAAAATAATAATATAAAAGGTCAAAAGCAGAATCAGATTGAGAGAATCGGTCCCCAGTCGCTGTTGTTTACATTTTTATGCCTTCACAAATGGGATCTGAATGCTAGCTCCGCAGGGTTAATTGCTGTGCAGCCTGCTTTTATAAGTGTTAATAACTAGAGAATCTCTTTGCATGGAATGGAGGCGTGCGTCATTATGTAGCCAACGTGAATTTATGTTTTCATCGTGTGTCGCAGAGAAATTTCAGAGTTATTATGAGCAAAGGCGATTTGTTGAGAGATTTCTGAGTAAACGTTATAGTTATAGCAAAAACGTGGCTACATGTCGTGGTTTTATAAGCCTGAGGCGTGACAGGCGACACGCGCGTTTTCCGAATTCCACCCGTGCCAGGTTTATAGCCTGCCTAAACGATTTTGCTCAACTACCTCTGCTTACAGAGAACGCTACAAATCTACGGCAATTTCACACTGTAATTGACGTCTGTTTACCAAGCGGTCCACTATTACTTACAAGGAAACCATGTTGATATTTTACTATGAATAAAGGAAAATTTTAATAATTTATTATTTTTGAAGTATGATACATACATATATGATTTGGTAGGACAGAAATGTTGATCGACGGTATGCCATCGACCTTATAGTATGAATTATAAATTTTACTACTAATGTATATCGGCATTTCTGAGATTTCGCACGTACAGCCTTCAGTAATGCAATCATAAAAGCCAAAGGCTTGAAAGATTTATAGTTTTAAAATATAGAGTTTTTTACGTCTTAGAAAGGAATTACAATTAGCACAGTCGTCAAATGCTAAGTAAATAAACAAAAAAGTAACTTATTATAGGAGCAAGATGTTTTATTGACCCACTTCACATAAAACTTTTATGATTATTTCGTAAAATACTTGTGGTATTACTTAGAAATTTGTTTTATTTTTAAAGTGCTTTTACGTCCGTATTATCTATTTTTACAGGCCTCGACATTTTTTATCTTTCGTAATAAACATAGATAAATATTTCATTGACCAATAAATATACTTATATAATATTTTTTATATAATCAATACTTTTATTATGATAATTATTAGAAATATCATAATTTTCAATTAGCCTAATTATTCGATGTTATAAGAAATTATATTTGAGCTTCGTATTTTTCAAATATATCATTTAAAGATACGCCATACTAAACTCGATTATTCACCTAAGTTAAGGTGCAGTCAATGTACTATTGACGAGCGAGGAAGTATCCTCCAAACCAGAATCTGCTTGCTTGCATTTGCATACTTACCTATATATATCCGTATCGATATACGTTTCTATACAAAATGTAATTTCAATTGTAGTATTATTAATGGGAACTTTTACGCAAATATTCGTAAATTATGAAATGGCAGGCAGTGGTAGGTGGCAGCAAGTATTCAGATATTTTTGATATAATACCTAAGATCATGAGTATTGTACAGAAATTTACTTTGCTGACATTTAATTATCAGTTATTTACAGATATATCCCATTGAAACACCTTACACTTATTGTCACATTCCTATAGGTACAGATTGTGTTATATAAATGAAGCTTAAAGCAATAGATTTAATTATGTATTCATATGGCAGAACTTTTCTACTGTACGGGAAGAGGCCGTATTGAAATTTATCGTATCCTTTGGATCTTTTGCCTCAAGCACCGCGCTATCCGCGCGGCTCCGATTCTCCTATCGCGAAAAAGCGTACAAGATTTCCCGAAAACACTTTACATAACATAAAATAACTTACCCTTCTCGATTTGTGCATACAGACTCCCTTTTTTATTGTAGGCAGGTTTCCTCGCAATGTTTACCCTTACCGTTAGCGACCGTAAATTATATACGTAAAAGAAAAACACATTTTTAAATTTCATTCATTGGTACATGCCAGAGCCGGGATTCTAACCTAGTAAGTAGTAGTTTGAAGTGAAAGATTTTAAAATCCATAACAAGTTATGTATACTTATGGCACTTTATGATTGTCACTTTGTTACATGAAATGTGCTAAGCGTTTTCATTTTGTTATAACGAGGCAAAACTGCATAGTTCATATATTATTTTTCTGTTATAACTCTATACATTCATATCCCTTTATCCCCTTGGGGGTATATAAAACCTCGCAGAATCAGGACCTTTTTCGAGACGTTGTTTAGGAGAATCGCATCCATGGACATTGACCCAGGATCTGTGTTAGGATATTTAAGTACAAGCGCCTATACTTTGGTATAGTTTAAGCTACATGCAACTTAGTACGATGAACCCGGTAGAATTCGAGTTGGCTATTTGTTGTCTATCGAAAGGGCCGCTTTGCTATGGGATAAAGGGATTGAATTCGCATTGTTGTTATGTGCCTTGCTGTGGGAGGCACTTTGCACGAATGTATGCAGCTGTGTTGCCTGGAAACGACGGGCTGTTTTGTGCCTTTGGTTTCTAATGCGATTTGAATAGTACATTTTGTAGTATTGTATTGGGGAGCAGGTTTTGTATTTTGTAACAAGCTTTGTTTGGTATTGTTTTTGTTAATGAACGCTAGATTTAGTAAATTAGACAATAGTAGGACAAACGTATTAATAAATGTTTGTGTCGTGTTAATACACGACCATTAATCCTTGCGAAGTAGTCGGAGGTCTGTATCCCACAATGCGGATATTATTTGGCCACCTAGAATTCACAGCATTAATAACAAAATAATATTATTGGTCTGTTTGGACAGCAGTTAGATCTGTAAACCTGGTTTGATAATCGATAGTAAAGATTAATTATGCCAATTACTTGAGATTTTCTAAAAACATTCTTGATATATGATATGTGTAATAGAGATTTAAAAGGTGAAGAAACTTCAGTGAATAATCGATCTCTCGTAACGTGTTACAACAACACTTAACTTAGTAGATAATCATTAATCATTATGTTTATACGAATAGAAATATATTGACGCTATTTATTAAGATACATTCGGATTCACACAAACAGGTGTCAATGTTTTGTAACTTCTACCTCTTTCAGACAGGTCTTATAAATTACATTCTAACATGAACCGTCCGTTTTATGTTCTTAGTTCTATTACTTTACGACGGGTAATGAGTACCTAAAAATATGAGTAAATTTACTTAAACATAGGTTGATCGTAGATATTCTTGATTGTTTGTGAAATTAAACTCAGTCATGATTACTATCCCTTCCCCTCAACGAATTGCAGGAGAAAGTTTACTCGCGATGTTTTCTGCATTGTTTTCTCCACCGTAACCTTGAGAAATGATTGACCGTGTGATTTTCATTTATGCGAATAATGTTATTACGTCGCTTACGTGAGCACACAAGAACAATTCGTGAAGCGCTGTGGCAAGTTGGATAAAAAATAAAATAAAATAATTTAGCAATTTGCGGCCGATAATGAGTCATGGCAATGGATGATTCTTATTGTGTAATGGCTTCGGTGAGAAAATTGCGAATCACCATCACGGTTCTAAATTCGATTCTCTGTGATTATGTAGCTGACTACTATGCTTTTTTGGTGTACATTGTTTACAGCATTGATTGTAAAACAACTGCCTGGATTTGTTTGACAGAGTTCTCATCGTAAATCATTTTTGAATTATAAATAGAGTAGTATCCAGAAAATTCAGAACTATTATGTGTACATGAACATTTAATACAATTACAGCTTTTTTATGGATTAACTATGTGAAGATGAGAAATTTGTAAATATCATTGTATGACAATGTACCATATTCTGCTTACATTTCCGGAATTTAAATTAAAGTGACATAGTACATTTCGAAATAATTAGTTCCAGTACCTAACCAATTGCAAAATGGAGTAATAAATAAACACTGGTGTATTTATATGCTCTGCCTCAGATTATACTGGCTGAGAGAACGTGTTGATAGCCATGTACACTTTTTGTATTCTTCAGACACGATTCATAATTCATTCTTCATCTTTTGGCTCATCTCGCCGATAAATGATGGATGGTGAACAGCCAGGATTTATACGCAGTTGTCAATAAGATAAACAAGTTATCGCTATCGTAAATGTTTATAGAATATATTAACATCACATCCATTCATATCCGAAGAAAAGACTTACTCAGGACACTGAAGTCACGATAAAGTACCTTTAATCCTCGAAATATTATGCCTCTTACGGTTTAAGTCGATATTTTTTCATTTCAAAAGGATTGTAAGGGACAATAAATAGACGGTGTACAAATGTTATATTATATTTATTTTATTATTCTTGGTAGGTGAGCCAAAGCTATCTTGAGCTTTTTGCTAAATCGCAGCGCAATTTTGTCTTCAACAGTTTTCGACTCGTATAAGGAACATTCTGGCACTAAGGTCTCGTTGCAGGTTTGCTGTAAAAAATAAAAATAAAGTGTTACTTACTTCACTAAGTGAGTTTTAGTGTTGAGGTTGTAACCTTTTGTAGCACCACCTTTTCAGGGATGCAGTGTGTAATACTGAGTATGTCTTTAAAACCAACTAAAGCGCAAAAGATGGATGTTTTTTTACAAATATATTTTTAAGGTATAAATCACAAGATAAGCTTTTTCATAAAGTATTTCAGAAAAAGTATAAAACACATATTATAATAAGAGTTTAATATGTTATATAGTAAAAAAGTAAATATCACTATCGGCCACCTGGCTAAGATTTGAAACGTCTGTCCTTCAGATAAAATATCCACAACGACATCTGTGGCGTCAAAAAGATAAACTGCAATGAATAAAGCAATTCCGCTAAACCCTTACAACTATATTTCACGTAGACTTAATGTCAGGTCGCGTGAAGTGCGAAAGGGATCTTGAAAAGCACCGCGAGTGAATGAAGAGCTTTAGATGTTTATTGTGATACCAGGGGTAATTTGAGAAGCTTACGCCGTCTAGTCGTTTGCTGCGAGTATTATACGAGTATATACTGGTAGACGTAAACCGACCACTCTGGTCCATCACAACAACCAATGATTGGGAACTTAGGGTTCCTGGTTTTGTATCTCTGCTGGATATTAGTGAATTTTATTAGAAAAGCAATCTTCATAAATAACGTACTTTTCGATTGTAGTTTTAATATGACTATTTTACCTGGTCTAGACGAATTTATAGAAATGTTCAAATAACGCTTTAATTATACATACCTTATAGTGATTTAGTTGTACTTCTTTGAAGGGCGCAAACCAGCAAATGTTGGAAACAAAGTTGTCGTCGTCTATAACTCTTGCCAAGGGGTAATGGTTGAATGCGATCAGCACATTTTTGACAACCATAATACTCTTGCTGTAAGCTCCTCGGGGGCTCAAAACTGCTGATCTCCTTATATTTCTAATGAACTTAGACGAGTATATATTATTAAGAATTAAGTTATCTAAAATATTTACATGAGTATCATTATCTATTACATTATCGTATATTCTTATATCATCTTTTTTGTCGTATATTTTACTTATATTACTTGTATGGTTATTGTCTAATTTGTATGTTTGCATAAAATCAAAGAAGAATGCATTTTGTATCACAGCAGAGGAGTGTTCGGACAGATCCCACCCGAGAAGCTCCAGTCTTTTCACCAGCTTAGCCAAGTTATTTGCTACTTTGGGCATTATTATTTCATCTATATCTAATGGAATTATGAAGATAGAATCGATGATATTTCTGTATAGACAATCATTGTACGTTATTATGTGATTACGTCGACTCTGCCACAATTTGCTATCATGTATTTTCGGAGCATGGAATATTCGGACAAAACCTTCGCTTCTGTAGTAATTGAGTACAGCTTTTATATTATCATTGATCTCGTCGACATAGAAGTCAATTTTATTGACGCCAAGTATTTTGTTCGTCTCAATCCATTCTACAAGTTCTCCAGATATGTCATTCTCGAAATGCATATCTTTGACGCAGACTGTAAATAATGTTTTATGCATGGCAGCTTCTTTTGTTGGCTCTATAATAAATGCGTTACTCGGGTCTTCGCATGTTGCTGTGACTATGGACACTACCGCGGTTACGTTTAATGGTGAAGTCAACGGACATGAGAGCAATAGTGGAGTGTCAATGTTGACAGAGTATGAATCCCACTTGTCGTACCACATTACTATTGGCTTTGCTGCGACTACTTCAACTGATATGTCGTTGGGATCGTCCAAGAAATTTAATTTTGGCCTCGTCTGGCAGAAAATTTGTTCCTCTACCGGGAAATGACGACCTGCAAAGAAAAAAAGAAGTTATTAATTGAAACACATAAGACGAAAGAAACGGTGTTATTTATTATACTTATATTTCTAAGTTTTAAAATGAATTTCTAAGAAATTCAAAGTCCGGAAATGATGTAAAAAAATTGTTTACAATAATGCAAATATAATTGAATATGTTTTAATAAATTAGTCAAATCATTATATAATTGACATTGAAATTATGCTTTAACTTCGTCAGTAGGTTCGTAGAAATAGACAATATTAATATTTCTAGCAATAACATTTGTATGAGGGTAATCAATTATTTTATGCTATAATTATTACATCGACTTCCGTTACTTTATTATATAATGAACAATTTACAACCTTCGTCCTGCTCTAAAGCACCTCTTCACTTAATATTTATCAAAGATTGACTATAAAATGCAAGTATAGTGAATAAAATGGACCATAATTATAAGTAATAAATAAATATGATTGGTGAAATTAGTACTCCATACGTAATACTCGTAGTATAAGTAGACATTACAGACATTTTGTTTTATTAGTCTAATACTATAAATTGAACTTAGCTCACTTTAACGATAATTTATTTCTTGATTATTACTGCGTATTATATCATGAGAATAGAATAGACTAAAAATGGGACTACACTAAGGGTAAATGTAATCTATTGGGCGATGTGCTAGCTACCTGTCCCCTGTTTTATTATTATTCCATATGATATTCTTATCAAGATTCCAAGGTTTTGTCCTCACCTAAAGCGATTAAACGTTTATGTATATATTAATTAGAACAGGGTATCCTTAGTGGTGAGGGAACATGTTTGTTTACATGGTAGAGTAGTAATTTGCTCCGTTTACTGTAATCCCTAGTAAAGTCATCATCCTAACGGCTGTTGAAATTGCTCTGCCTTGTAGGTTCAGGCCTCTCCTTTTACGGTTAGGTCTAGAAGCCATTTAGCTACTTCTGTGACTTATCCGTTATGTAACTGATTTTAAAGTCATAATTGCCCACAAGTTCTAAGTTACGATACAGTTAGAAAAGTTGTTCGGAATATGGTTTTGATGGGATACGGGAAATGTTACCTACTTTTAAATAATTTATAAGCAGCAATTAAAAATCATATAATTCACTCTTATAATATATCCTAATTAACTGTCATTTATATAATGAGCAAGTTCATGAAATAATTCTTCATTATATCATTGTTTACAAAACGTGAGTCAATTATAGTACGATTATGAATTGCATGTTCCTCTCAATACTCAATTAATGATTATATATCTTATGTTTCTCAACAGAGACTTAGATACAAGACTTTTGACTACCTCTTATCTAAAAAGTGCCCGTGACGTGTGTATAATTATGTGTATCACGTACCTTAGTAATTAAAGAGTTGGAATGGTATTTTAATAACTTTCTTTGTTGTGGTACAAACGTTGCATAGAATGAGACATTATATCCGAGTTGGCTTATCTACAATCGACATTCTCCGCGACCGTTTGTTTAATACGAGCAGTGGTATGCACGTATTCCATTCCGGGATCACGTATGCAAATCTCGCTATGGTATTCTGTTCCATTTGTGCTGATGTTCTTAGAAGATAATAGAAAGCCTGGGTTTCGAATGTTGGTTTTATTCTGTACGTTTGTTTATGTATGTATTTTCTCGTTTTTTTCTAAAACTGAAAAGAAACTATTGTTGAATAAGGTATGAGGAACTATTGTACGAAAATATGGATTTAAGATTATTTTAGTTGACATTCATTGTTTGAGTAAGTTATTAGGAGAATGTATTGAACGAGAGTAAACGTAAACTTTGAAAGTATTATAACTTTATTTTTAAGAACACGGGATCATAGCCACTTCTATAACAATTATACTTTGAATTTTATTATTAGTAATAAATACTTTTACAAATTTACGCTGCAGGTAAAACTTACCTTTAAAATTTCAACGCATGGTTAGCGCATATAAATCAAGGCGTACTTTTAAAAAGGTAGAAACAAGTAATGGTAGTTGGAGTTTTTTATTTGATTCGAAACATCGTACGGTGTCTTATCGCGACGTGTGGAGAATTTACAAGAGTCCTTGCATGGCTCGTGACAAATGAGTGTGAACTTATCGCTCTCAGTAAGCTACATACACAGCCTATTGGTTCAGAAGACCGCTCGATTACATAGTATGGAAAATAGCGCGTTTATTTCAATATTTATTGTATTATATGAAGGTTTTGTAACTTCTGTAAAAACTTGTTTTCGTTATGTTTGAATTGGGCAGAGGATGTTATTGTGGTCGCAACGTCTTCTTCTTTAACGTTTTGTAAGCTAACGTAAACCTAACGTTTTGTGAGCATTATAGATCAACTATCTTATATTTTATGTATTGTGTAGAATAATTTTAATTTTGCAGTTTTACGGAATGAAAATTCTCTATTTCCTTCTTTATAAATCTAATCTATATAAATTAGCAAAATAATTAGTTTTAATTTACAATAATTTATTTTAACGATATCCTATGTTTTTCTGTATTAAAAACTACTTGCTACCTATTAAACCTACTTTATAGGTTTTCTCGTAACCAGTAAACTTGAAATACGTGTTTATTTAAAATTAATTACATATTCCTGTCTCATCACGTATGTCTAAGTCAGCAGGTGACTAACAAAAATAGACCTAAGACCTAAAAAAAGTCCTAAGTCAGGTGATGGTTGGGTGCCCCGTGCTTGACGAGTTAAAGAGGGTCCTAGGGCTTACTTTTCATGCATGACTGCCTTAGTTATATAGAACAAAATTAGAACTAGGTAAGCACTTATTTCTTGAGTTGTTGATGTGTACGAGTAGTTCTTTTACGTATGTTATTTAGAACTAAAACATGCTGTTATTGGGTTTGAAACTCGATTGATGTCAAGTAAATTGTAATCCTAAATAAGTTACCTAACTATATTTCAACATATAGTCGCTTTTTGCAAATAGTCAGACATATAACTGTTCTGCACCTCTCTATAACGACGACTACTGTGCAAATGCATTATAAATTAACTACTATGCACATGGACCCTTGACTATCTCTAATATATCTCTTTACTTGTATATTATGACAGAGACGTTCAATCTTCCGGTACCCGTAGTTCAACCTCAAGGGATTCTAAATGTTTCAGGTAACCGCATCTCCGCAGCTTCTGGCGGATTAGTTACAATTCCTACCGCAACCAGAAGTTCATTACTAAGTTAAATCACCATTGGCGCCACCGCAGCTCAGACATATTGTTTTAGTGGTAAAAGGGATACAGAGAAATGTTACCATATCCTCACAAAACATCGTGCACTAAAATGGAATATACAAATAAAAAAAAAGGTTTTATTAGAAATTATATATGTATCCCTAGATTGAAGCTGATTGATTTAAAATTACTAAAAAGTGTACTTATTTATTATTAGAGCTGATACCTAGAAAATGTGATAATCCAAGAAAGTCATTTAAATATGACAGCATATGACATTGTAATAACTGCTAACCAGTATTGGTCATGCTAAATAACGGTGTTACAGGTCAGCATTAGTGAAGTTGGATTGACTTAGTTTGTTTTCTCACTTTCGATAGAATCCATGGCTGTTTTTCTCTCATTGTTATGCACACAAACATTCAAAGTGGTTTCCATTAAAATGTGTCCTAATTATCTCGTTATTTCAGTGAAAGGTTTATAGTGTCGGACTGTGTTTTTTATTGGCTCTCGCTCACTACTTAATTAAGGGCCGTGTTCAATCCTGAAATCAACTGGCGCGATCCTCTTGACGCCAAATACTTTTTTAAAGACTACTTTTAATAGATGGTGCATATGCAAGGACTAATCGCATTAAATGTAGAGTATAAATGCAAGACATTATAAATAAAAAATATTCATTTGAAGGATTTTATTTGCATTCCAGCCTGACAATTATGCGAAACATATTAATTATGCTTTGAGAAAAATCATCTATAAAATTGACGGAAAAACGTTCCTTATTTTTCTAAACTATAAAATGCTAACAATTAATTATGTAAAATGTGCTTGCCGTAAATTATGCATTTGGCTCATTTATAACCACGCAGACCTGTATAAGGTTTAGCATGCAAAACATCACAAGACTTCACGCTGTATCTTGACATAATTATATCGAAATAGGCTGATATACGTATCACTAGTAAATTGAATTCGTACACGTAGACTCGTAAATCTGTCGGCGAGGCGAGAAAGCTTTTATATCTTTTTATTCTTTAATTTTTAACACAGAGCTTCAACATGCCCTGTGCTTAGCTACTGGAGTTCAATCTTTTTAATGGTGCGTGGGCGAAAACCGCATAATTTTGCCATTTGATATCCTTCATACATGTTACAAACTCGCATGTATTCTTTTCTAAGAATTGTACGGATCAAATATGACCGAATAACTTTTTCGACACAATGCAACTTGGTCTGTAATTGATAGAAAGACATATAAGGGAATATTTGGAGCATAATAATATAGCATACGTAGTTTCATAAATATAGTTAAGCCAGTCCTTGCCTTACGTGACTTTTTATTTAAAAAACCCGTTAAAAGTTCTCTGTAATAATATTTTCGTTTGGACATTTCGTTCAGCTTATCATAGTTTAGTTTATCATTAAGAAAAGGTGTACTTAAATTTTTATTATATATTGAAACATTCGTAGAAGAAAAATTAGTAATAATAAAACATGCTTCGCTTGCAGCAGAATTGTAAAATCAAATTAATTTCGTTCCGGCTACTAAATATAATAAAGATAGTACTTAAAGCTTAAGAAATTTGCTTACATTAATGGGCAGAATGCCCGCAGCGAAAGGGATAATTAGGGGGGAGCGCTCGCGGCGCGTGCTCATACTATATACTGCCAAAGGTATCGAAAGGGATGTGACACTGATATAATAGTATTTACTGAAAAAATACTTCGTGAAGCCTCGCAGAGAGAGGTTACGTTTGCATGATATTAAAGTAAACTCTAGTCTAGTCTAAAAGTTTTAGTCTTATTCGGTTTTCTAGGGAAGTAATAAAATTATCGCTAAAAACTGATTCGCTACAAATTAAGGATGATATGTAAGCTTTTATTATTAATTTGGTAATACAAATTTTGTGTTTGAACACCAGACATCGATCGATTTATTTACTACGTTAAATATATTTTAAAAAATTCTTCCTAAAATCGTATAGTCGTCTATTTATGCTCATTTCCCATCCTTACTTCAAAGTCCGTTTAAGGTAATAAAGGGGGATACTCAGATAAAAAAGCCGAGTACAAGTAATAAAATCGTTAAGATTTGAGTCAAACTGTTCAAGCAGTAAGTAGCCAGACTGATTTCATCAATAAAGCTCCAACTATACGCAGCTTTTATATTTGCAATATAATACAACACAGTGTATGGATGGCAATGAAGCTTTTGTGGTTATGGAATATGCCATGTATTTTTACAAATTTTCCAAGTTATTAGTTAATTTCCGAAATAATCCAAAAATTTTTTACCTAAATTCGACGCTGTTACCATGGCGACGTGTCAACAAATATGAAGATTGAAGCATTGGAGCTTCATAATTGTTTCTGCCGACTTATTCTTGTAAAGAGATGATGTACTAGAGTTAAAAAAAAATCTTTTGTATATAAAATAAATTTAAATCAAATAATTTTACATATGGGAAACATATGAGCATTACGACTAATGTTTTCTATTCTAATGGCCTGGTTTTATAAAATTGGTAGTATTCTGTCACATGCTTCCATCTAAATCCTACTATTGACGTAAACATTATGAATCACTTTAAATTACAATAAATTACAGTAGATTTGCTAACCAGCCGTCAATCACTGTTAAATTCCCTTTTGTAAGTAGCCGGATAACAATTATTCTCAAAAGCTTGTTCAAATAAAAACCTCCTTGATCCACATGTTTTCTTAATGTAACAAGGCCCTAGGCCTCCTCAGATATCGATGGTAGTTTAATCGAACCGTTTATTTTGGCTTGCACTCGTTACGGCGTTTTTGCAATATTTGCATGAGCACTTTATATAGTTTATGGCGAGATAAATTGTCCATAATGACGTTAAAGTTAACCAGACCACTGGTTTTCTTATTCAAAAACAGCTGTGTATTATGGGTTATGGCTCTATTTATTTGCTTAAGTAATTTTTTATTTATTACGGTGATTACTGACCTGGAAATGATGCGAGGAATCTCACGTAGTGTCGTGGTTGTCTCCCGTCGTAATAAGCTTGGTACAAGGTGATTTGAGTACCGGCTACTTGTTGCCAGTCGTTCTTGCGAGGGTTATCCGAGTCCCATGTTCGATTCTAGAAGAAGAAAGGAGCTATTATGAAAATTTTCTTCGTTATCTTTCTGTTAGGTACATTAGTCATTAATAAGGAATTATAATTATAGAGCTTAATACAATATTATCGCTTTTATTACTCTTATTTCGCTCATTATATACAAGTAGGTAGATGAGTAGGTATTTAAACAGTCCCGAAAGTAAATTATTTTGAATAGAATAGAAAATATTTTTATTCACAAAAACAGCACAGGTACAAAAACATTTACATTTACAATTTTGATATAAACTACATATTCTAACTACAAAATCCTAGACATGTTAAACCACTTATAATAGTTATTAGATATCCAAAGCACGGTATGGGTTGCGTGTCACTAAAAGTTGTATCCTGCCAAGAATCTTGTTACTCTTTTTAAGGCAACGTAATTTTTAGTTTCCTTAGAAGTTGGTTATTACGATAATTATAATCTTGCTTACGTACATACATGGACGATACAATCTTGATAATACGACATACGTGGCCATACACCGTGACATTGTTAAATAGAATGATTACTCTATCAAGCTTTGGAAGGGGTGGTCGAGAATTTCTATATACATTCCGCCTTAGTCGCTTTATAGACATACACGATTATATACTCATACAATCTATGATTATTTTTCTTTTTCTTACTAGAAATTATTTTTCTTCCGTTATGAAACCTACCAATTTTTCAGAATAGGGAATACGCTACCTTTACATAGTAAGATGGAACACCAACTGTCACGTTTGGTGCAAGTTTGAGTAGTCATAGACCGTCGTAGATAACCAATTCTCACTCAAGTCCTCGACTACACCGAACGCTTTAATGTTCATGCAGCATATTTAGCGTTACGTATGTGCTTGACATTCACGTAGCTAGATTTTACAGTGGTATCCCATTTAAGTAACCGAGTATAAGTCTATGTATGTTAATGTAAACATCTAATGTCAAGTACACGCTTCCGCTGTTGGCCGGCTGGCAACCTGCACCGTTAGGAGTACGAGAAGTGCAGTGTAATTAGGACTCCGGTAGCACGACCGGCGCATCAGTCACGTAAATTGCTGGCTCACGAGCCTGAGCACACTCGTTCAAACTATTTCAAATGGCTGCGGTTTGCGTTATTTACTCTTACAGGTTTTTGAAGTAGTGTAGCAGTGTATGAGTATTATTTATTATGTAAGGGTAAAGCTTTGAAACTGAAATTCATACTTAAATCAGTAGACTGTTGGATTAGCTTTTAATGCCGTCAGCAGTTGACATTCCAGGAGGTAGTGCATTTTATCAACATCTCTAACTTACTGTAGAATATCATTTAATAAATGTAGATTTACTGTGATTATAAACAAAGTTACTTCGTATCAAGAGTAGTTAGAATCTTTACTAATATTAAGTTATATATACGTCTAGTATTTCTTACTAAAATCCCTGACTTTAGTTTGCAAAACTTGCTCTTGTTTATTCATTTGCGAAGGCAGACTAGGGCCAAAGGAAACTAGCACAGCGGAACAAACGCCTAGAGTGTGTATACGCTTCGTTTCCGGTAGAAAATAACGAAGATAGTTGACATCGTTGTGGTGGTAACTTGATTATAGTTAACAGAACAAACGAGTTAATTTAGTAAAGTGTTATGGGTACTTTACGTTTGTGTGTATCTACCATACACAAAACGTTTAATAGGTAGCCTATTGCTTGGTACTGATTTATATTTTTTGTCTAAAGTCTCATTTGTTGGTGAAATGGACGTGTGTGTGTTGGAGATGAAAATTTTAGGGTATTACTATTATCAATGTGGCTCATTATCGGGTGATAATCATCACTACTACTGCGTTCATAGTTTCACCCATGTTCCACCGAATGATGCCTAAGAAAAAAAAACTACAAGTATCTGCTCCCTTGCTTACAACTAGTACAACTTGTTTTTTTTAAGTAATCCTTGATACCAACCTAACATTGGTTTAACTGCCTATTATACTAATCTTCGTACCTACCAAACACAGAGTAAACTCTACATGGACGGAGATTGATGAATCATTATTTTCGAATTAGTTGACGTTTGATTGACAGGTTTAGATTAAAGTTTTTGTTCACACTTTTGGCAATTTACAGTCATGTATAACTCACATTATATACAACACGAATGTAAGAAAGAATTAACTATAACATAGTATGATATCATATAGCTAGAGGATTGCCAGCGGTCTAATTCAAATAAGCTTGATGTTAGTTTCATCTAAAACTACTTTATTCTCAACTATAAATAAACAAGCAGGGAGTAATTACGCCACCAATGTGATTACACGTTGCTATCTCAGCTAAGAAGTAATATTATGATCATGCTATACATCTATACGTACGTATATTGGTACAAACGTAACAATTAGAAGTTTTATCGCATACAGCTTCCGGAGCAATGATTTGACAGCTATTTTATAGTTACTTTTTTAAATTAAAAACGATTATACAATCTGAAGGAATCTATTTATAAATATACAACATACATTTTTTATTTTTTTGCGCATTATAAATTAGTGTCCTATTTTTTAAGCATATAATGATTGCAATATTACATTACACAAGCACAAGTTTGAGGACCTTTTATGTATACATATGTTGACTCGTATGTAGTCAAACAAGCAAGCAGGAAATCCGTTGTAACAAACCGATCTTAAATCTAGTTTCTTGTTTAGCATAAGCTTAGACGCTTCCCATTGCATAATTACAAATGCTAATGCCGCTTCCCGCTGATTGTTGCTTGTAAGTGCAGTTTTGCAACAGCAATTAGAAGTATGAGCAGTATTCGGGTTCCTGGAAGGGTGTGGGAATCTCAGGTAGTCTCGCACCTGCAGGACTAGCCTCTCGTTTATGGTATAGTATTTTTACTACTGGGTTCAGGTGTTGTTATGAGTACCTTGTATTCTATAATTTATGGTATAGTATTAGACCTATATATTGTAATATTAGTGGGAACAATTAAGAATATCAATATAAGTTTGACGTTATTTTAATAATGTATCCCAGTATGTAGAGACAATGCTAAGATCGCGTTTAAGACTAAGAATCGAAGGTTGAGATGAATTGCCCGATGGGTTGGATGTTCGACTTTAATGCAACAATATTCATAGTAATTACCCTAAAGGTGATCGAAAATATATTATTGTGCCCGTGTAACCGCAAAAGAGCTAAAGACAAGTTAGTATAATAATGTGTGCAGCATAAAACACTGGCATAGAAACAAAACGAAAAAAGACTCATTTTGAATTTCTTTGTACACGACATACACGTACACGTTTGAAACAAGTAAAGAACAAGCCAGTAAGTACTACAAAGTATTTGTTACACTGTCACGACACATTACTACTAACACAGAACTAGAAGTATGTGGGTTTCAAGATCGGGTGAGAGTTGGCTTGTTCCCATGACCATTACAAGCCCGGTTTTGTGAGTACACACATGAGTGTATAGTTACTTTCTTACTATTGCTTAGAACATAAACTGACTTTAAGTTCTAGCTATATTATGATAATATCAATTTGTATTATTGCATTCTCGAAGTAGTTTGTTAGATGATAGGCAGCTAAATTAATAAAAGAACGTTTTGCACATGTTAGTAAACTTTAAAAAATCCATCGTGTAAACAATGGATAAGTTTTTTACTCCTGAGGCATATGGTTCGATTAGTTTATATTTGTCAAACAAATATGCGTTGATTGGTGCTCTTAAATATTATGGTCTCCGATTATTTTAACCTAATAACACGTGTTGTAATAGCACGTAGCAGTGTTGTTAATATTTTTTAATACAATATAATTTTAATATTAAGAGACAAGACAAATGTTAAAAGAGTGTCAGACAAATGTGTTGACTACTGTATTGTTACCTATGTACGGTAAATAGACATTTCAGTGTCAGTTTGTATTTGTGTTTTTCATTAAATCTAAACTATCATATAAACCAACACATCATTATTGCAAATAATATAAGCTACTGTTTTGCATTATAAGCAGCTATTACAATGTCGTCTATTTCGTAATAGCTCTCCACTATGTCTTTTAGTTCAACCAAGTACCATTACAACAATGTTCACAATTGGTCACGTTCACTTCAAAGCCAGAATCAATGTCTAAGAGCCTCAAAATGGAAGCCAATATGAGGCACTAGAGTTATAATTTTGCACGACTTTTGTCGTTTTCTTATTTCACTACGTGATCGCATTTGTTGGGAAAAATGCGGTGTTTAGTTGTTTTTGCATTATGAATAACAAATGGTGAGGCTCTCTTGGACTATTATTATTATAATGATGTTACTTCAAATAATTCGTTCTGAATAGGGTAAATTAGAAGGATAAAAAATTAAGTATAGCTTCTATAATTGCGAGTAAGTACGTCTATTGCAAATGTTTAAGAGTATGTTATTTTATGCTAGAATGATTTTAGGATACACACAATAATTTCTAAAAGAGCGATAACGTAAGTTTAGATTATTAGCTGAATAATAACAAAACAAACGACCTTTCTTCAGGTTGCCTATAAGTACATTAAATTACAATCATACATACTTATCATCAATTTCACTGTCTCACAACTCATACACAACGTGTACATAGGTGTGTATCAAAACATGATTCGCATAATCCGTTTCCGTTGAATATTCCAGTGCGTTTTCTAATTCAAACCTGAATTTCCCCGGCGCTCCAGGTCATAATTATTGGCAATATTTGCATGGAAATGCACTTATCTGCTGCATAATTGTCAGTTAACTCAACTAACGACGTGGAAACTGGAAGAAGTCCTCGTTTGACGAGTTTCCTTATAGCGACACTGATTTTGTGCTAATCTCGATACAACCTGAAGTTTAGTAAACAGAGCATAGCGAAATGTAAATTATAAGATACTAGTATAGATGCCTAGAATACTAGTATATTGTATATATTAGCTATGTATCTGTATAACACATCATCCAATGAAGTTTAGGAATGGAAGTAACTTTAAATATTAAATCAGAGGACATACTCGTAAACTACTTATAAAAAATTACTGAGGGGTAAAAACGAACTTATTTGTTCCATATTTTTTACTATAACGGTGTAGATGAGAGATATCCTTTATTGATTGATGCATTAATTCTTAAAAATAATTGAGCAATTCTTGGATACAAAGGTTATCTTGTAATACAAGAAATAATTATACGAGTATGTGACCACTATGTAATTACATTATTGTTATGAAACGAAATAAGTAGTAATAAAGTTACTAGTGATCATAGTCTCTACATTTCCTGAACAGGCGTGAATATTTGTATATTTATGGATATTACGTTATTAGGTTTCGTGACGGGAATTGCTCTCTTGCAGTTTCTAGCCAATAGGGCTGAATCAGAAGTATAGCCTTAGTCACGACTGCTACATAAATCATAATAACCAATCTCCAGGGTATTTGAAAGTGCTTTTGATTATTGGTTTTACATTGTTACTTTATATAATTTATAGCTTTCTATACTTCTTGTAATTATTAGGAGTAATCTTGTTGAGGAAAGAAGGATTGAGGTGTTAACATCTTATAATTATATATTTTTGCCAAAAATAAATCATATAAAGTTAGTACAAAATAGTAAAACATGTTAGATAGAGGATTTATTGCTTTCACAACCCGTACTTGATGATTAATCGGTCTAGTGGCAATATCTATAACTTTCCCGCAGTTCCTATCAAAGAGCCTGTATGTAGGTGTATTATTAGCTTTTTAATGACCACGTGTTAAAGATGATTAAGGAGTAAGCGCAACCCATCGGGCGCAAACCAGTTTCTTTTAAGATTAGATTTCATTATCTTAAGAACGTTTAGAACGGGAAGTGCGGGTAACCGACTGAAAACATACGTGAAGCTGTTGAGTGTAAGCAGCCTAAATGGAATCCATAACAACGCATAGTTTCAGGTGCCATATTTTCAGGAAAAAGTTATTTTTTGACTAATATTGATATGGGTTGAGATGGATAGTAAACTTAAATGCGCGGGAGAGTTATTTGAGTTTATTTGAGAGCACTGTATAGAATAGAAAATAGAAATGCTTAACTAACATAATCCTCAGGATGTATGGCTATTGTTATAGGATAACATAAATACGTTCGTAAAGTAGCTGTGCTGTGTTAGGCAATTATTATTTATGTACGCTAAATCCTTTAGGTCGTAAAGTCTAAGCAATTTCAAAGATTCCCACGAAGTTATTTCCAGATTAACCGTGATGTTCTCATAGCTTTATTACACCGTAAAATAACATGTCAAATATTACGTTTTAAATTACATACTTATAATATATTTATAGTTTACGAAAACAGGACATCACAAAAAAAAACATACAACAACACCTCTTAATTCCGGTAAAAATGTAAATTAAGTTAGTTCTGTATGACTTAATAATTTTTTATTTGAATGATAACCATTTGAGGGATAGGAAAATTAGAAAAATCTAATATGAAATATTTTTATCTACGAGTAAGACAATGTTATCGTTACAATAAACAGTTTTTTAATATCTTAAATATTTTGCCTAAACTCCTAATCTTAACATAAAAAGAAAAATATACTTACTAAATATGGCACGTGGGGGTACGACGGCAACCTGTCACACGTAACTGGGTACGGATGTTCCATTTCATCCTTTTTGCCCTTGGAGTAGCCTACTATAGTCCTCACCATGGGCGGGTGGCGAGGCTCCGCCGGGGAGCCCCAGCGTTGCTCGTGCCATTCGCTCACACTCACTATGTAGCTGACGCACAGCACGAGGAGCAGCGCCAGCAGGGACCTGGCCAGCAGCACCAGCGAGGAGCCCAGCGCGCGCATCGCGAGCCTCACCCGAGCAGCCCCCGACGCCGCAGCGCGCGACGCGAGCGGATTGCGCGCGCTGCCATCACGGACTGCGCGCCTCAGCTGATACCCTATCAGCCAGGCGACTAATCGCTCTAAGCGCTCCACGAAGGACGTGGAAATCTAGTTTTCTGCTAGTCTTTTTTCCTTTGCGCCGCGACGTGAACGCACTTGGGCCGTCCGCTACCAGTTCGACATAAAAACGCTTAATTGTGGTGATCTTACACGGAACAAGACACGCACACGAGAATGACGAGTGTTTGTTGAATGCTTATTAGAATAATTGCGGCCAGCATATCGGGTTGATCGACATCTAAACGCACCGGCCTGCGGGCCACGCTGCATTTTTCTAGATCCTAAGTCGTGCCATTCACTGTCACTATTTAATCAGAAACTATTGGCGTTATTGCAGCGAGGCCGGTCGCAATTAGAGCGGTCATCGCACATCTTTGAATAAGCGTACTTGCATGTTTTTTTCTTCTTCGTAAATTGGCCGAGACAATTTAATAAACACATCAAGGGCTAAACGCATCTCCAATAGCATCGTTTGGCGGCCAAGAATATTAATTTGACAAATAAAATGGCTACCGTTGGACAGTAATTGCAGAGGTCGCGCGGGCAGCGGCGTAATTGTGGCGAGCTTATTTATGTAAAAGAATCGTCTGACCAATAATTGGCTCGCTGCCGCGTCGGCACTTATTAGGTTTAAAATCCGTTACTAATCACTGAGTGCGAGGATCTGAGGCATTAGTTTATTCAATAAGTGCGGCCCAGGTGAGGGCGCCACTTCGAAGGGCTCCCTAATGAACGACTGTTGCCCACTCTCACGATTTGCACTTTTTGTTTGCTACGCGCCGGCTCAACGAAAATTGAAGGCTCTTGAAATGTTTATAAGCGTATTAGAATGTGAGTTCGAATGCATTCTTTCTACTTTACCTGAAAGAATTAGGTACACCATAATTAACTACTGAATACGAAGGAAGAAATTTCATATCGAATGTTTTCTTTTTTATCGATAGTAAATAATAATAAAACAAACGATATTGACCACAAATATATTTGTAATGAGTATTTTATATTTCGAATATTTAACTATCTAGAATTTATGGCAATATACATGATTTTTTTTCTCTAATTAGTAAAAATGTTCCTCATGTTATAAAATAGCTTGCATTATGTTCAGGCCTTCCTTTACAACACCACATAGTAAAATCTCACTTACCTGAGTTATGAATCGATCTCGTTAGTCACTGCTCTTAGAAGATTTGCTAAGCCATAAATAAAGTGCCAGTCAGTGCACGGCCAAAGTGATTTAAGTCAGGCCAGATAAATTTAAGTTTTACTTTGCAGCCTCGCTAAATTGACTTTCGCTTAAAATATATGATATAGCCAGTCGGTACAAGCAACATGACTTACTGCTCACCGTTTTGAAAAATGTTGCACGATGCCAATATTGAAATACATGTTTTTTTTATTACAGTGTTTGTACTTAAAAATATTGAATTACTTTTTGTAAAAAGATGTACTTGTTAATTTTAGCCAATTTTGTGATAATCCTGAAATTCACAATCTACACTTGAAATAAGAATACGTCTCAAAATAAGAAAGCTTTTGTTGATGGAACATAGTACGATGAGCATATTTTCTAAAAACAAAAGATTCGTCTGTCTAATTATTTTTCATAGTTTAAGTATAGAGCAAGCATTACAGGTTTAGTTGAAGAGTGGAATATTTGACTGACATGTGATAATCCTGTTTATCTCAGTCACACAGCCAACCTAGTCATCGGAAATTTGGTTAACCACCAAACGGAGTATTTATTCTATGAAACGTGACTTCGAGTGGTCAACTTATTTATCTGTTCTGTACAATTCAAGCAGAAAATTGTTTCCTAAGGTTTTTGCGGTTAAAACTATGACTGGTCAAAAGACAAAAAGATGCACAAAAAATAGGGCTTTCTTCCACGAAACAGTTGATTCTAATAATAGTTGTGGAAAATTTCGGTTTGACTTCACTATAGGGAAAGATTCTCATCACTGAATTTACAAATAGCAAACTGAATAAAGGCCAGAAAATATGACAAGTAAGCCAGAATGTAGGAATAAGCAAAGAAAATTGGCGTTTATTCCCTTGAGGCAGTTTTAGATGTTTCAATGAAATAATCTTAGATATATAATACGCTAGCTTGGCCCTATGACCTATTAATTTAGAAATGATTTGTTTTCTTTCATATTAATATTTTTCGTTCAGTAACTTAGGTGTGAGTGACCTCAGACCATCAAACCCACGCGTCAGTGAAACAGGAACAAGCTGCAGTGAGAGCATAATGCCAGCTACTTCCCCCGCAAACTTTAATTTCGAATCCTAACCGCAACTGCCTGCCATTGTCTCGGGAATCGTGCCCGAGCCCTAAAAGGCATTTCTAAGCCACGTATAAAATATAAAGCGAGCTTCACACGATCCTATTTGAATAGAACTTCTGTACAGCCACTAGGATATATCGAATGGCGAATCGATTTCCACACCAGTTTTACGTGAGCCGAATAAAAGAGGGATTTCGATTCAAATGCTTTGCTCGTGTGCTGGTTTTGAGAATATTTAGCTGGGCAGAGCAATACTATTGAAATGCAGGAGTTATCGTGGTGGGCATCTTGTGTTCGTTAGGCACACGCAGCCACAGCCCTAAGCCTGGTTGCATTCAACAAATATCTTTAAACTTAACTTAGGTTGAATTGCAACGTTTACTCTATATGTATACTAGAGATAAATATTTTTCATTATTGTACCTGTATCCAGTTTAGTCCATTGTTATTTTGATACGTAAATAGTTCACAGAGTTCTCGACAACGTGTCTGTCATTCCATAGGAGGCGACTAAGAGTTAAATAAAGTTAAAAATAAACTGATAATTATAAAATAAAATCTTAAACCTAAATATATTTACAAATAAAATATATCTGCCAAATCACTGGCAGTGGTAGGAAGTGTCCTAAGAAGGCTGGTGGTATTTCGCTGTTGCACAGCTATGCTATAATAATATTTGATATAAAATAACCTTACCAATTATAAAACTAATATGGTGCGTTGAAAATTCTTAGTTCAAGCACATCGCAATTTGCATATGTGTAAACTTTATGGCCAAGAGCGGTCTAGATATTGTCGTGTAATATTGAATTCCGAGGAGTATTGAACTTTATTATCGGCGTTAGAGCAGCAATAGCCAGTCTCTGGCACGAGCTGCGTTTAATCCACTTATAAGCTTTTATTTGCTGTCAGATCCTGCATAGTTTATGGCCTGGGGAGAAAATCCTACGGTGCTTACAAACGTTTACAATTTCCTGATGGCGGAGTATAGTTGTAAAGCTGTTTTTACTATGTAGCGCGTCACAATAATTTCATCAGCTTAATATTTATTATCAGCAGGACGTTAGGGAACGTATTTATTTTCATGTTCCATGCTGGGTATACTCGTAGTCTTAAAATCAGCTGCTTTTCTACGATATCTAAATCCTTTGTCCAACCTTATTCAAACCTGTATTCACGATACTTACATATTTATTCCAAGAAATAAGCAAGCTTCCTCAAGATGTTTTCATTCCCTATAAAATTTATTACATGTTATTGCATAACATCTTACATTTCGTTTGCTCTTACGGGGGATTGAACCTGGAACAGAACCAACAATTGTGCCTCACTAGCGCTAATGAAATTCTTGGCTTATAATAGTAAGAGCTCTCACAAAAGACGCTCCACCATCGTAGCCCACACACATAGTAACGAACTCATAAGTCATGATATGCATCTGTCTGTTTGTACATCCATATTCCTGTAGTACCGTTAAGAGTTTTTTGATGTACTGTACAACGCTGCTTGTAATTATGTGAAGATAAATGAGAAGGCCAGGAAGAGTACAATAAATGCTGGGATTGATAAAAGGTTAGTAGCGAATTACGCAATAACAACAAAACAGCAGCACAAAACAGAGATTTACTGCTTTTAGTACTTCTGTATTGATGTTATAAAATTTAATTACTTGAAAGCTTATTTTTATAGAAATCCATTAGGAAGCTTAATAGCACATTGGGAGGGCTGTATTACATTTTTAAATTGAAAAAAATTCTACCTACACCGTTGGATAATATAATCTGATGCAAACGAAACGAGGTCTTATCTTTGTAAACGCATAGTTCTGCCTTTCCGGAACTACATCTCCTACACTATATACTTCAATCGATTTCAATATAAGCGCAAAACATAGAACGTAAACAATTTTCGATAGACCTTGTACCCGAGCTCTATTTTCTCCTAAATGTATTCCGCAAGAGCCTCGCTGGACATAAAGTGGCCACTTTAAATCCCCTGAGCACACAAGATCTCCATGAATCCCTAAGCCCTAACCGAGCGGCCTATCTGCGCAATCTCAATAAACCAATTTGCGAGTGTTGCTGTCCCGCAGAACTTTATAGCTCTTTGTCCGACTACTGGACGACGGAAATATGGGTCCACCATTACTTTGCGTTTAAATAAAAAAGGATAAGCTTTAGTACGTTTATGCGCATATCTTGTTACAAAACGTAGGGCCGTTGCGACGTGAGACGCACCGTTATTGCCTTTTAAACTTTGAGGTGTATTTTTATTCGATGCGCAGGCATTCTATTCTTTAAAGTATTGCAAGTTCACACACATGAACATAAAGACAGCTTTTTTAAATTGTCAGTATTGAGATTAAATAGATACATGGATAGATAAACCTTGTAAGATTAAATAAAGTAAATATTCAAATATACTTCGAACTAAAGGGACATTCAACCGCTGAGAGTGAATGAGAAGATTCATAGACTAGGTGTATAGCGAAAGTGGCATACGCGGCAAAGCTCGAGTTGAATGGAGGCCTATGACCTGTAATCTTTGCTAATCCATAAAGCAGAATTGAACACATATGAATGTATAATAGACATGCTCTACATCCGTGTATCGAGGATGTCATATATTTTGTATTGCCAGATTTTGTCTCATTATCACCTAGCTAATATACCTTAATATGAACATGATCGGCGGCGTCGATATTACTATTCATATGTATTTATATTATGTCTCCTTTATTTGTGTATAATGAGTATTACCTATAAATGACTAAAAATATTTTTAACTCAAAATAAGCTAGCTAATGTTGCAAGGAAATTTATTATTCATTTTAATAATTTCTAACTGCAAGTTACCGGTAATTTTGAAGTCATTGTATACTAAGTCTGGGAACACGAGTAAAAAGATCCATTTAAGGGAGCCATAGAAACTATCAACGGTAACGTTATAACAATGTGTGAACATGATTTGATTAGATCTAGATCGACATACACAAAGGAGCGTATTTTGATCTTCGGTATAAATAAGCTTGGGAATCTAACGTTTCTTGCTTTTATTGTTAGATCATCTAACAATGTTACTTAGAACTAGGGCGTTCTTTATACCTACTAATCTTTGCTCGTTTGTGCGTGTGGATATGATTATGTCTCCTGTGGGATTATGAACGTCATACAAGTATTGTTCAATACAAATGACACTCGGGATATGTTATTTTATATCACATAGAACATGCTATAACTACTGTTAGATACAGTGAGAAAATAATATACTTAAGACTTTTCTGCTCCTATATCAGCTCAGGAACTGTTGCGATTCCTAAAATAAATGTATTAATGTATAGTTATCTAATCAGAATTAATATGGCTTTTTTATCCAAATATGTGGCTTCAACAAGGACAAACACCTCTTACTATAATTGACTATATTTGACTGCATACATACACTCTAATCTCTGACTACTCCGTAAGGGATAACGGCAATGAAGTTAAAAGCCTTCCGGTAGATTATTGTTTTCTTTTCCATAAGCACCTTTGAAGTTTCTAAATACAGAACAATAGCTTTATGTACAGAGCAAATAAAAAAAGGAGCTGAAATCATAAATAGAGTACCCGCCACATAAGGTGGCAGTTGGAGGCGTCGCCACAGTCGCGTAATCCAGTGTTGCCAGTAAACACGCCAAAACTAGCACTCACTGTGCCATACGGCTCGATACATTATATTGAGGTTTCATTTGTAACGATCTTTGGTTGCAGAGCTATAAACTCAAATAAAACAAATTAATATACCAAAGTCAAAAGTCAAAATATTATTATTCAAAATAGGCCCTATCATAAGCTCTCTTTGAAAGTTATTTTATGATCTAAGTACAAATTAAAAAAACTATATATTGACAAAAGGAATATATATGAGTGAAGTGGAAGGGCGGTTACGTAGGGGCCGGCCTAATAAGACATATATGTAACAGTCAGATAGACGCTATATTGAAAAAAGGTGACGTTAGGAGTACCTATAACCGCCGAGAGTGTATTAGAGAATGTATGAATGTCAATGAAGCGAAAGTGGTCTGTCAGGATCGGGACAAATGGGGATCCGTGATCTCTGCCTACCCCTCTACAGGGAATCAGGCGTGATGTGTATGTATGTATGTAAAAAAAACTATTTCAAACATGGCACTGAGCATTGTCTTTACATATTTTTACCGAGGTTAGTTCACCAACCATTTCGGCTGCTCAAGATGCCACGTCATGAAGACCACGACCGCTCTGATAAGAGCGTAACGATTGAGAAGAAGAAGTTCAGCGGAGACCCTTGGAGAAGAACTAACAAGAAACTCCAGAAATCAATTTATTATAATCACCCTTAACAAACATAAAAATTACAAAGAGTGGGCAAAAAACACAACGCTGGTAATACTAAATTTACCTTTCATACAAAATAACTCGCAATGGCGGAAACGTCAAATTTAGTTCCAAGTTTGGCTACTGCCACCTTATGTGGCGGGTACTCTATGTAAAACTTACTAAGTGAATGTTACACAACACATTCTTTGAAACACAACACTCATGATATTTCGTACCCGATGTTCTTTGATTAGCTACTTAAGTAACGCCAGAGTTTCGTCAATAGAAAGCTTTTATCCTATAGTGAAGTTATATACCTTTATGTCAGTGCACTTTACATCTCAGTAAGACCCACACTTATGGTATGGCAATAGACCGTAAGGAGCTGCCATCTTCATGATAGTATCATAAGAGAGAGGGATAACATCATCAACTCATATTTATTTATCTTAACTCCATCATTCTGATTGAAGATGTCAGCACCTGAATATTATTGAATATCAATTATGTTAACAGCATATGGTGGTGTAACAAACTACACCGCCTAAGTCATATTGTTATGACTAATATTTGAGAAACGATTTTTATTTATTTTATAAGAAAAAAGACTTATCTTATTAGTTGCCCTGTGACCAAGGCCATTGCAACATGGCCGAAAGGTCAGTAGCAAAGGAAATACTTTGTTTATAAAAATTGGCAGCGTAGTTTTATGCCACGATATTTAAAATCGAATTGACAATTAGGGTAATCTTATTAAAATTATAGAGACTATTCAGTTCATCTATCCATTTAGTTCAAACCTATCATCCTCCTTTCTTATTCGTTGTACCTAACGAAGCATTCGCCATTGTTCTTCAGGCAATAGACAATCTAGATCTATAAACTAGTGGTTGCTAGTTCCCCGCATACTGTCTAATCTGCCTCCGCATCCGCTTGTTTAGCCCACGTTTGTCTGGGGGCGATGCATTTCTATTGCCTTTTAAACCTAGATAGACTAGTCTGTGGTATAGAGGTAGGACTGGATTGGCAAATAAAAATAGTATTATTAGAGGTTTTAAGATAAGAGTTATTTGCCTCTGCGATTAAAATAAAAGTAATAACTGTACACTTTGTTCATCAATAAATTGAATATTGCAATAAATTGAATATTGCGTATGTGATATGAAATGTTAATAGAAGTTCGTATTTGTTCGGTTCCTCAGTTTTCACTAATATTCATGGTCAGTAACTAGCGTGACTTGTGATGTTCCTTAGCACCGTATATAGGCGCTGACTATTACATTTTCCTGCACTGTCGAACTGAGACGAGTCCACCTTCTTTTATAAAACATAAGCCTGCCATTTAAATGGCTTGAATTGTTCAAATATCCAGTGTGACTTGCATGAAAATTTAAAGTCGCTGTCATTTGTTGCATTGTTGATTTAAATCGTGCGCGCCATGTTTAATTTGCGCACGCGCACAAAAGATGCCGATGCGCATTTATTTTATTTTTCTCATTATGCTTATTCCACGGGTTCTTTTGCGTTTGTAGGCACAGAATTTTGAAAGGGATAAAATTATTGATACAGCCTACATTTAATTATAATAAATACATTATATTTTTAAGGGTTTTGTGTAAAGTAAGAGAAAAACTTTGAAGAACAATAAATTTTAGTTTAGTTTATAACAAAATATATACATTACGACCTCTTACGTTAGTCAGAAGTAGATTTTAAGTTTATTTGTAAGTATTGAAAAAATTGATAAGCACGTAAGTAGTATGTTCTACTACCACACAAGAGTAACTATTTATCAATCGGGTTTAATTAAAATCACTTCTCATCCACAGAACCCCAGACCAACAAACAGAAAGATCGAGAGCATAAAAAGAGTGTTTTCAATTGCGTCCTTTCACCCGAGGCGCCCGCGCTTTGAGGGACGTAGAGAGGCGCGCCACCTACCGGGTGCGGTGATTTATTGCAAATTCATTTTTACACCACTGCGTCGAAGCACGACTCTATTTTGTTTGATCACGATGTTATGGATGATTAGATTGAGGGTCTACGAATTGATGTATTTGAAGCTTATATGAGAAGAAATGGAGCTTCATTTGATAATAGTTTAAGTTTACAATCACTTTCAGAATCGACTGAACTTCAAGTTGAAATATCAAGTACGAGGTGGTCGTGCATTAATATGGAACACAGCTATAATACACTTTATAACGCAATGTTACTGGATAAAATTAATAAGTATATGCAAATGAAAGTTATATTTCGTACAAGCTTTGTTTGCTAAATTTTGTGTTTAATATTTGTATGGAATGTACTCATATATCACATTAAGATCTCAGACAATTTGCAAAGTGCTAACGGAAATAAAAACCTAGCGCATTAGATACGTCACCTGATCCTTTTAAATAAATCCCAAAAATGTTGGTATCTATTCTTTAGACTTTTGCCATTCACTATGGGCCCTGTTCGCATGTTTATACGTGTACACATAGGCCTGTCAACGACTTACTTTGTGGTGGAGAAAGCTTCAAAATCCGGCTTCACTGACAGAGCCTGTTCTATACAAAACTATTCAAAACCATGACTGTTTGCCCCCATTGAAATGTCTCCAGCTGATAAATTGCATCTGTTTTGCATATAAAAGGATAGCGATGTTATAAATTAAGACATGTGACCGCAAACGTTTGCCGCGTGATACAGAATATTCTTATGTGACGGTGTGTTTATAATATAATAAAGACACATGAATGAACATATGAATGAATGAGGGCCTCGAGTAATCTATTTGGCGTACCCTTGGTGAAGTCTATTTCCAGCAGTGGACTGTGCTGATTGAGTGACCGAATGAACGATAAACTTTATTCGGAATCGATTCCAGAGTTTTTTTTGACCTCAGACATGTGTTAATTAATTATTTTGTCTTATTCTATAAAATGTGTGCCAAACAACTCGTGAGGTTATAGTTTTCCTTGCAAATTCCAAAGCTGCTATATAAACACATTAAATTATCAAAGCGAAGCTGTAATAACCATATATTACATTATCTCATACATTAATCGCTTTTGCATATCCAATAGGGCTTTAAAGTTATTCCCATAAATGTAGAAAAAAATAACGAATTATTCGCCTCATAAAATTTGCCACGCGCCATAGTGAAAACCTGAGTCTTTATTACTTATTCTGACAGATTTTATACAGCCCATCAAAATTTATGAAATATTCTAGGTGTTGTATAGTAGTGTAGTATAGGTTAGTAGGTGTAGGTAATATTATAATATACGATTACTGATGCAGATCTCAAAATTCTAGAATATTGCGAGAAATCATTAAACAGTGGGTAGGTAAGACTGCATATATTGTGATAGGGTTCAATGGAATATATTAATTGAAGGGCTTGGTATTAATAAATCTTCCCATACCGTACCCTGAATTAACGTAATATCTTTATTTGCACGCGCTCTTTTAATTGAAAATGCCGTTCTATATCTAAATATCACAAAACTCTCTCCTGATTGGCTGTTACGTAGATGATAAGCTAACTAGCTGCTGTTCTTCTCGGCATGCCATTTATATTGGAGACTGAAAGACTAGCGGTAAATTGAATCTATTGATCGAGGGGTATTCTGATAGCAATCTGTCACCAATTCATATATTGCTATCACTATCACAATGAAGTTAATAATAATATCCCTCCGAGGTTCAGTCCACCCCAAAAGATATTAAAGTTTGTGATGTATGCAAGAATGTATATAACTACATCCGATCGTTCCTGTTATAGTCAGGCTATCGAACTTCCGATGGCTCGAAAGGGAAACCACTTTTTCTGCAGCACTGTTCTTGCGTAACGTGCCTACTTGATCTAATCAACGCGTTTTTTATACACATTTGTAAAACAGGTTCCTGTTGTACTATATCGGGTGATATATGTACTGTACGGTTGAAGTATGGAGCAAGAACTGCTTATCTTGTATAGCAGTCACTAATTTACTAGTGAAATAAGGATAAATATCACTTCTACGGTGTAGAAAATATTGTGAAGAAGCTTATATGTTTTTTCAACTGTCAAACCTTCAACACGGCGACATATGAGTAGACAGTTAACGATGCTTAGATGTTTAATGTGGACAATTATGACCTACTCCGTAATTCTTGCGACAGACACGTAAAACTCTATCAACACCCAAGGAATAGTGGTAGTAAAGTGGACGTTCTGTTATGTTAGAGTTGAGGAGTGCTCCTTGTTAATTACTTTTTAATACCCGTTCATAATCACCTCATATTAATACGAAACATGTTAAGAACACTATGCTATAAGCTGAAAAAATCCAGCACATATTATAATTAAAAGCACTATTAACCGTAACCACTTCATTAGCATTTAATAGGTCACACTTCTAATTTAAGGGCAGCATAGACGACCTTTTCAATAGTGCAAAAACGACACAACACTTGTACTTAGAAGACCCCCTGGGTTTTTATAGGTGGTTATTTAGAAGTAAAAAGTGAAATCATGAGATGGTAACTAAGGCGCTGTAAGCACATGTAATTATAGCCCTAGACGAGGCAAGGTCTCTAACATTCAATTGAATGGGGCATCGATATTATTAGGCCTACGTGCTTGTAGAAAAGAACATGGATGTGAGAAAATATGCAGCCGATTGCAGTCATCAAATTAACTTTCTAGGAATTTCTTTTCTAAGTTAATTTTATTGGTAAGACTACGAGTCAGTGGTAGTGATATTTTGTAAAAATTAAAAAAGAATTTACTTCAAATAGTAAGGCAAAATAAGTTTAGATGCCCAAATGATAAATATAAATAGTTAAAGCGGTTAAGAAGTTCGAGCAATTTTTTTTGTAATATTTACATATTAGTGTGATATTTTATCTTATTATTAATTTGTATTCTGCCTCTATCTATCTCTCTATAATATTTTCAAAATATTTACAACAATAAATAAACGCACATACGCTTTGCGACTTTTTTACACACACTCCCTTTTATATTGTAGCGGGCAAAAAACAGCGATTTGAGTGCCCATCTCCAAAATGTTTAAAACATAACCTAAGCTGTAGTATTATATTATCTGTGACCTAAGCTAACAAATAAACAAAACACTAAAACAAACCTCCGCCATAGAAAGCTTAACAAATGAAACCTAATAAGAGGTTATAGTTAAGATAGGAATCTTAAACAATCTAAGTTCAATAGAAACTGATCTCCGATGAGTGTATGCTAAGATTGTGTTGCAGGGCCTTGCCTGGGGCTATGCGAGGCCCTCCGTCATTGAAATGCCCGCCATTGTGCGAGTCTCCTTGACAATTCACTGAGGAGCCTTTTGATCGAAACTCAGCGACATAATGAATGTAACAGGCTGAACTGTAGCGTTGGAAAGCTAGGAAATGATTTGTTGTTGTTTGTTAAACTGCGAATATGATAGAGATTAGATTTGGATGTTTTGAACAGTCATGTAAGAGTATTCATTACTAATTAAAAAATATGTAACGAAAGCCTAGGTGTTTACGCCTAATATATTATAGTATTCACGGACAGTCTGCAAATCTAACAAGTTTACACGTGCGTACAGTTTTAACGTTTTAGTTACATTGATGATAAAAGCATTTGTTGCAAACTTGTATTTTGTTACCATGGCAACGGCCTAAACAACCCAGAATACAATCTCGAAAGCAGAATTTTACGTAGTGCTAAGATTACTATGTTTACGTGAATAGCCCCGGCGCAGAATAAATATTTTACTTAGCATACCACCCAACGAGGCTCACAAAGAGCGCTCAGCCCTGATTGATATTTGAAGGGCTGAATTGAAATCAGGCTATCGATTCAAGATCTCGAGCCTTTCTTTTTTGAGGCAACTTGATGTTTTATTTACATCGCATTCATTGAACGACTACTGAGTGGTGGATAGCGGCATATGCGGTAAAGAGAAGTTCTGAATATTTTAAATTAGGCATTAATTTAATACACATACGACCATTTGTTTCTCTATCGCTTAAAATAAAGGTGTTATTAAGTGTGAATCCAGTAAAATGACATATATTAAAAAAAGCTGACTTATCTACCATTTTGGAAAAGAAAGGAAATTTGTTTGTTTTTAAGGAAGGATAATTTCCCGAAAATACATTAACCCAGGACGTGATTAACTTATTACGCAAGCAAGTAGATATAAATGTAAGCCACACTATGAGGTACTCAATTCTGATTTGTCAAACTAAGTAGTTTTAAAATATTTTAAGGGCCACTTTCAATGCTTCTTTGAGTCTCAGACAATAAGTGAGGATGCTCGTCGCATGCAAATTCATTAAAAAACCATTTGTCATACTGCCGCAGCAACAATTTCTCTTGCGAGCTCAAACCAATGTATCATTGAGATAAATCTCTTGCTCAGTCCCATAAATAAATTCACCATACACTTTACGGTGTACAAAATCAATTAAAGACTTCTTACATATTAATTTTGTTTTACCCTTTCGATTTTTAATATGCTAGCATGCATTTACAACTTATGATGTTATGCAAAAAAGTGCAGGGAAAACACTTGGCAGAAGTGGATTTTATGATCGATATAATATCTTGTGAATCATAATGATGCATACGCATTTGCATTTGTTAGCACAAGTATGTATAAAAATATCATTAATATGAATTTTATAAAACACCTTACATTAACGATTTTAATATTCAAGGCATCGCCCAGTATATTATATTAAATGTTGAATTCAAATCTTAATAAAGAAAAATAATATCAATTATACATACATTATGGCACTTGCAAGAAAATACAGTATTCGTAATAAGTACTCTCACTTACAATGTCCAATATCCAGAGCAATTGAGTAAATTTCAAACACATCTCTTCTGTTCAAATATATTAAAGAGACAATTAAAGTATTGACTTAAATATATCTTTACTTTACAGTCTAGAGAGTAAAAGCAATGCGTTTTCTTCTCTTAATCTTTACGATCACTTTCATTTTGCACGCTCATTCATGCGCGTGGAACTGAGTACCATGATGTTTTACGGACCTTAATTAAAATGGGTCAGAGGATTTTGCCTCCAGTAAAATGAGTTAGATGCAATCTTTCTAGAGATGTTGCATGCTGATATTCATCTTTTACTATGTATTGCTTTCTTTTTAGATACGGAATATAGTATGTTTGAGTTTATGGAAGATATTTTCTGTTAAAAGTTGTGGTTAGAGGAATGTGAGTGTAGGTTGGTTAATGATCAACAAGCCAAGTTTTTCACAATGTGTATGTACTACAAGAAAAAGTTCATACATCGTAAATTTGTAGCGTAAAAGATAAAATGAAAAATTGCCTTGAACTTTATTTCCATATACTGTCAATCATGCATGATGGCATTTATGTCCATACATAAATTTAAGTTTATCGTTCAGTACAGAATGTCACGTTTAAAATGATGATTATGACTAATGAGCCCATAAATATGATGAGCCGTATAGCGATATCATATCCAATGATTCAAAATTGTACATGTTGGCCAGGACAGGATGTATTCCATTAATTAGGTATGTGTGCTGTATTTAAAACGAATATTTTTAACCCTGCCATTTAAATTATTAATTTCCATACGACGCGACGTTAATCGTGTTGTGATGTCATTTTATGTTGACAAAACGTATTTATAGATAAAAAACACTGCTGTGTACACGATGTATTATATAAAAATATTTTTTAAGCAGAATTTCTGGCAGGATTGTAAGAAGTTCATCGGCGCAATTGTATAGTGTGTGTGTTGTACGTGATTTATGGTCAGATCCTTCCTTTTTTTCTTCCGCCCAATGTTAGATGTCACTGTAGGTACTGGAATTACTTATTGGTTTAATAAAAGTTGATAAGCACGGCTCGGGTTCCTTATTTTTAAAACAAAGACAAGGAGCTTGAAATCGATGTTTTATAATAAGCTTTTTTACCCATTTATTACAATAATGATGGTAATGACATAATGGGTGGTAGCTAATCGTTTGATGATGTTGTGCGGCTAGTGTGCATAATTTTGTGATGAAATTGCCATTATTATTTGACAACATTGTCCGAACCTAGCCAGCCCTCGACAGGGTTGTGCATATCAAAAATATCTAAAAAAAAATTTTTGATCAGTTCTGGAATCAAAAACACTACAAAAACTGGTTATTATGTTTACTTATGTAATTGCAAATTAAAAATGAATATAACTTATTGCGTTGTTTGTTTGCTTTATTTACTCCAGCTCTTGAAAATGTATATCAAGGATTAGTTTCACAAAAGAAAGCACAAAAGCAATTCTTCAATTGACAAAAGTACGAGTAAGTGCACAAATTTTTTGCAACCAATAATGAATAGGAGCCCAAAATAACATATAATATGATTATATTAACAGAAAGCAACAGTAGTCAGAGTTTAAGCGGCCACCATCTACTGAGATTCCGTCATCATTATATTACTTGCGTTTGAATATTCATAATATATTGGTAACCCTATGTCACGCTAATGAGATTTATTATCTCATGACAGTGTACCGTGATCGATACTCAATTATGAAGTCATTTATTATTCAAAACAGGTTTAAAATGATAGTGGTAACTTTAGGAAAATTGCGATGAAATTTTGCAATTTCCTTTGAAAGCAACGATTTACAATATCTTATTTACTGTCAAAAACTACAATGCAATGAATAGTGGTAGAGATCCCGCCACATAAGGTGGCAGTTGGAGGCGTCGCCACAGTCGCGTAATTCAGTGTTACCAGTAAACACGCCAAAACTAGCACTCACTGTGCCATACGGCTCGATACATTATAGGTTTCATTTGTAACGGTCTTTGGTTGCAGAGCTATAAACTCAAATAAAACAAATTAATATATCAAAGTCAAAATATGTTTATTAAACTATTTCAAACATGATTAATAATTAACGGGACTTATCCTTCTTATTATATATTACATATATTATGTGTTCCTTCACTCTGTCCGCAATAGACCGTTTAGTGTGTTCGACGTAGGATTTCCCACAGCTGCAATCAATCTTATACACACCCTTATATCTTATATCATGAGTATAAATCGCGAATCTCTTAAAACTATTATTTCAAACATGGCACTGAGCATTGTCTTTACATATTTTTTACCGAGGTTAGATCAGCGGAGACCCTAGCTTGGAGAAGAACTAACAAGAAACTCCGGAAATCAATTTATTATAATCACCCTTAACAAACATAAAAATTACAAAGAGTGGGCAAAAAACACAACGCTGGTAATACTAAATTTACCTTTCATACAAAATAACACGCAATGGCGGTAACGTCAAATTTAGTTCCAAGTTTGGCTACTGCCACCTTATGTGGCGGGATCTCTACACATAATTTTTTAATGGTTCGAATGTTTTGGTCACATTGTGCTCATATTGAATTTCATAATTGATTTGTTTTTTTTACGCTTTTATTTTTTAAGCTTGTAACGCTCTAATTAGAAATTTCTAAATACGCATTAGATAATAAGTATAGGTACCTTATTTAAATTTAATAAGATTATTATTTTATCTTTATTAATAATGCAATAAAGATAAGAGACAAACATATAAGAAAAGGAGAGACTGAAAGCGCCATCTGTGTATTCGTCTAGATACTGTTGTACTTAACCCTTTTCTTATCGAAAGCTCGCAAGTATTCCCTTTATATTCCCACTGCCATGGAGCCTTATAACATTTACATAGAACTTACACCAGATGTCACTAGCTTGGTAACTTGCTCTGAAAGTAGGTTCGTTCGTTGTCTACAATGTAAAGTTTGTATCCAAGGTTTTGTCGATCTAAAACTATTGAAACACGGTTATAGATGGATTTTCAGTCGGTAATAAACATATCATTAACTATGAACTGACTACTATTATAACACTCTGTTAAAGTAACACCTATTTAAAGAAAAAAAAATGCAAAACGGAGAAGTATAATAATGGGTATAGAATTTTAATACCTGTATCCAACAGTACTATATCTGCTTTATAAACTAAACTATTTACCTTATATGTAGTAGGATCTAATAGGAGAATCCTAGTTACCAGAATAATAACCTAGATTATGAGTCCTGTCGCATGATGAGTTCGCTTAAACAAACAGCTTTCCTATGCTTTCCAATCTGTTATGTCAACAGATACATGTATATGAGTTTATTGCTATTTGCTTAACTGAGTGTCTGGGAGGGTGTCACTAGATGAAGATTCTGTAATAAACTGGATTATTCAAGGTTATGTAGTTATATGCGTCTGTATTTTTTTCTATGTAACCGGAGAATAAAAGGTTTTAAAGGGATTTGAGAAAATAAGAAAATTTCTACTAGTGTATTCATACACAACACAACTACGTTCTTGTAAACTTCTTCACTGTTGTGGATTAAGTCATTTATTTAACTTTTCTTCAGTCACCACCGTAAAACCATCACGTAAAAAGCACATAAGAATTTAATTTTTGCCAAAAATGAATTGAAACCTCTCACGGCACCAAAGCTTTCCGTGTCGTAAGCTTTTTGAATTGATCAGATTCATTGTGAAGGTTCTTTGTTTTACAGCTGGTTGAATTATACCTTGTTCACCAAACATTGTGTTGTATGTTTATATGGTACTTTAGTACGAGTAACAAGTAGTTTTTAATTTTTTATTTATTCTCAAATATATATTTTTTAAACGATTTTGAAAGCTGTTGAAAGATATTAAAAACTTAATTTGAAGTCTTAAAGAAAATTTTCATTTAAAACTCGAAGCAGACACAATATTCAAGACAAGAGTTGAATGAAAAGAAAAAGGAAAGAGCCTGAGCTAAATGTTGGAAAAGCAGCCGAGACTCATTCACGACCAATTAACCAAAAGGGTGTTTAACTGTAGACGTTTCTGACAGATACAGTTGAATCTATTCTCACGAAGACGGTTTTAGAATCATTTTTAATAATGAGCCGTTTATAACTATTTTTTATGATTCAAATTAAAGGAATCATTTTAAAAAATGACGATAACGATCCACTAATTCCTTTAAATTAGTTATTTCGTGCTGATGCTTCACTATATGGTATATATTTTCGGAAGATATAATTATTTTTCTTGATATATTCTTTCTAAAGTTATTTATCATTTCTGCGTTGTCTTACGGTGTACCTCACACACCCCCGCTTCGCTGACGACATTGTCGTAATGGCGGAGTCGCTGCAGGATTTGCAGGGAATGCTGCACAGTCTTAACGCTGCCTCACGGTCGGTCGGTCTCCGGATGAACTTGGACAAGACGAAAGTCATGTTCAACGAACTCGTTGTCCCGGGGCCGATCACGATCAGTGGAGAGGCGCTCGAAGTAGTCCAGGAATATGTTTACCTGGGCCAGGCTCTGCAAATGGGTAGGGACAGCTTCGAGCGTGAGATTTCCAGAAGAGTGCAGCTGGGCTGGGCAGCATTCGGGAAGTTGCGTCATATCTTCTCGTCGCCACTACCGCAGTGTCTTAAGACCAGGGTTTTTAATCAGTGCGTCCTACCTGTAATGACGTACGGTGCCGAGACGTGGAACATGACGGTCGGGCTGGCTCACCGATTACATGTCGCTCAGCGAGCAATGGAACGTTCGATGCTGGGTATCTCGTTAAGGGACAGAGTCCGGAACGAGATTATCCGGCAGAGAACCAATGTCGTAGACATTGTCTATCGATGTTGCAAGCTGAAGTGGCAGTGGGCCGGTCACGTCTGTCGCAGAACCGACGACCGTTGGAGCAAGGCGGTTCTCGAATGGCGACCGCGTCTCGGTAAACGTAGTGTAGGACGCCCCCCTGCCAGGTGGACTGATGACCTGAAAAAGGTCGCTGGTAGTGGTTGGCTGAGGGCCGCGAGTGATCGTGTTTTGTGGCGTTGCCTTGGGGAGGCCTACGTCCAGCAGTGGACTGTCATAGGCTGATTGATATTACGGTGTATGGTGAATGAAATATACGAGTATATTTAGTTATTCATTATATCTTTGAATGATAGAGAATATCTATATTGAACACACGTGTCTGGTATGAGTATATTAGGATCAAAGAAGCTCAGACGAAAAAGATTTGATTAACCACAAAATTTGAGTTACCTTGCATGAAGTAACAAACTAATCTCAAGTTTCTCTGCGGGCATAAACTGGCTAAGTTGATTACTTTTGACTTACAGAGATAATCGGAGCATGCTTAGAATTAAGAAATTTAGTAGAAATGGGCTTTCAAACTGAAAATATGATTAACGATGCGGAAATTATAATATTTTAATTATATATAAACAACCTTGGTACAACGGGGTACCTACCTTTATTTATAAAAATATATTTCACATAGGTTTTTCAGAACATACGTATTTCGAGTAATATCAAAATAATGTCATTCATTCGCCGTGTGTGCAGAACAACTTTATCACTATACAGAATCGAAAAGTTTTTCCATGAGAATTGCTCAATATTTCTCATCTAGCATTATCTATGCCCTAGGACATGTGTTAAATTATATAAGTACAGCACATTAACGCTCTTCCCAAGAACACTAGTCTACTGAACGTTACGTGTCTCGCACACGAATAGCGTGCATGTCATGAGCCCATCTTCAGCTGCGACGTCAACTCACGTAGGACTAATCTTTCAACTGTCGCTGCAGCTGTTTCGTGCCGTATCGAATCAAGGAGCGAATCGCTTGTGCACAGACTGCGATCAAAGGAGTAATAAGGTTGAATAAAATCGCAAAATGCAAAAAATAAAAATACACTACTCTTTATCTTTAAATTACGCTGAAGCAAGCAAGACTTCATTTTTAAGCTGTTTAGTCCAGTATTATTTGGCTTTCCTTAAGTATTACTTCTTACAACTGTTTACAGTATGTATATCTTACAACTGTAGGTATATCTTCTGAATCTTATGATTTTAGAAGGATATTTGGGTTACAAACCACATCAATATTAAACAAGAGTTAACACAATTTACAGTCCTAGTAAAATAAGCACTATGGAACCGAAATAAATATCCTATATTATAAAACTAGAGTTTTGGATTAGCTAAAGCTAAAAATATTAATGGGAATCCCGAAGCACCAGTAACTTAGATTCTCATCGGTAGAACTTTATTCCCCAGAATCTAAGTTAGGTCCCAAGTTGAATATGCGAGGAACTCATGTCGGTGAACTGCACTGTGGTGAGAGTTTACTTGATAAGTCTAAAATCGATCCCTGAAGTTAGTGCTGCATTTCTCCCATCGCAAGATGGTGGAATAGACATGCACCTACTAGGAGATGGAAATCACTGATTTATTCATCTTCGTGATGTCTCAGATATTAAAAAGCAATGCATAAATATACCGTGTTTATACTCGTAGATATGATTGAGGCAACAAATTGATTGGTCAAAATCATTGAAGGTAATCGATACTCTCGCCCTATTTCAATAGGAGACGGCGTGTACAATCATTTTTCGACCACGCATGATAATTAGACATATAGTGTTATATGATGATTATAGGTGTACTTTCGTCGCAACTTTTCCTAATGCTGCACCGTAAATGAGATGCAAATGTATATAAAATAATGAGATAATCGTACATTGTGTCGTAGTCCACGCATCAGCGCTGATTATATTTTATCCACCAACTCTGGTGTACTTGTATCTAAATAAAAAACATGATTTTCAAGATTAGTTTCGAACTATTTCTTTTCACAAAAGCGCTCCTTCGTTGCTTTGAAAGCTATATTTGTTTGGTCAGCCTCAAATATTTACTTGAATGGAATGGGTCTAAAGTTCAATACGAAATGAATCGTGAGTGCGGTGAGTGTATGTTTACAACCAGCAAACACGGCATAACGAAATATGCACCGATCTTTGGTACCTACGTGATATTCAAAACTCGACAAGGCTTGGCTTTGAAAACTGTAATAAAACATGGTTCCGAATCGGGGTGTAATTTGTTGGTTCTGAAGGACGTATTGCCTATACGTGAGTTTTGTAGCAATATTTTGCGTTTGGTTATTGCAATTTGTGCATCTCATACATTATTTTATGTTTATCAAGCTCATTTAGGGATAAGAAAATTGACGAACAGTTAGTATATCAATTCTACATAATATAAAAATACGAGAAAAAAGAAACAATTTCCTTTTTTTTAAGGTATTACATATTTAATTATATGTAAAAAATACACTTATATGACTATATTATCTTATGAATTATTACGCAGAATGTTACTCCTAATAATAAATCTAACCAGCATCAGTTTCTCATTTACTTCAGCCCTGAGCTAGTCAAGCATGTGAACAAAATGCAGTTAAATGGCTACCTTTACGCGACATCGACATGTTACAAGAAGCATCTAAACCATCTGAAATAATTTACACACACTAACTTTACGTATCCGACCTCACTAAACAGAAATCACTAATTACATTCCCTATCCATTTCACAAACTAAACATGTAGTTCCGCGATTAGCGTATGTGTTCGAAGTTGCCGTTGCAGCAAAAGTTCTTCAACTTGGTGCGGCGGAGCACAACTCAAAGCCGCCCGAATGCCAACCCACTTCGCATAGGGTAGACATTCCATCGCCTCCAGCCATAGATCTCCTGCTTCTAGGTACAACGCTAACGAGAATAGCAGAGGACATTTTGTATGACCATTCTTTCTAAGTCTTTTAAGTAAACGAGCGCATCTTTCGGCCTGAGGACCTCGGAAGTTTTCAGTAGCTGCATAAAGAAGTTGTGGTAACGCAAAGGCAACTGCACTTTCGGGAGTGGAAGCGTGTATACCACAGCGCCGCCAGGGTGAGACTGCGGCGGCTATGGAGGCGATAGTCAGGCTCCTAGGATGTATGCTGAGGAGAGGTAGGGAATCCAAACAGCCGGATTCCCCTCGAGATTGACGTAGAGCTAGAGCGACACCGGTGGAGCTCTGTTCGTGCCAACGCGCCGCGCGACTGCCTCCGCAACGTGGCCACTGCAAGCAAAGTTAAAGTTATAAAATTTGTATTATCTTCAACAAAAATCAAACGCGTTCACGACAATTAACTCTTGTGGGGTAGTTAGATGATCAGGTTTTCATCTCCGCAATCGTTGTAGTAATTAATTATATGGCCATCTTGAACCCACGTATTGTCAGTACAATAGGGAACAAGTAGGTTTCCTCACGATGTTTTCCCTCACCGTATGTTTTTTGCTAATGTGTTTTCTATTGTGTTCAATATTTAAATATGATAAAAGTAATATTGGTAAAGTGTTGATAGAAATAAAATAAAACGAGGGTTGAAGGTGACCATAGCATAGCGAACTGCGCAAATATGGTGATGGACAGGCGAACCTCTTGCTCTTGCTTGCTTACCCCGCTAGGACAATAGTCGTCATTTTATATTTAATGTAGTATGTTATTTATTTAGCGGAAATAGCAATATATTATGATACGAACAAAGTGAAACACAGGAAAAATCTTCTAATAGTGTTTGTAATCCACTAATAATATAGTCCCTCGACTACTATAGCGAAACAATAGCCATGTAAGTAGCGACATAATGGTCGCCCATTCTTCGTATAGGGTTACACATCCATTAGGAAATCATGCTTGCGAAATATTGACAAGCGAGCAAACAAGTAGTTATTATAATAATTAGATTATTGATTAGGGGGAAATGTGCCTGTCTCTATACACGACTTAGAACACCTGTCACGCTGAAAGGTAAATATTTGGTAAAAGTAGGTTCGATGTGACTAAAATGGCTTAGTCCATAAATATGGATACTGACCCTCAAGCTTCGACATAAGGGTGAATTTATGTATAATAGTTTTAATATTCACTTTTATTATTTCTGTTCCTAGATCTAGCATTACACTTCATTTAATACACATTTGCAATTTATTTTAGTATATATCTATGTGAGCATTATAATGTAACCTTATAAGTTAAATATAATAAATAAAATAAAAGATTAAACACTTACATGAGCCGTACTAATCAACTGATCCCTAAGTTGCCTTAACCGTTGCGGTGGGGCAAGGAACGCTCTCGCTTCAGCCCATTCGCCTTCAGAGGGTAACAAAAGCTGCAGACACTGGTTCTCCTCTTCAGGATAGGTAAGAGGAGAACACTCTTCGCCGGAGGAGTGGTCTGGTACCAACGCTTCGCAACGACGCCATATTTCTTCGCATTTCTCTTCGCACTATACATAAATTATAAGTCAATGATTAATTACTGAGGGGGAATTATAGAAAAAGTTACGTACTACTGGATAAAGAACCTGATTAAAGGTTCTTAAAAAGTTATAAGTACGTAAGAGACCTCTACATTGAGCAGTGTTAATGTATGACCATAGATTACAACATACCCATTTTTCGTACTTATAAACATTATCTTAACATGCTTTTCAATATTAACGAGAGGGTGCTCGATTTAATAATCAGTTTAATAGTGACCACAGCCGTTGAATTACAGCTAAAAATGGAACCTTTTTGAAAATATTATACATATGATAAGTTCCGTGAATATAAACTCTTTACAAAAAACACAACTAAACAAAACCTACCAATGCCAAAGCTCTCTCCACAGTATGAGGACCATCCTGCCCTTTCAATACCGCTTTAACAGTGGCTTCTTTACCCTGGTCCTGACCACAGAAGTCCCGCACCATGCCCGCTATACGAAGAGCTTGTTCTTGGGGCACCATCGGGTGAAGAACTGCTACGTCTAACGCCCGCAACAAATGCTTTTCTGAACGTTCTAATAGGCCGATTTCTGCTAGGGTTAGTGGAGATTGGACCTAAAATAAAAAGTAAATATAATATGTAACATAATAGTTTTATTTATTTATTATTGATATGGTAATAGAGTTTAGGGTTTCCGAACTATGTCTGTATATCGGATAGCTAAATTAAATTTGATTTGTAAACAAACTTTCTTAGAGTTTGTTTATCCACTAATAATAATAACCCAATCAATGCCTTATAGTATAACATTTAAATTAATTGAATAAATTGTTAATCAATTCACAATAATATACTTTTGTTACTTTTTACTATTCCATTACATGAACACAATTAGTCGCGATATTTACTATATCGTAATATCAACCAATCAAATTACCTTGAGATCTCGAACTTCCTTTTTCAACGCACTGATCTGTTTCTTTCTGGTTTCCTCGTCAGGACAGAGCATTAACACATGCCTCATCCACCGACATCGCCACCACATCAAGGCTTCTTGTGCCTCTTTGCTCAGAGGTCTTGCGAAGGCGCGCCATACTTCGCATAACCAACTCTGGTAACCTATTTAAGACAATGGTTTTCATTACAAGTATTTGTAAGTTATTTGTGTTAATTGATATGGTAGTGAATAGAAAATGAAAAAAAAAATTACTTTTTGTGAAGAAATTTGAAAACCTTATTAATAAATATAGATAGGAAATATCAGTTCTCATAATCAACATATGGTGTTTAAATAAAATAAACTAGAAAAAAGTTGAGTTTTTCACCATTGGCAATTATAGTATAAAAAGTTTTCTTTCAAATTAGCAAATACATTATTTTCCTCACAAATTAGTATATACTTGTATCCAGACAAAATAATAAAAATCTTACCATATTCATCATCAAAATAGTGTGGAGGATCTGATGCTTGAGCGAAAAGAATCCTTGCATCCTTCCATGTACTCTCTACACACGGATGATACACCTGCATTGCATCTAGCAGCGCACCCGGCCCTGACCCAAAACTTGTTGGGCCACCCACACCTTTATCCATTAAACTCCTCGCCCATCCACCCCAAGACGGAAGCAATAGAGGTATATCTAAAGCCAGTAACGTCTGCACTGCTACTCTTAGCAGCCATACTTCCCCTGACACGGGCGCTAAGGCCTCTGCCAGCTCAGAGGAAATCGGACATCTATCAGCATCAGCACATAAGGAACCTTCAGCAGAACTTAATGGAGCCCAGTGTACAGCCGCTCGGGCCCTTTCCACTTTAGGCCACACAGAACTCACTGGTAAACCACTACTCATTAGTTTCTCTTCCAAATCAACAAGCTCTTGTTCTTTATCTATATCTCTCCGAGGAATGGTTGGTTCTTCAAAATTGAGTGCTAGTTGTAACTCTACCAGACGTACTAGTTTCTCCATATGCCCACCCAAGCGTAGAGTACTAATGAGATGGCGCCACAGGTCTATGTAGAGAGCTGGAGAGGTGCGTTCCCTTGTAGCAGTGGCTAATAGGTCCTGTACGTCAGAACAAGGTGTGCCCGCACTGCGTTCTGCTATGGCAGCGCTTAGTACGCACCAAGCACGCTTTCTATGGGAAGAATTGTGCTCTTGGGCGAGTTGGTTTCGAACCTGAAAGATAATATAAATGTTGATTGTTAACTTAAGATCCTTAATACCAAAACAGACCTAACATTCATATATAGTGTTAGGGAACTAGTACTAATGTTAAATATGACAAAGGAAATATTATTTATTCAAGATATTAAAAAATAAAGTATGTAAATGCATTCATCTGAAAAATATATATTAACAAATAAACTATATAAAAACAGTAAACCAATCATACCTCAGTGATATATTCAGAATGAGGCAAGTGGTCATGTGCAACTCTAGTTTGTAGCTGCCTCAAATACTCGCAAGTTTCAACTCGAGAGCTAATACTTTGTAAAATAGCATAGGACTTAGAACTATCTAGACGGGCAATCATTTCTTCCACTGCTAAAAGGTCTAAGGGCTGTGCACTAAGAGTACGCTCATAGATAAGTGCTAATTGCCCATTTTCATCACTAGGGTATAAGTCAGTTAACGACTTCTCTTCAAAGTACCGCTTCTGTCTCTTATGCTTATGTTTCTTCTTTTGTCCAAGTAGATATGATTTGCTTTTGTACCTAAAACATAATAATCATAATAATCATCAACTTTTTTATGAAACTATAAATGTATTAAAGCTAAAAGAATTGTGTAAAAAATTGATTTTACTTTATTTCTAGTATAAAACAAATCACACATGTTGTTCGATCAAACATCAGTATGTAAATTTGTGTCATAGTATAAATCTTAGGCTAATAGACTTTCAATAACAATACACTGTGAGTATAATAATATTAACTTACTCTGGTCTACCAGGATAATAAAGAGTTGAAACATACAAGTTGCCTCTGTCTAGTTTAGTATCCAGGTAACAAACATCATCCATTGGAGAAGATGGTATGTCTATTTTGTGGACAGCAGGCTCAGATTCATCATCGCTGGCCAATAACATGGCTTCTTCTCTCGCATCCTGATAGTTTTCATTGAAATCGTCTGACTGTGAAGTCATGACCTAGAACAAAAATAGTAATGTATCTATTAGTAAAATTTTACTTGTAAACATAAGGGGATTTCTAAAAGGTAATCAGAAACAGAAAATGTTGATCTAATAACCCAAATTAATTAATGATACACTCATTCGTAGAATAATAATTCATTGTTTTCTCAGCTAGCAATTAAGAACAGTAGATTTTAGTAAATTAATTAAAATTAATAAATAGCTTATGAAGAGACAATCTGAAAAGTAAAACTTTTAATTAGATTGACTAGCTTTTAAAGAATTAAACTTACTCTTATTTTTATTAACGTATAAACTGTTGATGTATATTTAAATGACGAAAGATACTTGTAGTTTCAGAATAAAATACACACTAATACAAAATCTTTCTCAGGATAACAACAAACAGAAAACCGGCCGACCATTCATTTGACTGACAGTCATATCTATCTCCATATCTGTCAATTGTTGTGAGCAATACCTGACAAACATATGACAGACGATAGACTTTACTTAGAGTTAAGTTGGTTATCAAACATCGCGGCAATTTACAATTATATAAAATGGATATAAATTTTTAACCAAATTAATAAAATTCCTATCATTGCTTGATACATATTCACCTTCTTCTTATGTAGCGTGTTCGCAGCTTGAAGAATAGAAAATTATGCTTGAAAAGATTAATATAAGTAAGACAGGCAAGAGGGTTTTCTGCAAGATTTTATTATCTCATAATTTTATTATCTTTTATCATTAGAAGCCAATCAGTATATGCATATTGAGACAATATGCTAGGAGATTAGTATCTCTTAAGTGTTAAGAAAATCAGGTCAACGTATAGATTTATAAAAATCTTAATCACATTTCGGCACACCTATTTCGGCAGGGATAAGGTATCGCACCTCTTTATATACGATCAGTGGTTCTCGGTATTTCTAATATCACCCTTTTTCAATATGGTGTCTAACTGTCATATGTCTTATTGGGCCGGCCCCTACGTAACCGCTCTTCCACACCTTTTCACTTCACCCACATACCTATATTCCTTTTGTCTATCTACTATCATACATCCGCTTTTCAATCTTAGCCATCTTTTTGTAAACCACAACTTTCTCTTATCAGACCTAACCTAACATGCTTCCTACCTCTTTAATATATTGTTATTACCTACTATATATTTACCTATACTCTAGTTGTTAATATATTCCTTCAAGAGACGGAAGAGAAATTATTAAAGGACGGAGCTTTCATCATAGTCCAGTACCTAACAGGTACCCAACATTGTTAATCAAACATTCTTTGTTCAGAAGGAATTTTCGTAGCTATGAAAAACATCATATTTTCTTTTCAGCGTCGGAATTTTAAGCATATTTTTCTTTAAGCTACATATTTTCTTTGTGTATCTGGCATGTTTTCAATATAGGTAATATAAACAACTAGATACTGCTTACAACTATGCACGTATTCTTAGTGCTATGAATATTGAGATTTTTAAAGGAAATTGTTCCCTAAAACTATTACCTTCGAAATGCGGAGATGGAAGCCTGAACCTCTGACTACCTCGCAAGGGTTAATGGTCATAAATGCGTTCGTCTTTTTTGTGGAATTCATACCAACACAAATACATACAACAAAAAAATGTTCAACATTCAAGTTAACCGAGGCGTACGCTTTACCTCACAATGCCACGTAAAGGAAAAAGCAAAGTGAATTTGCAGAACTAAAGTGAGTCTTAGCCCCAGTAGATGCAACCGAGTGGTCCCCAACTATAGCCTAAGCACTTGAATGCGGGTCGCTTGAAAGGATTGCAAAACTCTCCTATTCGCGACAGCTGTGTACACAAATTTTATAGGTTATGTCTGCCTCAGATACGATTCTGAGTAGAGCACAGATGTAAGAACTCTATCATAGTCTTTTCTATTTGTTTGGAAAGATGCTGTCGTGTTGTTTTGAAGAAAACTTCGTATTGGAGTTTGATCGTGCGGGATATGGACATCGTTTTATACTAGAAATATTGTGCAGGCTCTCATTCTTGTGGTTTGGTAAACAGATTTTACAAATACACAGTTAACAACCTTGCTTCTTTAACTGGACTCAAAGTGTCTTTTGCCTTTATTTCTTGTGTTAGTCTGGGACGTAAATGGAATGCTAACTAGCTGTCATTCTTTCCGGCATGACGTTGGAGGCGACTTAGGGACGAGGGGAGAATGGAGTCAATTGGGCGACGGGCTAGCAAACTGTCACCAATGTTTCGTAAGACATGACAACTCCAATAATCATGCAATAAAGTGACCTAGGAGATATTAATTCCTAAATCTCCTAGCTTCTGACGACCCCGAAAGGGATTAAAGGACGTGAATATATATGTATGTAAGGATTGTGTTGCGGCTTGGTTGAACAACCTTTTACATGAATAAATAACGACTGTATTAAGATTGAAAAGAGCATGCTTCGATGGTTTGGACATGTTATGCGGATGAATGATAGCAGATTGACAAAAGGAATATATATGAGTGAAGTGGAAGGGCGGTTACGTAGGGGCCGGCCTAATAAGACATATAACAGTCAGATAGACGCTATATTGAAAAAAGGTGACGTTAGGAGTACCTATAACCGCCGAGAGTGTATGAGAGGATGTATGAATGTCAATGAAGCGAAAGTGGTCTGTCAGGATCGAGACAAATGGGGATCCGTGATTTCTGCCTACCCCTCTACAGGGAATCAGGCGTGATGTGTATGTATGTATGTATGTATGTATTATATCTGGAGATCCAACGTTAGCTGGATAAGACCTAATCAAGGCCCAGATAAATGAACTGACTTTTCCTAGAAATACTTTAATTTGCTTTTAGTCCTATGGCACAACAACTAACTATAAATATACATGACCTTTGTGAAGGAATCTGCTAGCTGTGCAATAACAAATTCCGGGTGAAGGCGAACTGCGACTGTAGACGTCATCCGACCTAAAGGAGAATAATGAGAAATTGTTTTGAAACTGAGGCTCAAACGGTATTTGCTAATGTAAGTACTGGTAACAAACCACACGATAGGGTTTCGGAAAGAGCCGGGAAACACGGCACAACCCGGTAAAGTAAATTGAGTTCGGGAACCAGGACTTCAATTTACGGCGAGAGCAATCTTTTATAGATGATACAGGTACGTGTTCAGAGGTGTTTGTTTACGGTAGTGTTAAAGATACTACAGAGATGAGTGTCTCGCGTTTATATATAAATATTAATCCCGATCGTATTAAGTAATAAGCCATATATTATATCGCGAATGCTGTGTTGCTGAAAGTTGTGTAAGTTCGCGTTTTTCATTTACAACTTATGTTATAAAAACACACATTTTCTCCTATCCTATGTCGTGCAATGTTTTAAAGTAGCGGACTCAGGAAATAGCAACGTCAGCCGTTTCTATGCCAGGCTTCCATGACAGGCACTTAGGGACATTCCTACGGTGGATAAAAAAACGACGTAGTTACCTTATCGGACTGTGTAGCAACTGTCACACCACAGACTGCATGCTTTTTGCTTTAAATTACGCTACAGCCTAAAAACGTTGCAACAATTTGCAGCATTACTACAAATGTTTGTACAACTTATTTTTTAAGCGTTATTTAAATATATTATAAAAATGGTTTCTATTTTATGATAGTGTAAGGTTATAAATTCACTGTTGTACTTTATTGTCACCGACAATACCGAAACCATTCCGAAACGTTCTTCGGAACTTTTGCTTCTTTTCAACCCTTCCCATATTATGATTGTGAATGTTATCTATATTATTAAAATTAGTCATTTCATTTTAGTGCCAGCTTCACTTGTGGAACTTCTAAGTAGTCGCATAATTTAATAAAGCGCCCAGCGTAAACTAAACATAGTTGGATCGTAAGATATCACGTAATATTGGCGTCCTCTTTACACAGACCGATATTGAATCAACTGAGCAGAATCAATAAGTAGCTTTCAAGATTAGTAACAGACTAATAAGAAATAAAATGGTTCCTTGATAGTTTTATCCATTTATTTTTTGTGAAAGGACTAAATTATGTTTATACATATTTTATTTTGCGTATGAATGACTTATAATTAAGTTTTAAAGCTATATTTAATATCAGTTAGCTGTATTAAGACATGACAGTCAGATACATATTGAACATATTGAAAAAGTGTGTAGTGAAGTACCTATAATAGATGAGTATGTATGGGGAGATGTATGAGTAACAATGAAGCGAAAGTGGTTTGTCAGGATCGGGATAGGTGGGGATCCGTGATCTCTGACTCCCCCTTTACAGGAAAACGAGCGTGATGTGTATATAACCACACATAAGCTTTAGTATTGGCGATGGAAACCGAGAGCATGTCACCACAAATCAATCAGTAACTTTATGTCCTTGATTGAACTCAAATCTGAAATTGATGTGTTGGAGCACGCGTTTCAATATTTATGATGCTGCTTCATCGTTTTTCTATATGTGCAATGAACCATAACCGTTTGACGTCAGAACTGTTTTATAAACTGTTTTAAAATGTACATATTGACTTATTTTTCGGTGAGAAAATAGAGTGATGATTGTTTGGAATAGCTAATTTTCAGCACCTTACATGTATAACCTACCACGACATGGAACCTCGTCAGACATGGAACGTAACCTACCACATTTTTAGCTGACTACCTAATTTAAAACTTAATATGACCATATGAACCTTGAAATGGAGTATGTATCTCTGACTATTCCGCAAAAGATACCCGTCTAGAAGTGTATGATATTTCCTGTCACTGTCATTAAATAAAACCTTTACCTCATATACTGTAACAATAAAACGATTATTTGAGCACAGCGCGTGTAAGGAAATTTGCATGAAAAGTTGACTAGCACTTGTTTTTGCATAGGAAGCGCAAAATTGCGAATTCAAGAAGACTTAAGGAGCGCCAAGAGCCGTGTTTCTGCAGCCGTTTCGTAGAAGTTTAAACGTGAGTTCTGCCCTACATTTTGTGCTGAATTACCCTATTCTCCTATTCATACTGCGAAAGTAATGACATGTTATTATTTGATAGACTATGAAACCTTGTATCTGCTGCTGCTATTGAATAAACCAAAGGGGCTAATAGCTCCGGATATTACCTAAAATTTTACATTGAACGGTGATTAAATGATCAAAATGATGATCGATGATTACCAAGGACTACCATAGCTAAGATTATTCATATGTTATTCTGAAGATAATTATAGTTGTCTGGCTATGACAAGGTAAATTTTATAAAACATAACATACGCTTCACTACTTTTGCATACAAACACCCTTTTTTTTGTAGCGAGGTCGTCAGAGGCTTAAGTGCCCATCTCCGAAATTCCGAACGCATCGCATGTTAGGTATGTGCCACTCAAAGCCGACAAGACGGCTTCCATCGTGGTAGGTAGGGAATTGTATCGCCGTGTACAGACACTGACTATTACCTATCCCGAGGGATAGATACTTTTAATAAGCTAATAATAACTTACCATCTTTATGGTGGAATTTGGTTTGGTTTGTACGATTCATGATTCTGTAAAAATTAATAATTAGAAGTAAGTTTGTTTTACATTTTCTTGTGTCATCCGTTATACTATTTTAAGTAAGAAAGAAAGTATTGATTTTGCCATTCCTTCATCAATTCCGAATCTCGAGAGAGCAGTGTAATGTAATGACGCATAAAATATTAAAGCCTATTTCATGTAGATTGAGAGTGATTGTAAAGGGAGGACGAAATCAGGGAATTTCTGTGTCGTTTGAGATAATTTGATCAAGGAAACGTTGGGGTGAGTGCGTCTTCTTTGAGATGGATTGTGTTTGCCTGTACCTAGACAGTATTTATGTTAAGATGTGGTGATATTAAAGTGGAAAAGATATACTTGCAGGAAATGTATGAAGTTGAAATAATGGAAGGAAAAAATATTTACGACACCAAACAAATAAAACAAATCATAACCAAAAATTGTTTTCTCTCTAACTATGGACAGCATTAAAAGCCTGAACTACATATATGATTAAACATTTCCTTACATAGTCATCAATATATTTCAGATACTACACAGAAACTCTGAAGATGTGAGTGTAATGTAAGACGTGTCTACTATGATGTATGTATGTACTATGTATACTACATAGTATGTACTTTGATATTGCCCAAAATTTTCACTTAACAAACATAGACAGTATACGTATTAAACTTTATTGCTGCCATAAAACTGCGTAACATGGGCTTTCTCGTCCATTCTCACCTTACAGCCTGCAACTAACTAACACACGTTAACAGAAAACTTCCATCTTGCAAGTTTTGAGCTGTATCAAAGTTTCTGAGGAACAGACAGGTTTGTTAGCGGAGGAAATTTGTAAGAGGTTGGTGTAAGACATCTTCGTTAACAAGTTCTGTTGCCTTACAGGTTTCTTTAGTTTCTTTAATATTATGGTTTAAACAGTTTGTTAATTCGTTAATACATTAGTTTGAACTCTTACTTATTTTTTAATAGAATATTTTACTAAACATTTTAAAAGGGTGGATAATTAATTATTTCACGAACAATTTTGATATTATTGATTTGTCCCACATGGTCAAAAATGCTAAATCTCAACTTCCTTTTACTAATCTAAAGTGTGTACAGTAAGAAATTTAAACAAATATAGATAAAATTGTCACTGAATTCATATTAATATTTGATTAGTTTAAGATTTACAAAAAATTTAGAGAAGTATAGACTCTACGAGTATATAGTAACAACATGTTTCTTCTACGTACTTCCTGACACGTTTTGTTCGCCAGAAGATAAATTTCACTGCATTAAATGTGAAAAACTGGATAATTTGCGGAGGCTTCGGTAGTAGGCTCTCCTAAGCCAGAAACATAAAATTGATTAAAATTCCGCCGGCATAAAGACAGCATATTCTTATTTTATGAGGTTTTGAGTAGACAACCATCCTTTTTATATGAAACCTTATTATTATATACTTTTACGACTAACCTTGAGAACACTAGGGAAGTATTCTTTTTATGAATAAACGATATTATACTTAATATGTGGAACATAGAAAACCGGTTCTAAAGGAGGATACATTTCTTGGGGTTTTAAGAGTTTCTACAAAATAATTTCTCTTCTGTAACCTTTAGCATAGTTATGCTAATGATAGTAAAGCTACACACTAACATAATATCATAACTTTTGATTCCATTTATTACTAAACCCTTAATTACTAAGAAATAATGGATTATATAATAATGGAATAATTAAGAATAAATAATGGAAATATTTCAACCAACAACTTTCCAGGTTAATACGGTGTACTATACTTAGAGGAAATAATATCTTACGAAAATAGAAAAAGAAAGAAAAACATTTATTCACTGCTATACGTACACATTTTTACATAACACCATTTATACACACTTTGATACAATAACAATACTCGTACATATAAGGAGTAGGCACTTGATGCAGTGAAAAGGTGCTGTCTCAGTATTCGATGCAGCTAAGCAGCATCACTGATCCTCCGACAGCACCCAAACCTAAGTCTGTCACTAGCTGAATATAATAATACATACTATACATACATACACACATGCATACATACATACACATACACATACACACAGTAAATACATAGAGTGATAATGATAAAAAAAAACTGATAAACGTACTTAGATGTTTAGTATTAAATATTATATATTTTTATAATTGATACTATACGTAGATAAACAAAAGCTGTATTATAAAATACGTATAAAAGTACAACATATTTACACAAATATATACATACATAATAAACAAGCAAACACATATATACACATACATAGATCTATATACACAATCTTAAATATGTAAATACATCCAATAAATGAATATATATATACATATCTCAAATACAATTATAGAAATTTGGTATTTGTAAACAAAAGGTAAGATCATTGACAGGATTTAGGGGATGGATTTTTGTTTCTCCAGCAGATAAGCCTTTATAAAATGGAATCTAAATATCACATTCAGAATCAAATTCTAGAGCAAACTTATAAACCATTCTCACAACATTCTAGTTCATCTGCTAAAATAATTGGCTAACGAAAATATAATTCAAAGTCTGCAAAGTCTGTCACGACCTATCTGCACATTAAAGGAACATGTTAGTTAATGGGCGAAAGTTGGGTCGCGGCCAACAGACTTGGAGCAAATCCTGTTCGGCCGCGTAACCGATGGAATTACGCAAGTTATGTAAGAACTTTCCATATTAACTTACATTTGGGGGAAAAAGAAATTCTTGCCTTTAATAAAGATATAATAACTTAGCCTTTTTATTAGACATCTCGTATTTGTTTTGGAACTTAAATATCTTGGTATTTAACTAAAAGACTAAGGGTCCATTTACGTATTAATCTATTATCCGATAGTTTGGCAAATGTGACCAAAGAAAGTTTTTGTCATCAAGATTTTGACTACTCTGAAAAGGACTGAAGAATGTAAGTTTATCTATCTGTATGTAATAGACTCTAACCTACACTACCCTAGTGAGTTATATCTCTAATCGCAGAGGTAGTAATTCTAAGGCCCCCTCAAACCACGTGTTGACTAGTCAGTGCTCAATGATAGGTGGTAAATGTATCGCCTTTGCAAGCATAGACTCTTCGCAGAATCGGTTGTTTAAACACGATGTTTTCCTTCACAGTATTAGTCATATGTAAAGTATATTCATCTAATTTCATAATAAAACCACAAGATAGTGATAACGACGAACGCAGTGTAATAACGACGTGAAAATTTGAGAACAGTTTGAATTCGATTAGGTCACAGACAGCTTGCCAAGTTTCCTTAGTTTTTGTGCCAACGCCTCCCATATGGTGAGGATTTTATTATTACGACGGCTGCTGTAAGTTGTTAAACAATGTTACAACGATTGCACTAGCATAGTGAAAATTCGTCGAAAAGAGTTGTTGAACATGAAGACCTATATGTCTATGTTATTTATATAGTTACGTGTATTTCACTGTGTTAGAGTTTGAAGAGGTCACGTGTCCTTAATTTATCTCTTTTTGTTTTGTAATCAGTAGTGAAACATAATATAACATAACATACGACATGCACGCATATGTAATTGAAGAAATATTAAATCCCTATATACACGTTAGTATAACAATGTTTTTGTACGAACCGTTGTGTTATCAATTCATTTTCAGGTATAATTAAAATAGAGTAACTATAATGCAACACAACCATTTATAAGTTTCTTCGCCCATCTTATACACCGACACATATTCCTTACTCCAGACACATTTTAAAATAGGTTGTAAACCCCATCTTTCCCGCAAACTGCATTAGAATGCTTGTGGGAGCGCAGCCTACATTGCGAGCTATGAAGATAGAGTATAGCCGTAGCGACCGAGATACGGCCGTTTGCTTTTACGATGCTATCAAAAGCGAATAAGCGATGAACTGGAAAGGCGGAAACGTGACTATGTCTTCGCTTTATGGACATCTGAATCTTCTGTGCATTTGTACGAGGTGTTTTAATGCTAGTTTTTTTGGTATGTCTTAAAGCGAATGACTTGAGTCTGTTCTAGGAGGTAGTATAAGATTTATTTTCTGACTTATACGTGCAACGAAAGTTTGAAAAGTTCACATATTCACCCTGTATTAGGATTTTAAACTCAACCCTTTTGGGACGGCAGAACCTCTGAAACGAAATATCTTATTCATTTTATTATTTATTATATATATATAGATTATTCGAGTCTGTGAGGTCGTATTCATAAAAAATTGCTAGCTCATATTCCTAAAATTTTCCTTATTTACCTTTCCTTAGTCATATCCTACGATATACCGGGAAGAAAGGCAGATACTTAACATTGTATAAGCTCCTAGAGTTAGTACGGTATTAGATTCCTTACGGTTTGTGTATCACAAGTTTTTTTTTATCATAAATACTGCTAGCACTCGAGCTTTAGGAATTAAATCTATTACAAAAAATGAGTTCTGAATTTCGGAGTAGTCGTTTATGTAATATGAATTGATGCATTTATTGAATACCAATAAATTAATAGGAATGTTATTGGCAGCTGTTGAAATTGAATTGAATACTTGAGCGACGCGCTCAAAGCTGTCGCATCATTCAATTAGAGCGAAAATGAATATGGGATAAAATATACATCCTTGCTATCGTCCTATTAAAATAGACACAATCAATACACAAATTCATTCACGACTATGAGCAGAATTTCAGGCACATTATATCTCCGATATCACCATTAGCAGTTATCTGTTAGAATATTTTATTGGGTGACATAACTTATCAGGACCCTTACTCCACTAATTCGTTTGAGCCACAATATTATTTCAGTAGCGTAGCGTATTATTTCAATAGTATTGTAATACTTCAGTGGCCGTAATTTGACACTTTTGGCACTCCACTAACAAATTTTGGCCACTGAAGCGCAATGGAACGAATAGCCTTCATTTTGGTACTCCACTATTGTTAAGCTTTGTCTATGGTCAGTATCTAATGTACCCTCACACACTCAGTTAGTAGTTTTAGTTTCAGTGAAAAACATAAAACACATTTTTTCAGTTTTAAATTACTTATTTTGATACCAATACGATTAATATTATTTACATAATAATAGCAGAATAAAGTTGTTTTAATTACATTAGCGGAAAAAGTTTCAACCGGAGATGTGTTTTTTTATACTTTACTGCTCATTTATCAATGCAATATGCATTACAATTAATGTCAATGCTTAGCCACATTGTCAGTGCACATAGTTTTTTTTAATTAGTTGTAATCCATAGACAATAAGGACAGTTCTATACTTTGAGTTACCACTGAAGTGCCACTGAAGCACCACTGACTCGCTATTGAGGTACAACTGAACAGCCCAAAATTTTAGCAGAGTGCCACTTTTACAGCCGAGACGCACACATAGCGACGCAGTTGTGTGGCTGTCAAAGTTAATTAGTGGAGTAAGGGCCCAGGACGCTAGACTGATCAAAACAATAATGAATACCATATCTTATTTAGAATATATTTTTATTAGAATCACACAAGTTCGTTAAAAGAGATTCATTTAACTTATCATAATACAAAGTTACTATATATTTAAAGTAGTTTTAATAAACTCTAATCGGTTATAATTAAAAAACACCGAATAGATATTGAAATAAATCACAGTAAAAAGATTAAAATCTTATTAAATACTTAAATTTACAATAAAATAAATAAAAATAATAATCATAAATAAAATAACAATATAAATAGATATATTAAATGAAATAATATAACTAAATTAATAAATAAACATGGGAAGAGTTACCGATGTAGCAAAAAAAAAGAAATAACAAAAGTGATATGAATGTTTAAATAAACTTATCTAAAAATAAACAATATAATATATGTACTAGCATTCGTAATGTTCTTTCTTAATAGCTAAAGTTATAATATTTTAAATAAGAAACTAAACCTTAAATATTTATTATAAATATAACATTTTACTGTAACATCTTGCATTGTGACAAGTGTCTGCCACGGCCCTAGTAGGATACAAACCTTTAAACTATTTGGTTATTGACTATATATAGAAGTATATACTACGATTAAGAACATACTAATAAGTAAATACCAAAAACGGTTATTGAATTAGCATTAGGATGATTTAACTTTCCCGTTACTGTGAGATATCACTCCCATTTGAGCTTTCAACTTTTCAGTGAATTCAGGATCGTCCCAGCCCCATAAATGGTGAGTTCCATCACCAGTTCTCTGGGACCTTTGCTTCACAATTTCAGGAGTCACGCTTTTTAAGTCGTATGCTTGACCAATCTGAAAGAGTAAGATAGTTTTTATAAGTATATTATGTAAAGAAACCGTTTTTATAAATACGAGAATATGATTTAACAAAGGGATTAATGGAGATGACACTAGAAAAAATATTATACAGGCATAGCAGAAACAGTTAATTTCTTCTCTAATGTACTAATAAATCATAAGAAAAAAACAATTTTTACACATTCTTTTTACAAAATACTTGTAAATTATTAATGCCACGATGACCTCGATATTATCGATAAAAGTGAATATATGATTTTAGTATGTATGAGTATTACGATTTTATTTTAAGTAGTTAGGTTTCCGAGTATTATATCTCTAAATCTAAATAACGTGATAAATATTAATGATGCATATTATTACAGTAAACAAATTTTGGTCCATAGAATATAGTTTACCTTAGCCATAGCTTCAATGAATACGATGGTGGGCGTCAACATGTTATATAAAGGCAATTCGGTTGCCCTGTAATCCCAAGGGAAAGTGTGGTGGTAATTATGGAAACCCTCCACACAAATCATCCATACACCGATGTTTTCCCGAGGATTCAGTGATCTGAAAACATAGTTATATTATTAACACGACACAAAAAACATTAATATTAATCATATGCTCCATCCCTATATAATCCATCCCTGTTCGCCGAACAGGTAATAGTGAGTGTTTGATAATGGCGACATGGCTTACCACCTGTCATATTGAGTACCGACTCTCTGGTCAATACGTGGGTTCGAGGCGTCCACAGAATGACTACCTTCGCAATTGCGGCGATGGAAACCTGAACCTGAACCCGCAAGGGTTAATGGTCGTGAACGTGTTTGTCTTCTTGTTTTTGTACCCTATATAAATCAAGCTTCAGCTTTTTCTTATATACATGAAAAAGATAAGTTTCAAGAGGTTTCAACCCTGTCTCCCTGAAGTCATTCCATATGTTTTTCAACCCCATGTTTTAGAAAAGGTAACAGGCGGCAAGGTCATTTACATGCACGTGCACATTTTACCACCCATTTAAAAGAATATGTCAGTTTCCTAACGATGATCCCTTACAAAATTATTCAGGCAAACTCCACAAGTTCCCGGGAATATTTTGAATAAGAAAGTACCTAGGTAATATGTGGAACAAGAATTCTTATCTTAACGGCTCCGAGACTTACTTGTCGTAAGGCCTGTATCCAAATTTATGTGCGAAGCTGTTCACACTCCACACGACGTTGATACCACACGTGTATCTCAGGATAGTGGGGATCAGGAAGGCGTTCAACCAGGTCTCATTCCAGAAGTAGACTGGGATTACAGTTGGTAGAACGAAGCATAGAATCGGCATCATTTTCATGTAGTGTCTGTAATAGTTTTTGAGTAAATTGTTAACTCTATTCTATTCTATGGTGATAAAAGAAAGAAATAGTCTGCTCATTATATGCCATATTTTGTGCTTAAAATGTGTTACTAGAGTACATCTCGTCGACTAATAAAATAAGTAGTAAAAACTTTTATCCTGTGCTAGTTGAGGTGCAAGTAATTACTAAAATTTCCTCTTGGCTTTCTTTAAGAAACAAGGTATGGGCGATATCCTAACATTTTTTTACTAATATGCAAATCAATACACTAATAACCCAAGTAGTTCTACCAAAGGTCACCGAGTAGACATAATAAAAGAAACCCGACATTTCAGCTCAACATGTCTGACGTAAATATATAATAAAAAGTCACTCACTTCCTCTGAAACATAACAACGGGATCCTCATACAAATCGGAGAGGTCAATCCTCTTGCCAGCCGCGATGACCTCAGGGTTCTTCTTGCAGCAGAGCCAGCCCATGTGGGAGAAGAAGAGGCCACGTTCAGCATTGTGAGGATCTGCGTCTGTGTCCGCGTGCTTATGGTGAGTGCGGTGGTCTCTGGCCCATTCGAATATGCTGTCCTGTTGGTAAATGAGTTGTAAGAGTGAAATATAAGTATATTGCGCATGATTGAATGAACGAGATACAATGATGGGATATGAAATGGGTTTAGCACTAGATTAATAGATACGAGTGAGAGATTTGTCAGGATCGTTCAAGATGGTAGTCGAAATTTTCTTTCTATGTCGTTAAGACGTAGAGGCTGGAATTTATTAATACATATTCAATTTTGGTAATCAAGTTTTGCAGTTTTAGTAATATATTATAAAGATTTTTTTCATATTAACAATAGTATGAAAGATACATACAATAAAATCTCCAACATTCGATATGCAAGTATCAGATACAGAAATGACATTAAATATGTTAGTGTGTAATATGAATTTAACAATGAAATAATGTTGTACCTGGAATCCCATAGTTTGCCAAATCATGAGCAGGATTCTCAGGGGAGTCCTAGCTTTGTAAGACCTGTGGGTCCACAGCCTGTGCGAACCAGCGCCGATGCCAATGGCGCACATCAGGTGAACCGCAAATGCTAAAACATATAATAGGTATCAACAGATGTAATTTTATAGGTGTTATTTATATATTACGAGTAAGTTGGTATGTGGTGTGATACGAATAACGAAACCCTACATATTCGTAAGTTATCATAAAATGAACTCATGAAAGTTATACAATACTTAGGTATAGTACATAAGGTAGTATGAGACAAATTCAACGGGAGACTGTTTATTAAAAGTCCTACCATGCTAAGTGTAGTAGACATAACCATGTATTTACAAAATTTTATAGTCGATAATCCAAAAATATCAGCCCTCTGTTAAAGTTTTCTTAGGCATAAGATAATAAATTAAATTACTATAGATTATTTTGTAAATGAAATGGAATCTCCACCTTAACCCCAATTTATACCCAAAATTACACACATTAAATAGCTGTAATTATTACACTGCGTCACACCTTGAATTAAGTTCTACTCGTTAATGTATACGCCAACTTCCTAATTAGACTCATTGATGTCATTACTAAGCACAATAGCCAAATTTGAATACTGAATAAAACAAAAGACCTACCGAACACGTTCGTTTGCCATTTCGCCGAAGTCAAGGCTAAATAGACTCCATACAACGATGCGATGTGCAAGTAAGCGAACCATATGATGTTGAACCAGATGTATTCATACTTTTTGGGGCCGGCCTTCTTTAGTTTGGAGACGTCTTTCGCTAGACCCAAGTCTTCGGTCTGTGTGTCTGTTTCGAACAATACTCCGCTCACATCTGGGTCCACTTGAGGTGGCATCTTTACACGTAGTAGTCCTGAAACAAAAATCGAAAATTTTGCAGCTACTTTACTTGTAGTCTCATTTCCTAAATGTTGTTAAAAAATCTTAATTTCATACATATATACTCGTCACTTCCATAAATATGCAAACAACAAAATTTTGTTTTTTCTAGCAAATTCTACAGCTGGAAGCCTTTTCGACTCTTCGATGCATATATGGATAATACTTTTATTTGATTCAATATTTGGAGGGAAACATATTCCCACGTGTTTTAACACATGGTGGTATCTACCCTTAATACTCAGCGAAAAGCAAATACACTAATAAACAAGGAAACATATACATATATGACAGGTATAGATAAAAATGCATTCACTTTGTTTTATGTCGATCACCAACCAAGCAGAATGATCGTCATTGACCACTCTGAATCAACCTTTTACCTGATAATCAAGATACCATGCCGCCGTATCAGATACTACTAACCTGTACTTGTACTCTCGTCGATATTCCTTACCAAATGTTATTATATCTGAATTAAAAATATAAAATATGATTTTCTAGAAGCCCTACCTTAGTCCCTTATCGATTTCCTTGCCACTGACTCGGAACAGTAAGCGCCGGCCCCCGAAATTCCCGCTTTATATACTGATGCTACGACAATAGGTATTTTTCCCTAATGAATGTTAATTATGCACTGAATCTTACTACTACAGTGGTAAAGTATATACCTAAAACTATTGTTTCAAAAATTTATTTGACATCTTGGCCCACATATAACGAATTCAATCTATTCTAAATATGTAAATTAATACTGCTTATAACTCATACTAGGACTGTTAACAGTGTTTATTTATATTCAAGCAATGTGCAGAGTGCAAAAAGTATGTGTCGTATGAATTCTAGCTTTATTATAGCAGCTGTAATTACATTCAGGTAAGTGTTTGGTGTGTTCTCTATGCAAAGTAATTTTTATTTAATTGAACGAATTTTTATATATCAGATAATGCCATATATTATTATAAGATACTTTTGTCTTATAATAATATAATCTTCAAAAGGATGTATGGGATAAAAAGTTTCAATATAGTCTGATATTAAAACCAGACATGTGAAAAAATTGGATTTTGTTCTACGCTTCCGTCCATAGATTTCCCTTGCATAGTAATTTAGCGATCTATTCGAACACTATTTCCGTTCGAGAACACTGGCTGAAAGAGGGAAGTTACTGGCCTCGCTAATTCAACCTTTGTTTAAAGTTAATGCTACACCATCTCTTTGCAGGAATTTCTAATTTAAACCTTTGTTAAACAACAAAGAGTTTGTTTCTGATTGCAGATTTAAAGCTGAAAGCTGTTGTAAAAAGTTGATTATTTTAAATTCCTACGCTAAATTAAGTTTATGTTATAAATAATTTTATTACGAAAAGAATTGAAGGATACTGAAAACACGTATCTTTTTCAAATTTTTTTCGGGGAGATGTGAACTTCGGCATACTAACTTAACTAATATAAAATATGTCATTTTCTACGATATATACATATGATCTGCAAATGATAGCAGTTAATTAGCATTCCATTAACGGGCTGGACTAGTTCAGAGTGATCTCATCAGTACTAATATGAGCTAGCTCTATCCTGATGTATGCGATAGTAAACCGTGTTTCATTAAGGGCCCAGTAGTTTCACGTCAAAACGTTTTTCGTCCTCTATCGATCAAACCATATCACTTTGGGGCACTTAGGTGTGCATCCATCATACCACTTCCATTAAATGACATTAACAGAATATTTAAGCGGGTATATGGTGACTCGTATAAAAGCGACTATCCTAAAATATGGAGTGCAAAATGAATATTGGCTAGTGGGATTTTTCATTTCCAGTCTCTTTTTGTTTTAGATGGCTGCCTATTTGTACGAGGTTCTATTTTATTTACTCTCACGTTTGATCCTATTATTTACTGACAAAACAGCATTAATTTTAATTCGTTGACAAATAATATACCTCTTCATACACAGTCGGTAGCACAATAGGTACCTCTCACTATACCCTTTTTCAATATGTCCTCATATATGTTAGAAGTATATTTATAGGTACTTTATAGGTTATCCGCCTAGTGTCTATGAGGAGATGTAGGAGTGTCAATGAAGCGAAAGTGGTCTGTCAGGATCGGGACAAACGGGAATCCGTTATCTCTGCCTACTTCAATAGGGAATCAGGCATGATGTGTATGTTTCAATGTATATGTAATAAATCAATTTATTAGTTTAATAAGGCACGTCGTATTAGATTTAGAGGCTCAAAACATCAACGATAGTTTAATTAAGTTGTATTTGGTGAAGTAATATCTCTGAGAGCTCTCTATTAATACGAGCACATAATTACCGCCGACTAAATAAACAAACAAGGTATATTCCTTAATTATTTTCCACGTGGAAAGATCCGCAGGGCATTCATGCGGCTCCAGACAAGGCGAAGCGAAGGCAAATAAAATATCTGTTTTACGACCCAGTTGGTTCTAGGTACCTGGATTCCACTTCACGTAAACTGCATTAATTTTGAAAGGTTTGTAAATTAGAATTATGTTTGGAGACTGTAAGTACATTTAAAAAAAAGTAATTTGACATTTCCCCGCGTGGGACTTGATGCAGTGAGAGGAGAAAAACTCGAGGGATTATTACACCGATGGACTCTTAATGTAATGGTAAAGTTGTGTGCTCACTATACGGTGGTACAAATGCTTGGAGGCTGTAAAGTATTAACCAAACACTGAGAGTAGTTACTTAAGCTGTTATTGCTGAAAATATTGCAATTTTGATCGTGCGTTAAATTTGAATACTGAATTATTCATATGCGCCATTTTAAGTTAGAGACTACTCAATTTTATATGCAATCCATTATTTCACCTGCACCATATTTTATTGCGTGATAAACTAGTTTCTTAAAAAGAGAGAGAAAGAGTTAAAATAGAGAGAGGGGGGTTCATGCAGTGTTAATAAACCCTGATTAGCTATTCAAATTTAAAATCAATCTGTCACAGTAAGTAACTTCGACTATTTAATAAATTAATAGGATTAAACATATAGGAATAGAAATGAAATAAATAGGATTACAAAGCTCCTTCGTCTATTTTAATAAAAATAACTTTTGGTGAAATCGGACCCCATCTGAAATCACCTGCAGAAAGTTCTATGTTTACTCTTATGTATGTGTGTTCGCTGTGTGTGTTTATTTCACTTTAGTTTGGCTCCAGCAGCCTCCCTGTGCATTAAGTGTTTGCACCCTGTTCATCCTCTAGGGCCTGTCATTACGCCTGAGTAGTAAGTACTCTTAATGTACAACATGAAAATTAAAAGTTTAGCTATTAACGTTATTTCATTTTGTATTGAACGGACAAGAAGTATATAGAAGTGAACCAAAGTAACTAGGAATACCAAAAGTCTGGAGAAATGGCAATGGCATCTAGATATAAATTTATGTATGTATATGTAAGCATAAAATGTTTCCGTTTGAATTAGAAGCTCAATTAAACTACGAGTATATATGTATTTATATGTATGTTAGTAGTATATAAGTGCTACCATTCTATTTGTTATTTCTTATGGGATAATTTACTCGTAGGAACTCTTTAAAGTAATTTAGTTTCTTAATTAAAGGTAATATTTTGAATCCTCAAGTCTCAACAGCTTGAATTTCTATTAATAAATTTTTTTATCATAATAACTAAACTCATTGTCACTCCATGTTTTATACATACACAGTATTTCTCAAATTAAAATTAGAAGTTCATCGTTTTTAATTATTTATTTATTTTATAACGCTCATCTTACGAATACGCCATCCACGTAAGAAGATATTTGTTTACCAAACGATTAGTATGCTTAGTTTCAATGAAGTTCATCAGAAAACACCGGAGGTATGTGTAAGTACTCGTACAAACAATACTACACATTGCAACACAGCTCGTTGCATCATTGGTCAATGATAGGTCACTGAATCACTGCGTAAATAGGTTCAATGAACGAGTATTTAATTTCATTAATGTTATTATTTACATATTGTATCATATTATTTTATACACCGTAATAGTTGACAAAATGGCTACCGAGAATTATCACAACACCGTGTGAGATAATGGTCGTGAACAGTTTGAATATTGATGAGGTTGTTAATGGCTTTTCGTACTTGATATGACATTTTTAAAAGTACAAATACTTCCTATCTGATAACGTACGTAATTAAAAACAAACATAAATATATTCACGCCTCTTGAACGAACTAACAAATCATTCTTGCTTAATTCACTCCTGTTTACATTATCATCGCCATCGGCATTTACAAATTATTACCATTATTGTCCACACACAATTACGAAAACCTCTAAATTTGGCACAACCTGTGGATTTCAAAACACGCAAACAGAAATCAATCATCGTCAATCAAAAGCAGACGCTCGTCTTTGGATTAATTAAAACGGGAAAAGGGAATCACGTTCATTGCAATCGCCATCGCTTCAGTACAGACGTAATCCTATTACTTAGGAGAAAAGAGTATCTAATCAACGCTTTTGTCTAACAACAAAGGCTCTAGGAAACCCAGCGGATGTACCGACTACAGATAATGAAACTACTATCGGATTCGTGTGATAAAAATAGGAAATAGGTAATGAAAACTAGTTCTATTTATTTCTGTCATACTTTTCTAATTAATATTTATTAGCCTTACGACTGTTTTTTTTAATTTTGTTAATAACATTTAGCCGGCTACTGCGTAATTAATTCTGTAATTAGTAGACAAAGTTTCTCTTTTCAAGAGTTTCTTTATTCAGAACAACGTGTTACCCAGATAGTCAGTACTCAATGTGACAGGTGGTAAGCAATGTCGCCATTTACAAGCACTAACTACGGTTCGGGGATAGAGACCTGAACCTCTGACTACCCCACAAGGGTTAATGGTCGTGAACGCGTTTGTTTTCCTTCATTAATAAAAATCCACACACAAGTATGTTGTTTAATTAAGCCCTGCCTATCAAATGCTCTTTCTCATTATTCTTATATAAACTCGTTGGAGAGAAATGAGCCAATCGATGTAGCCTGGTCTCAGCATTTCAACGTGTAATTCCAGTATGGAGTGCACACTCGTAGCTCGATCGAGAGCCTCTCTGAAAGCCTCCAATTTGTGGGAATTGTTGATATATTCCGCCATTTTGTGGCATGTAATTGGTTTCGGATTTGCCGTCGTTCTTTCCCGATGCTATTTGTAAGCACTTGTTAGCGTTGTTGCTGAAATCAGATTTTTGTTTCATATGATTATGTAGCGTGCTAACTTGGGACGTAAAGAGAATGGAACTAAGTGACTTTATGATTTTCCGTGTATTCCGTTATAATTTTGTAGGCAACTAAAGCTTAATAGCTTATATTCAAAAATAATTTAACCATAGATATTAACATATGGTCAATATAATCTATACGGCGGTTAGCTAGCGTCCTGTAATGTTCCACATTAAAGCCATCGCAATCCCAATACTAATGCTGAAAGACTAATAGAAAATGATACCGACCGACCAAAATATATTAATGAATGAATGAATTGGTACGTATGGTTTTTTATGGTTATTTTAGGAAATCTAATATTTATTTACCTTGCTACCATAATGTAACCAATTTTCTATAACATTTATATCACATATCTAACCAAAACAGAGATAAAATGAGGTTTTGTCTACCTCAAAAGAGATAAGAATACATCATAATCAATAGCGTTTTGAAAAGAGATACCGACGATCCTTTATAGCTTTTATTTAACCGGGCACATTGTGTATTTTTGAATGATGATGTTGTTACTCTTTAATAATATGCAGATTGTCTTATTATTTATTTAGAATTATTCATTAGAAGCGGGTTGCTTCAAAAGCATGTAAGCTCGGGGTGTGTATGTAAAAAGACTTTATGAATGAAATTAGTCTATTTTAAGTATGAACGGTGATATACTCGAATTATCTAGTTATCTCAAAACCGCTGCCGCTTCGCCCAAATTATTAACGTCATTGACTGAGAGGAAACGTGTCTATACAAACGCGTTCATGTTAACCCTTGCGTGGTAGTTAGAGGTTCTGGTTTCCATCTCCGCAATTGCGAAGGTAGTAATTCTATGGTCACCTCGAACCCACATGTTGAACAGATAGTACTCGTAAATACTCAATGTAACACTGGTGGTAAGCTATGTCACCATTTACAAGCACTAACTTACCTGTGAGAACAGGTACGTTTCCCCACGAAGATTTCCCTCACCGTAATATTCGATGCATTAAGAAAATGTACATAGAAATTCATACATGTTCAAGCGGGTTGGGAACCCTGTACGCACAGATAGAGAGTCTAGCCCCAAACAAATCATCTACGTCAAAACGTGTCTTTCATATGTATACCAGTAAGTTAAAGGCAGTATCTGTAAAGGATTGTGGTTTCATCACCTGTTACATTGGATACTGCCTAACTGATGTAAATACTATCGTATTAATGACGGTCGACATTTTCGCCACTTAAAGCCATTGGTGACACATTATAGAAGCGGGTTATATGAAATTAATTAGATTGAAGCTACTACACAATCGACAAGCTGCTATTCTATTGTTTACCTAAGCATCTTTTGATTGTGTCTACACAAAGAGAATACCGTATCACTTGCCTATTGTAGCTCTAATGTATTATGGATTATTAGTTTTGGTATTACAACGGCTTATTAGATATTCAATACAGGTGGGATTAAACGGTAACAGTAACCGAGAATTAATTAGTTATGGATAATTATTTTTCTGAAGGATTAGGTCTCTAGCTTATAATAAGTAAGATATAATATATTTAAACCATAACGATACGGTAACGTAGCCCGTATTCTCAAGTTATAATTAAAAAATGTTTTATTCCCCAAAAATTAACGTGTTGATAAAAAAAACTATAGTAGAATTGTGTTTACAAACAAATAAGTTTGCCAATATCATTCTAATTTCTTGGAAAGATATTGTTAAAATGTTAAATAGTATAATATATAAACATTATAACAAAATTTTATGTAGCGATTCTTTACTACTATATTTCAAAAACGATCTATGATACTTATGAAACACCAGTAAAATATCAACTGAATCAATTAAAGTATTAATTGAGGAAAGTAAATGAGTATAAAAAGGTTAATACAACTCATAATGTCGCCTAATATTAGGAATTAGTGTAAGCCTATTAACAATTTCATTATAATAATATGCTGTAAGAATGAGTTAGGTATTAGAGAGCCCTAAATAAGGGTAGGCCATCCTAATACGGATAATCCGATTTGCGTTTGTTACACACAATGATATTGGTCTATTGTTGAACAAAGTCTAACATTTTATTACACAGCTGTTTAGAGATCTATTTCTTGTTGTATTAAACCATTTTAAAAGTTCCTTTGCTAGCATAGAACGTAAAAAGAATGCTAACTCGCTGCTGTTTATACCAGGATATCGTTGAAGGCGACTAAGGGACTAGAGATAAATAAAATCTACTGGGCGATGGATTTATCGCCGTTTCATCCAACATGTTTTATCACATTACAACCCCATTATTTATGCTAAAACGTGAATAAAGGATATTATTTATCCACGGTCCTGTCCACCCTTAAAGAAATTTAAGTACGTTAATAAATGTATAATAATTTAAAATGTATCGATGAAAAAAACCAACAATCATTAATCTACCTAACGTTATTGATAGGTTATTAGGATTAGTAAACCATTTAGCATTTTAAGTCACCATAATGAAGTCAGGAACAAGGAGCAATCATATGATAGTCCACCAGTATGTTGACATTTTTCATCAATTGCCGAATGCTTTGTTAGTATATGAACTTATATTACATATTGCGCCTCTTTAGTACTTGAGGGCAAACATAACAAAGCACAATTTTTGCTAATTCTTGCACACCTTTTTCTCACTTCTTACACCGCCCTTTTTCAGTGTGTCCTCTAATTGATCGTCTTAAATACACAATATACTATATACTTCTAGAGCTAACCTGGCTTCGTAGCCAAAGAATTATAGTGTTAACTAAACACAATAAAGTCGGACCCCTTGGATTAGAACAAGGTCCGTGTTATCTTTGTAAAATTGTAATTTCGTTGGGAGCCATTTTGGCTATATCAATACGTCTTCATTAAGGAGTTACGAGGTGACGCCGTTGGGGTGCCTCAGGTTTAAAGACCAACATCAAAAGAAAGGTGGCGCTTTTACGACTTCGGAATTAGAAGGTGGAAAAATAAAACTAATTACATAGGAGGGTCTATACGATATACATTCTATAGTTTTATTTAGTATTTTCTCCCATGCTTAATATCCATGAAATTAATAAAAAGATTTGAATATATCTATTGAATAATACATGGTTGATAATTTTCATGGGAGTTTGTACAAAGTTCTATTTTTGCTGTGATCTAGATGAACGGTATTTTCTATTCAATCGAAGCATTCGATATTTAGGTGTAATAATATGGACCTAAATGTAAAGATACTTTTGCATATTTAACGTTTACCACAATATTATATTCTCTATAAGATATGAAAATGAATAATCTCTCTTACTAAATTTATTCAAGCAAATAAAACAGGCTTCCATTAGGTTCAGTTTGTTATTTATTCTGTGCTTTATTGACAACAATAAGCTGAAGTTATTACAATGCCTAAGTGACTTCCCTTACTTAGCGACGAAGGCTATTCATAAATGTCAACGGTTAATGGAATCCATTTGACTTAAACAACTTGTTATTTATACATCCCCTACGTTGTCTCGTCGGTGAAATATTAAAGGAGGTAACGATACCTACCTTGTGACTCATCTGAGTTGAATGTACATACATATGCCTTAAATCTAGATATAATATTCAAAAGTAACCTGTACATTTATGTCATTATTGACTCGGTATAAATACCTGAGGAAAAAGGCAATTGTGTGTTTAGTTATTTTGCTACTCATGTGTTTTAATCCCCTTCGTGTTCACAAAACCGAGAAATCATATTATCTACTCAGTCACTTTTAGCTCAACTTGCAGGGTTGTAGTTTTATATGACATTGCATATGTGGCATATTCGTTACTGATTACTATCCCGTAACCAAAAGTATATTCAATTTTACTATACCTATTGTGATACGGTAGGTATGCATTAGAAACCCTTCTCTTTTATTAAAGAGAACATGTTCAAGGAACATTTAATTTACAGCTTTAATCTGCCACTGCAAAAGCTGTTGCTTTTAATAACACTTGGCTTTTCTTTTATGTTATGAACTTGTAATTTTGTTGGCATCTATTTTGAGCACGTCAATTAATCTTCTTAATGAATAGAGGCAGCAAAGATTGGGGTGTTTTCTATTCGCTGGGAACGGCTGAGAATAAAATTATAAGGGAGTGGAATTTCATAAACGAATTGAAGTAAAATCTTCTAGACAGATTTAAATATCATGTTTCAATACCTGTATTATATTTGATACCTCTATTTGAAGAGTTCTTAAATTCGGATCCGCTGGAACATAATCAGTTATTTGAAAGTTACTAAAGATAACGTTGAATATGTTTCTGAATCATTTAAAAAGAATCACTTAACGACCGTTGGCCAATTTTTATGAAGTCAGAGGCTTGAATGATCACCTTCCTTACTACGAAAGTTTATGAAATTTCGTGACAGATACCTGGATAGTTGTCCATCGCTATTTACAATACTGATTATTTATGAAGACATTAACTATACATCCACATATTTATCCTCAGCGGTCCCAGAACATTACGAACTAACCAACCAAAAGAAATTTCGTGCCAAGTGAACTTTGTTTGTGCATCGAAAATACTAAAAGCCATTCGTTAATCCGTGTGAGCTGATGCGAAAACACAAATAAAACCGACTGCGAACTCCTGATAATCTGATTAAAATTGAACGCCGTTTATGGAGTGAGGGACGCATTATGTTTGCGATGACACGGGACAGAGGGCAGCTCTGTTTTAATGCAATGGACGTCTAGTTTTGCTGATCGATGATTGACAATTTAGCAAGGCTTAAGTGATTGCCGACCGACGAAATAGATAATGCGAGGTTTAGAATTTCATCATGCTAAAACCAACGTATTATTGTTATATCTTATACATTTAAAAATTATATTTAAAGTACTTATATTCATTTGAATAATGAAAATTCATTGAAGTACTGAGGCTAGCTGAAAAGTCTGTGATTTGAGCAAACTACGCATGTGAATATTTACAAATATTTTATTCTGCTATATCTCAACCAAGTTGCAAACACAAAATAGGTATTCCTGTAATAATTTATAATTTCCATATACTTATCACTGCCATAAAAATACGTATTAATATATAATATGTTACCAAAATACAGACGTAGATAATCCTACATACACATATAGCATACATTGTGCTAACTCGTAATTTACACCATACACCCCAGTGATCCCCTATCGACAGGGGTCAGCCTGTCGCAACAGGGGTCGCACTGCCCTCGCGGATGGGCATGTTGAGGAAACGACCAGACCCTTGTCTTTAGGACTGCGACATAGAGGGACAAAGGGTCACGAGGAAAATGGCTTTAAACTGGAATTAATTAAGGGTTTGAAGTACTGATTTTGTTAGTCATAAATTATTTCAAAAGATATTTATTACCTGGTTAAATCATTCCAAAAATCATTTTTTGAGCTTTTTCATTATTTTTTTATACCTACTTGTAACTTACCATAAATACTTTTCGTGATAAATTGTTAAGTGTAGATTTTAATGTACATTTACTTTAAGTTGAGGTTATATTGTGTTGGTTAATTGAATATTAATATGATTGGTTATGTAAGGAAAACTATTGTTATGAGTATCACATGCGTCAAATATAAGTGTAACACAAACCTAAGAGAGTTACCCATTTGCACCATAAACATCAGACGCAGTGACATTATTCTATTTCTTCCCAACAACCTTGGTCCTGCATATTAAGATTGTATTGGATATATAGCTCCAGCCTTCTTAACGCCTGAATGCTAAAATTTATTAGGCTATATTACTAAATCTGTGATCTCTGTCTCGTCTAAGACTGAGATGGCATTAAATATACATATATGTGAGAGAATATTAAGGCATAAGAGGCGTAATTATCACGAATCGTGACTAATCTGATAAGAAGATCAATATAGAGTAAATATTATTAAAGAATCCTGTATTGATATAAACCCCAAAATTGTCGATACCTCCAATGCCATAGATTCATTAAGAACAGTCTGTTAACCTTTTAATCGTCCTTTGCAAAGAGACTCAACACATTCAATTCAATTCCGAAATCACAAAACATAAAATACGTTTCAATGGTGTGCAAAGAAGATTTGTTCAGAATTAAACCTGTATTCTAGTTAACCGTTCAACGGTCTCTCTGAATCCTTTGTAAGCCCTAGTCGCGACGGATTAGTAAAGTGATCTGATAAAGCAAAGCGATTTCATAGGATAAACGGTCCCGTTTTGCTTTGAGGGATTCGACTGCTAACTGCAAAGGGTTTTCACGTTCTTATACATTATTTAAAACATGAATAAGCTTAGAGAATACGTAATTTACCTTGAGGAATAGTTTTTAAGACTGTTATAAGCAAGATAAAAACGGGTTAATTTCTTAATCGACCATTATGTGTTCTTTAGATAATATATATAAAAAATCTCAGTTCTTTGGATTGTTAAATCAATTATTGTTGCATCAATTAATAAGGCAATTATATACTTTACTTATCATAACTACTTATCATATCCATCAATATACAATATTAATTACATCAATGTTAAATACAATTTCGTGAACCTATAGTATTCCAAATATTATGAATGCACCTATAAAGTCCTATTCGATCCCCGTTTGATGTTTTGTTGTGACCGACGCTCCTGGCATGGAGTCTATCTGGGAGCCGAGCGGGGAGCCCATGACGTCATGCACGCATGCGCAATCAGCACAAAATTATGCATAGAGTGCAAGGGAACTTAGAAGGGGATTTTTTTATGATATATTATTTTATTGTGTATGTCAATGTGAATATTGGATATGTTTGGTATTGAAAAAGATTTGGTGAAGTAAATATTTTGGGTGAAATGGTCACAGTGAATTCAGTGTATCCGCAATCCATGTTTAGTACTGATAATTAATTAATAGAAGTTTATTCTTGGTTTCATTGATGTTGAAAGCTTTCAGAGTATTCCTAAAAAGAGATTTATATTACACATAATAATTCTATAATGTCATATTTTTCATGGAAGAAAAATTGAATTATGTATTTAACCTACACAGACTTTGTATCGCTTAACGTAATTAGTCCTGCTATTTTATGATTACCCATATTAAATAGATAGAACATGTAAACATAAATACATAAACTGTTTCATAAACCAATCAATTTTCAATTAGCCACTTCTACCGACTACTGACATCTGTGGTCACATCCGCGTCACTAAAACCGTCTCAGTCGGGTCGGTTTCCGCGCGCCAGTGCTACGTCCTTTTCCGTAGCTTAACCGTAGCTACTACGCCGTAGCAGGACAAAACCTGCGACTACAGTTTTTGAAAATAGTGAAAATTGACTAGTGGTATAAGTGTATTGAATAAAAAAGTGATTTATAAAGTGTTTATACTTCAATTGGAAGTTGGTTCAATAGAATAATGATTTCGGTTGATTGACGATTCGTGTGCTTGAGAATGAAATAACCCAATGTCAAGGGCGAAGCATTATATGAACAAATAATATTGGGTCCATCTTTGTTATACGTAAGTTATTTCATTATCTCTCTTCCTTCCAGTTGTTTGACGTCACAGGTGTTTTAAGGTACCGTTAACGGCTTCCATTTGCGAAAAATGCCGCCGTCCTTTCTTCAAAATTCGCTGAGGACGAAATTTGTTATTTCTTTACTAAGATTACAAAGAACCACATATCTCTTTATCTCAATTTCCTGTATTACCATAGAAATATTGTTTTTATTTGCTGACGAATCAGTTTTTCTTCCTAGTACTTAAAAATTCAATAGAAAAACTTGCATTGCATTTTGCTCTACAAACCCCGATCCTTGTAATAGCAAAAGAAAACAGCATTCACAAGAACATTTGAGTTTGAAAAGGGCAACAAACGTTTAAGCCCAAGAGGGTCGCTTTTGTGTGAAGGGGCTCGATATTATTCCAGTTGTGGAGATTAAACATTTTTCTTCTGAATAGCATGAAATATCAGTATAGAGATTAATCCTTTTGATTTATTTCGGTCTAGACAGGGGGTCCATTAAGATGAATAAATATTGTAATCTCTTTTTAAATGAAAGCATGCATTATTTACATATTTATACACTATTATTGCTAAAACACTAACACTTCTGTACTTCATTGTATCGCAATGAGTCGCACCAACAAAATATTTATAACTTAAAACAATAGAACGATCCATAATTTTAACTTTTTATTGAAAGGGTGAATCGAAATGGTTCAAGCGTGAACGTATGTAATAAAATATTTGGTAATTGAAAATACACTTTCATACGTGCAATATTAACACAGATTGTTTCATCAACTTTGACGCCATATTAAATACTCACTCAATACAGGTGACAGTCGTCTAGCAATATCATCCGCATCCGCAATAGATTCCATTTTACCTGAGACTTGTAATCTAAACCTTTTAAGGTATATACGGGAAGAAAATGATTTCAATAGTATTTATTACCATGTCGGCTATTTCTTTTTACTTAAATTATTTTGCTTATGCTGTTTGTTACCTCATGTTACGCAAATGAGAACAATATGTCTTTTCTCATACTACTTCATTTCTTAAACTCCCTACATACATGTATGTGGGTAACCCAACTCCATCGCTTCCTTTGCCAGGTGAGATTATGTGGAATAATTTATAAAGACAGGTGCTTTGTTGCCCTATTCAAGGCTCAGTGGGAGGACCGTTCAAAATTACATTAGGATTGCCGGATTTATGTTCGAATAATAAGAGGATTGGGCTCCAGCAATTTCGGGAACGAATCTGGAACTAATTTGAAAAGATTAATGAGATGCTCGCAGTCTACAGTGTTACCATTGTTACAATGTAAAAATGTTACTTACATTGCCTTAGGGCTGCTATGAAAATTTAACAAGGAGATAAATGCTTTCACGTTTTACTGTATGATTTATATACTTTTATTAATAGTGAGTAAAAGTACACTCGTATTTAAAAAGTGATAACCAATTTCAATCAAACATCAATATTTAACAAAACATGTTCGTTACGTCCATCCTGTGTAAATCGAAAATCGTCATCAATTTATTTAGCTCATCATAAATCGAGCAATATTGAATTTCAACTTGAATTTCATTACTAAATATAATTTTATTTAACATGCTTGTTATAATCATTATTTTTCGGAAAGCTACTTTGTTCTGTAGCTCTATGTCTCCTATATTTAAATTATTTTGCAACCGGGCTGACTATGTCAGTGGTGTCATGACATTAAATTCCATCTAGCCTCATATACTCGTATTATGTATATTTTCTGGTAAATTAACTTTTATTCTCTGCGGTCACCTATTGGTTGCTACCACACAACTTTTGGTTGCTGCGTTTCTTATTGAATCTAGTTAAGATGGTGTTAGAAAATAGGCTTGTATACGGCTGTACGGTTCACTACCTGTCACGTTTGGTACTGTTTATCTAGTGAATAGGTTTCGAATAGCTTATACCTTTGAAATTTCGAAGATGGACACTCAATCCTCTGACTTTTTACACAAGTCGTGAAGCGTATGTTAAGTATACTTACCAACGAAAACCAAGATACAGTCTACAATACCTCTAGGTCTATGTGTGAACTGCTTGCCTAACACAAGTGTCGGCTGTTACAGTCGTAAAGGGACTCATTTACATTTTCTCTGGAGCTCCTACCCTGATGTTCGGATTAGCGACTTGAACTAAGGGTGGATGTTAAGTTGCGATTATACAGTCAAGGACTTTGGACACTTCGAGATTCGTGTGTGAGATGTGAATCTACAGTATGGAGGTTTATAAGTAGTTAGGTGTGTAGGTATGTATTTGAATATTTGTATATCTATGATGGTTACATTTAATAAAAGCTTTAAATTTTATAATAAATATCTGATGAAGTACATTATGAAGAGACAAACATTACTGTTTTTATGGATTGAAAATAGTTATTTATAGAATTTCCATTATTAAATCTGTATAGTTTTATAACATTCGTAGATATGAGCTTCCAATTGATGATATCGTAATTAAGGATGTTCATGTTTGTATTATATTGTTCTTTAAATAATAAACGACACAAAAATAAAGAAAGGAGGTGAAGTTCATATTCTCCTGGCTCCGCAGCTTTTTCTGGGTCACGGCGGCACTGGCGGTACCCTTTAGAGCGACGCGTAAATGAAAATGTCAAAGCTTTTTCTTTAATGATCCGGTTCTTTACTGTACGGAATACATACACACGCGCCCTTCTGCCGCTATTGGGTAGACAGGACTAAATACATCCATTCATATACTTTCTTCTTTCTTCGCTCTTAAGGAGGACAGAATCTTGGAGACACATACTCTCCTTGGTCAGCTTTAGCATAAATTACGAGGTTGATAATTGTTTGAAATGAAATATTGTTAACAGATTGCTATACAATAGCTCAGAACATTCTATTGATTCTGTTGTAAGATGTTTTCTATGATATGCCTGCAACAAAGGTTAATTAAGTTTTATATTTACGTTTATGACTATAGTCTGTAGTCTGTCACTATAGTGAGGGGTGACGGTATGTCTTTATAAAGCTATGCAATACCATGTTTATAACTTCTGAAAAAGAGTTTTTTTCTGGAAACTCTTTATCAATATCGACACACTTACACAGGTATTACAAACGTACGCAATCTAATTTCAATTTACCATGTCAAAGAGTAATGTAATTTATGTTGCTATGTACTCGGAAATGACTCCGAAATTCAACAATCCAGTTCGGGGTGGGGGCAAAAACAACGCCAACTTCGTATGTACTTAATGAACAGCTGTCATGCATAATTCATGTCTCTTTGGTTGTTCTTTTGCGAATTTTATTTTGGCCTCCAAGGGTATTATGATTAGTCCTTTTTGGGGGTTTATTGGGGTAAAATACGGACAACATATGGTAGTAATCATTTTAAAACAACCTCTTTTGCGAATTTTTAATAGAATGTATATAATGTATGTAAGTATATTAAGTTATGACAAGCTCTTTCAGATATTCAAGTTGATTGTAGAAGTTATTAATAATTGATTGTTTAAATCGTACCTATTCCTCTGGATAGATGATTGAGTGAACAATAACATTTAGCAAATTCCGATTCTCTAGTTGTTTACCTTCTATCTAGTGAATTAAATTGAGTTGCTTTTAAACCTCATAAATACAATAGTAATCAAATTAGTCTCAAATTAATCTACAGTGCACGTATGTTTAAAGAATAGTCTATCTGATAACAGGAATATACTTGCAAGATTCGAAATGATTACTTTACCTACAAACACAGTTTCAGTAGGACGGGGATAAATGGTGATATAAATCCGATCAATGTTACCCCGCTCACCGTAGTTCAATTTCCTTGAATCCGAGGGTCTACAAAGCTCTCTTCACAAACATTGAATGGGAGTTGTTTTACTGTTATTTGAAATTGAAAGGGACATTGTAACGTTGGCTGTAGAGAAACCGTTGCAGGTACAGCGTTTACTATCATGAATATTTATATAATTATAAATGCGTTCATTGTTATTTAGTTACAGTTAAAATTAACATAAAAATATATAAACGCCAAAATCATTGATAAATAAAAAAAAATCTAAATTGGTCCTTGTTTTGCCCGTTTTAATTTTATTCAAAAGGTGGTTTAATTTCAAAAAATTAACAATAACAGTAAGTTTTTGACCTTCAAAGATAAAAATCTAGAAAGAGAAGAAGAAAAATCGTTGTTTTTATTCGTTTTAGCAACCCTGAATTATTGAGTGTTTCTGGCACACTACCAATGTCCAACAGGTAGTATTCGTGTTATAAGTCACAGGGATATTTGAGCATAGACGTTTCTACAACATTTGTGTTCATACTAACGTTTTAGTGTCAGGTTATTCCATCGTTCATCTAGTTAAGATACTAAATGCGTAATAGAGGAAGCATAATGTTTTTATATCAAATATTGTATTACCAGAATAAAAAAAAACTTTTCTACAGAGAAAAGCTCAGCTATAAAGAATCTTTCCTCCATTTTCTTATTCTAAAAATATGTTATTTGAAAAGTAAATCTTAATGTACCTTGCGTGACGTTGTCAACAGGAAAACGATTCGCTAATGCACAAGACGGAATCGTAGTCAATATTTACAGAGAAAGTATTAACCAAATTACAAACACAAAGAAAATAACGCTACCGAACATGGCAACCGAGAATCAATATAGGATAAAATAAGGTGCCTTCCAAGGGTTGATATCGGGGTTTTTCAGGCAGAAAGGTTTGCCCTTGCTTATCGTCACACAATGTAGCTATATCGCTTGTATTATAGGATCAGAGTATCGGGGAAACTTGAATATCGTTCCCCCAGGCAGAGGTTAACAAAGAAATACGGCGCATTTGGTTCGTAACGTCCTGTGAATCCTGGAAAATAGGACAAATACGAAAGTCTAGGTTCACTTGATAAGACTGATACCATTATTTATCCTTCTTGTATTCATTTTAGACTGATGTCATTGTATAACTACCTTAGTCTTTATTTAAAATTGTTGCATGTGGCGATTAAGAAACTATAAAAGAAATGACTTATTGGAAGATGGATTGGTATACAAATTTTAAGGGAAGCATTTCCAGTCAATACATACATGGAACCTCGAAAGTTAAGCTTAAGGTTTTATTCAGCGTGAAAGAAATATAAAGTCTAGAATAATTAAATATTAAATACTTGGTGAATATTAAGGTTTATAAGTCTATAAATCAATCTATCAGCATTCTGTCAAACTTCTGTTTACACAAAGTGTTTCTCCACTAAAGGCTTAATTCCTGTTGGATCAAAATCTATAACGTTAACCATCCATCTTAGTGAGGCCCAATCAATGACATATCTCGATTGATTTCCCCACTAAGTGGATAAGTCACCAGACAAAATGAATGAATGTCAGTCAGTGGATGTCACAAATTGGTCTATTAAGAACGTCGTCGTTTGCGATGGAACTGATTGAATGCGCCCGTATACGAGAGGCTATCAGCGCAACAAGTGGCGGAGAATGATAAGATTAGGAGCGATTTAGGAACTATTCCAATTATTGACCTTAGTATATCATTGTGACTTTGATTTGATAAGTTATTTTAGTACATAAAGTTACTGTCTTCATATAGTAATAAAGACAGTTACTTTATGTAGTCGTGTCATATGAGGCAACTGGATTTTATAAGTAAGTTTTTGGGTAATAACTTAGCCACTATAAATACTATTTCTACGATACAATATATTTCAATATAAAAATACGAACACTCCTATGTCTTTAAGTTATATACACTGTTGTAGGCAATCATAGCGTAGATATGACTACACTGAAAATATTGACTTATTTGAAATGAAACCGTCTCGTCCACGACGGCAGGTGACCTTAAAATATTTCTCTCTGAGTAGGTAATTTTAAATCAATTACGTCAACATACGACTATGTACATCGTTCTTCAAATAGAGCATAACTTAATAACTCAAACTGTAATACACTTATTCCAGTGCATATTTTAATTAGCCCCAGCCCAATCAACTGTGGTTGACCATTGAGCCACGTCATCAACTGAAACCCAGCTAATGACTATAGATCAGAACGCGAGAAATGTCAATTGTCAAACAGCCATTATGCTCCGAAGTGCGGGCTGTTCGCGAAACTACATGACTTTGTTTATGTACATGCGAATGTTATAGCCCTTCTTAGCTTTGTCATAGAAATCAATTTGTATGGCTAGTCTAAAATGTATAGTTATATTTGAACTCACATCAAGTTTCTTAGGGTATCTCACTTGTTTATAAAATAAATACTTGACCACGACATTCCTTAGGAAAAGCCAGAGATTTTTCAACAGTCAAACTGTAACTATATCTTTGCACCAGATAATACTAATTAGAGTATTGGTTTTGGTAAGTACTCTTGGCTTAAGTTCACAATGATAAGAATTTCAATGATATGAATTTCTCGATGCGTTTAACATGGATTACGAAATAAACAAATACCAACTAGCCATGTATTTTTAACACGCCTCTTTGTGTCCTTTACAAACACAGACAAACGATTCCTAGTTTTAAACTCTGTTCTACCAACTGAAAAGGAATTACAAGCGCTTTAAATTGCAGCTAACAACCACGTGTCGACCTGTCATGACAGACCTGCAGAGTGGTTGTCATTTGTCAAGCAACCATTACCGCAATGAAATGGGCCGATGCGTGGAACTTGATACGCCATTGTTTGGGCGCTTCGTGCGATTGTCTATGATTTTAGCGCCTGTCACGCGACCACGATTTACGAAATCCTAGAGATCCCGCCACATACGGTGGCAGTAGCCAAACTTGGAACTAAATTTGACGTTACCGCCATTGCGTGTTATTTTGTATGAAAGAAAAATTTAGTATTACCAGCGTTGTGTATTTTGCCCACTCTTTGTAATTTTTATGTTTGTTAAGGGTGATTATAATAAATTGATTTCCGGAGTTTCTTGTTAGTTCTTCTCCAAGCTAGGGTCTCCGCTGATCTAACCTCGGTAAAAAATATGTAAAGACAATGCTCAGTGCCATGTTTGAAGTAATAGTTTTAAGAGATTCGCGATTTATACTCATGATATAAGATATAAGGGTGTGTATAAGATTGATTGCAGCTGTGGGAAATCCTACGTCGAACACACTAAACGATCTATTGCGGACAGAGTGAAGGAACACATAATATATGTAATATATAATAAGAAGGATAAGTCCCGTTAATTATTAATCATGTTTGAAATAGTTTAATAAACATATTTTGACTTTGATATATTAATTTGTTTTATTTGAGTTTATAGCTCTGCAACCAAAGACCGTTACAAATGAAACCTATAATGTATCGAGCCGTATGGCACAGTGAGTGCTAGTTTTGGCGTGTTTACTGGTAACACTGAATTACGCGACTGTGGCGACGCCTCCAACTGCCACCTTATGTGGCGGGATCTCTAATTACGGTCTTTATAATATATTTATGCAATGTAACAGGCAGGTTGTATGATACAATGGGCAAGTGCATGATGTATATCGTGCTGTTCTTTTAAGCGATTGGGAGAGATTATGGAAATTTGCTTACGTTTATATCTACTTACGCCTCTGACAATATTCTAGTAAGGTACAATTAAAAAATCGTTTCTACTGTAATTTGTATAAAGATGGTATTTCTTGTAATTAAGTAGTTATTTAAGTCTTTGATTACTCATGGACTCAGGTGTTTTGGTAGCTAATATACAATTAAAAATATAAATATTTTATTTTAAACTTACCTACGATAAGCTTATCGTGAATACAATTGAAACTAACAAAATGAAACAGTTGAACAAGTTGGTACATTGGTTTATGTATAATTTTAAGTTATCGATGAATCACACTACAACAAGTCATAATATAAGAAATTATAATAAAAAATTATATATAATATATATATTCCATTATTTTAGTGGACTAAAGTTTGAACATTAGATTATAATATTCTTGTAAATTAAAATTGCCTAGTCCAATAAAAATCAGGCTTCAATTTCATGTTTGTTAATTATATATTATTTTGGTGACCTCTATTGTTATACATTTAGTTATTAAAGTATTTTTTTTTGTTATCTGATTACACAAACCTCACCCATATACAGCCATAAATGGATAAAAAAGTTGTATAAACCAATTTAGAACACGGACGCCATTTAATTATGAATTTATCACTTCAGTGGAGGCTTCGTCATCGCCATTAGTTGCTGCACCAACTTATTCATCAGGCTTAAAATATTAAATTGCTGAATTCAACTCGGCTGCGAAGCTTATATTAAAATGGTTTGCCGTTGTTGGGAAAAGCTATTATGGTGATTGGTATTGTTAATTTGCTGGGGTATAGATTTGTAAATAGTATTCGCTATATGTATAAAGATTTAGCTAATATTTTTTATTATATCTTCGCGATTGCAGGGTTGGAAACCTGAACCTCTTGCTACCCTGCAAGGGTTAACGGTCGTGGATACGTTTATTGTTTTGTTGTATAGAGATAATTATTACTTTCATCATTTCATAGCACTCAGTAAGTAAAAGATAGGTTATAAAAGTAAGTTTTATTTATTTGTGTAGTTAACTTCATTAACAAATAATCATTACATAAAAATAGGACCATATGCAGTCACCATTGCAATGATAATGTAATTAGGTGCAATGAAATTTACATACAAATTTAGTCCTAAATTTTTGGACTACATTCAAACCGACCAATTCGCAGAAATCGATTACCATCTAAAAACAACAATCCAAAAAAGCTTGCATGTTAACATACCGCGACCACTTGGCAATTAGAACCATATTTCCTGGGCATAAGTTTTAATGTTGTTCCAGTGAATAATTCAATGTACACAGGAGAGTAATAACGTGTAGTGTTGGTGCCTTTAGGGGCTAGGGGTGATCGCAATCGATACGCCACCCCACTCGACTCGCTCGTACAGGGGGCCGCGGGTTAACTCTGCAACTGCCGGTGCAACGCTATAGAATTGTGTGCTCTGCTTTCTCTTGTGTTAAGGTGTTTAAGCCTTAGTGTTTGGTAAGATACAGGTTTTGTTATAGGTGTATTGGATAAGAAATGAAACTTGATTAAGAGTTCTTAGAAATTCCTTGTTTTGTTATAATCAGGAAAATGACAACGTAAATGTCTGTTGCAATAATTAATTTAAGGTTATATTTACTACTTCATGCCAATTTTTTTGCATAGTCAATATCTTAAAACATCGTAACGATACTACTGAATTAAAAAAAAAACGGTTAACATGTATGAGAGCCACATTAAAGAAAATATTATATAAAAAAATTCGCGTCGCACAGTACAAGAACTGAGGCAAGTCTCACCCTTCGTTTTGTCGGTCTCGGGACCAAGGAAATGCGAACACGGCCACAATCACATTGGCAACACTGACACAGAGCATGACGATGCAACTCTTGTAAGGTTTTTATTGTGACGAGCGAATGTCTCCGATATTGAACAGGCTGACTTTTATTTTCTTTGGATGGCAAGGAAATGCTCGTTTGTGATCCAACAGCCGAAAGAGATCGAATTATTTTTTTTTGTCTTTGAAAAAAAAGTGATATTTTTTTACAAATTTGAGAGGGTATAACTAACCTGGTACGACAATGATATGAAAACCGTAGGTGCCAGAATTAGAGCATGTTTGAAAACTTCATATGTAGAGATAGAAATGTAATTACTACTCCGCAGGGTATAATGATTCTTATGTATGTTTTATGATTTCTAGAGTTGCATAGTATAAGGTTGTGGTTATCAAATAAATTGACAATGAACAGTTTAAAAAATAGATACATACAAACTAAGCGAAACCTTTAAAGGCTATCAAAAAATATTCTGATTCTGGCGCAACACTAGAAAACGTCAATGGAATATTAATTCTCTGGCATTATATCTGCATGTTATATAATAATCACATGTTTAGCACTTACTGTTAACAGGAGCTACTTACACTTACATTGTATAAGTACATGTTATTTCTTATTGTGTTAACATTACCCACGTAACCACTACAATGCGGCTATAAACTATAACAAAAGCAGGTTTTATGAATATTTACAGTACACAATATCACTCGGCTACGTTTGAATAAGAAATTCCCCACTACACACTCTCTGGGGAGTAGCAAAAGTATTTCTGCTCCAAAGCGCAATGTGGAAATTGAAATATGGTTTCTGCGAAGATTTCGGCCACGGTTTAAAAAACTATACATGATAACATGTACGTATATGAAAGTAATGTTAGACAACAACAACAACAACAACAAGGTTACTTTTTTTAACACGAGAATCACAAATATTTCAAATAAGAATAATTAGATGTTGCACACACCACCAGGCTTGATGAAAGTGCTGTGAGTGGCGAAAAACTTTGTACATGCCTCTTAGTACTTCAAAAGGATTCTTCATTGTGAGGCGTATGTCTTTGTTATCACAAATAACTGACATAAATTAAATAAGTCGAACTAAGTACTGAACTTAGTTCCCGGTGTTTTGGAAAGAGGGTTTAACGTGTTTATAATAAGTGCTGAAAAGAAAAGCTTCTTTACGCTTCTATTAGAAAAAGCCCGGATGTTCAACTTCCGGATTCTTTACCATCAAAATACGCCCACTCCTTTAGCAGCCGATACTTCAATAAGCCACGCCATTATCTATACTGGAGCCACCTGGGTTCCTCGACAGAAGACACTTAAATATATGACGTCACGAGCGAACCTTTTACAGTCGATTAATCATGCTTGAGGACTTTTCCCGCTGCCGGTTCCTCGTTCGTGGAAAATATGATAAGTTGCGCACCTGGTACAACCGTGATGGGTTGTATAGGTATTAGGTAGTTTGATGAACGAGAAATATTGTTTTTGGTATACGAGAAACGTTTATTAATTTATTAGAATGTTTGTCTTTATTGTCGTCATCGTGAAAGTTGCATAACATAATATACATTTAAGTTAAGACAGTTATACGTACGGGGGTCTAAGGAGCCCAATAATATGGAAATAAAAGACTACTTTGTTTTGCTTCTAACGTCAATTAATAAAATCAATATAAAAAAGGTTATATATACCGTACTATAATTCCATCACTCTAATTATTACAATCAGTGCCTAGAGTGTGACGAGAAGAATAAGAACTATCATTTTTATCATGATTCTAGCAAATATTATTATCAGACATATGACGAAACTTTTGAAATTAAAGCAAATGGCACTTAGGCAAAATGGAAGTGAATTAAAGTGAATTTTTCAGCCCCGGATGCCAGTCTAGACGGCACAGGAAATCAGTTTTCGACAGACGTGGAGCGCTGATTTCGCGCCTGCGTTATTAAGTGGTTTTATGTGTCCGAGCCATCTATGATTCAAAAGAATCCTATCACCAAGTTTCATGTCGAGTTTTGTGAACAGTGCGTGATATTTAATATAGCACGTGATGATTTCGAAGATGTATTTGACCAGCCCGCAAAGATAACTAACCCTGATCTTTGACAAGAAATGAAAATCTTTCTTTAATATTAAAGTCATAAAAAATATGGTATTTTATTTTTCTGTGTTTCCATAGGCTATGTTATTAATGACATTAAAATATTATACTAATAGTCAGGTTATTTTTCCGCCAAATTGTTATTGTTTTCAAATTTCAACTGCTTTCAAAATGTGAGAGCTCAAATAATCTGCACCGCTGAAACAATAGAACAGAAATGTCCTTTCAATATCAGCAAATACGCCGTCGGTTGTTTAATTAAATAGCAAAGCACTTATTCAGTTCATTACGGCTGTAAAGTATTGTTTTAGGGGCTGTAACAAAACAATAGAACAAGCAATATTTCTTGAATCGCTCCAAAGCGCGCGTTTACTTTAAAGTCCATAAACGTTTGGATGTTTAATCGCTTTCGCTGAACCCATTTCAAAAGTGATTCCTCTGATTATAACGGACGTTGAAAGGATGATGTATGTTTCGCACGAAAGGTTTCATTAACGCCCTCGGCGCGGAATGGTGTAACACCGAGATGATTCGTTAATTTGGAATTAAATGGAAAGGTCACCCCGTCTCTAACATGGACGGGATGGGGTTAAATGAATTAACTGAGTCTCGATTGTTTTTGTAAAAAATGTGGAGGTTATTTAGGATAATGTTTTACAGTCATAAACATTACTTAACGAAACATTATGTTGTCATTATGACAGTATTTATTACTGTAGACAATTAGATACATGTACAATTAGATAGAGATTAGACAATTTTCCAGAATTTCATACGACAACAGAATTTATTTCTAACCAATCTCTAAACTCGAAATGACGTCATATTTTTTTCAACTTGGACAGTATTAACAATTTTGATAAGTGACTTTTCCATGTCAGATTCTATCACAAAGGAGATAAAAGGACATCTATTCATCCTCCAGTTCATACCGCGGACATAGCGTACCTCATAGCGCCCAGATAACACGGCTCAGCTCCTATCATTCGTCCTTGTCCGACTCCAGACAGGATCTGTTCCGCACTGATAACGGTGACAACTTCAGCCATTGTGAGCCCAGTATCCTGTTGCGCAAAGTTATGCCACCAGCTCAGAGAGAAGCTGGTATAGAAACATAGTTCTAGTGTTTGGTCGGAAATCCTGTGTTTATTCTCTTTGTGTTTTAACAATGGCTTAGTGTTGAAGAAAACTTTGGCTAGGAAATGTCTTGTTATGAGGCAATGCTTAAGATGGATCTGAAGTAGAACAAAAATATTAAGATTAATGCACCGCATTATTTTTAACTCATAGCTTTCGCTTTATACTTAGCAGAAGCTCCTGTAGTTTTCCTTCTTTTTAATTTTATTGTACATATATTGTAATATCTCGTTAGGTCGTTCTAATACTTGTAATATTCGTATTCAAGTTGAGAGATACCGAAAAAAAACAGCCCAATCCTTTCTACTTCGCAAAGTTTGCGCGCAAATTAATTTGGTAGAGAATTTTCTCCTAACAAGTGAAGCGTGCTGTCCCGAGGAAAATCTAATATTTCTTCCACTAACACTCTTGGGAATTTCGTTCTCACTAATGCACAAAACTTGGAAATCCTTTTGAAAATTGTGAAGGATTACTAAATTCATATAAATGCAATTTTTAATACAGCATTCCTGTAAATAGAAATATGTTTTTTCATTTAAGCATCAAGTTGAATAAATAAGTTTCATTATTTGTAATATGCAATTAAAATGAGAAAAGAAATGGTTTAGATAGCTAGGAATGTAATTAAGTTTACTTTGTTATTATTTTTCTTTACCAAAACAAACTATGGTCATAACTAGATATTCATTCAACCTTAAGTTGATTTAAGTCAAATAATAGCGATATAGTAGGTAATATAAATGTATGTACACTGTACAAAGTATGTTACTAAAGATTATACATAGCACATAATTTTATATATTATTAATTCAAAATTCTAGTGTATATTCTATAGCAAAAAACTCAGATATAAATAACGTTTCATTAATAAGCATACACATCGTCGCAAATCAATTGGATCCATTTCTGCACTCGTAAGAGTAATTACGATTCTGGTTAGCGAGTGCGGAAAATGGTCCTCCATTTTCTTTTGCCCTGAACGTCCGCTTTCATAAAGCATTTTCTGACTTTTGATGAACGATATTGATGTTGGGTACGTAACGTTTGGTCATAAGATAAATTGTGGGCACGTAAAAAGGTGAAAGGTATATGAATCGGTTGGACAATTCATCAATGTATACAGGAGTTAAAGGTCTTGCTATTCTTTAGATGAACACTGATGGATATTGTTAATATGTTTAATATAGAACGTAAACCGCTTTGTCATTTATGATAAGGTACAATGGGTTATTTATAGATTAGGGGTTTTATTAGGCAAGCTAGCTATATAGAGGTTAAATAATTCTGGATTAAGTATTAACATGATGTTAGGTACTTTCATTGAAATTAAATAAATATATGAGTACGGGATATCGTACAGGAAAAAAATAAAATGATATAGCAAAAGGTTGTATGAATATATATCACTCATATGAATGTCGCAGCCCACTGAAAACGCGAGTGGGACTTATTTTCCAGGAACATCTATATTTAATTTTCATCAAAGGGATATGTCTGTTTACAATTTGCCGCGTGTTTTATAACTAAACATTTTAGTTTGAATATTACAGCGTTTATAGTTTTATATTTATTATAACTTTTAGGTCTGTTTGCACGATTGATTTATATTTTCATTAGTAATAGGAGCCGATTGCGATCAATGGAGAGGCGCTCGAAACTGTCCAGGAATATGTCTACCTGGGCCAAGTATTGCAGTTGGGTAGGGACAGTTTCGAGCGGGAGATTTCCAGAAGAGTGCAGCTGGGCTGGGCAGCATTTGGGAAGTTGCGTCACATCTTCTCGTCGCCACTACCGCAGTGCCTGAAGACCAGGGTTTATAACCAGTGTGTCTTACCCGTAATGACATACGGATCCGAGACGTGGAACATGACAGTCGGGCTAGCCCACCAACTACATGTCGCTCAGCGAGCAATGGAGCGTTCAATGCTGGGTATCTCGTTAAGGGACAGAGTCCGGAAAGAGATTATCCGGCAAAGAACCAAGGTGATAGACATAGTCTATCGCTGTTGTAAGCTGAAGTGGCAGTGGGCGGGCCACGTCTGTCGTAGAACTGACGACCGCTGGAGTAAAGCGGTTCTTGAGTGGAGACCACGTGTCGGCAAACGTAGTGTAGGACGCCCCCCTGCCAGGTGGACCGATGACCTCAAGAAGGTTGCTGGTAGTGGCTGGATGAGGGCCACGAAAGATCGTCTTTTGTGGCGTACCCTTGGGGAGGCCTACGTCCAGCAGTGGACTAATACAGGCTGATTGATTGATTGATTAGTAATATATCGTGTTTCTAGTAAAATATGTCTACGGACATTGTATCTTACTTACCTACGGTACATTGTTAGAGGTAACTTGAGCTGTTTTCAGTTTATATTGTTCAATGGACTGGAACATTGAGGAGTTTTAATGCCTCAAGTTTCTTTGTAATCCTTTGAGAATTAGGGTTATGATGTATAAAATTGTATGCAAAGGAATAATTAGAGATTTATTATTGAAATAAACCATATCACTTATTTAATTTATATTACAAGAGTATTAATTCTACTTTGTTTTTACAGATAACTGAATACATCTTTGGTAAGTCATTAAATACATAATAGCAACTAATATCAAATTATCTATTTGCAATACTCAATATAATTCGACAGTTAGCATTTCTTCGTTAAAAAAAATCTATTGACATGGTCAAGAGGTATGACTGATAATATTATGTATAGAACCTTATATATTTTACAAGCCCTAGATTGACGACGTGAATAAAATATTATATTCATATTTACTTAAACCGAGCCTATAAACCGAGTGTAAATAATCATTTACTATAACCAGCAAGATATAATCCAATTCAACTTTTCACATAAATGGAGAGCCAATACTATTGTCAAATAACCTCACTATAAACAATATCTATTGTTGTCACTAATAGGTATCTGATCAATACCCACCGTCCCTGCAAGGATAAGCTCATAGGCATAATGGGTCTCATGTGGCTAATTCGCTTACTCCATTATTGTAACGGTTCTGACCCAAATACTATCTTCACAGCCTTGGCTGGAAGGATTATCGGGAAATGATAGAACAAATAAGTTACATACATATGTATATGTTCACATGCTTTACATTATATTCCGTATTTGTACTCACTTATTACTCGCGTCCATACATATCATACACAGAGGTACATATATATCTCTTTCGGGTGAATAGAAATTTGGTGATATAATATCTTCTCAGTCACTTCTAGATAAACTATCGGGATCGATATAACAATACTATAATACTTAATGCTCAGAGTAACGAGATAAATGTTGAAATTCTCTCGACTCCTATAAAAATACACGAAGTCAAAAGCATTTACCCTTGCCCCGCGAGTCAGAGTCTAATATTATAGGGCCACCATCTCATTGTGAGAGGCGGTAAGCCGTTACTAGCACTAAACAAGTAGCTTTCCTCACGAAGTTTTCGCTCACCATAATATTCGGTGCCCTTCGCAAATGTATATTTTTGCAAAAAGGTACATAGAAAAACAGAATTTTCATTGGTACATGCTACGAGGTTTGAACCTTGTTCCCAGTGATATAGAGTCAAGCCCCAAGCGAACGAAAAGGCATCAATGTAAACAATGTGTAGATTTTTCTTACTGTAAAGTAATTGAATACTACATATAATGTAAGTATTCGCGCAAAATTAAGCACTTATTTGCCTGGGACACAAAGTAGTTTTGCACTAGTCCCCTAACAAGATTTGTTCCGCACTGATAACGATGTGAACTTAAACGGAGGCAGCGCTTCTCGTCACTACGAGTACTTTGACGGAGTTAATACTGGTTCAAGAAATTCATTAAATTTCCAATTGCGAAGAGTTTTATAAAGAAAAATGTAGTAGAGAATTTTCCAAAGTGTTTTAAGATTGGTAATTGAATTCTACAGAATGCAACAAGTAATGAAAAGAGCACGCCTGTAACATTCTCATAAATTATATTCAGTTTGTACAGTTAGTAAAAGTAGCAAATTCCGACAACAATAAATAAAATCGTTTATTGTAGTTTAAACAAGACTCCGACAATTCATGACATAATAGTAATTAATAATTATATCATTGCCTTCAATCTGATGTAACTTCTCTTTTCTTTTGCGTAACATATTATTTAGAGGTTTTCTAGTCACAATACTCTACTTTGTTACAGTTTTTCCTTCATTATAGTATCTTGCTATCATTTCAAGGCTAAATACCGTATATCTGCAGTGGTATCCGTATGTACAAGATTATCTGCTCAGCGTCACTCGCTCAGTAATATGTTTGTCCAGTCATTCACTTTAGTAGAACTTGCTCTGTGTGGAGTTTCTCTCTACATCCCTCTTGACAAGGCAAACTACTCAATTGACGCTCACTTTGCTCTCCCCCATGCCATGATGTGTATTCGAACACTCGAGATAAGTTGAGAAATAGTTTACTTGGCATGTAAGTTTCAGTTGTGATGGTAATATAATATAAGCTTCAAAATCTCATTTAAAGTACCTAAATGCTTAGTGACTCATCGAGAGAGCCTTCAAAAAAACTATATCCAATACTCAAATAATATCATCCGTTGGTGTACATAGAGATTAAAATATCTTTGAATATAATAAGGTTACCTCAAAGTGTTACCCTTCTTAGTACACCACTACACCAATAATATTTCATATATTATTTTTAGTTCTGGATAGTTAAGTCCCCATCTGCAAGTTGAAACCCTTACTTACTTATCTTTCTTACTATTATATTTACAAGTAGCTTAGTACCATTGCAAAACAAAATAACAAATTAATGTCTAATAACTACTCCGGTATTGACATTTCCATTGGCACAAGATCTAACCAAAAACGTACAATTTCTAACCTAACCTAACAACGTCCATTTTAGCCTCCCTAACCGTACTAAGTGAAAATATAGTATATAACTTAAAGCCTTTCCCTGCACTCATGTATTTAGCATAGGAGACGCCTCGGCTTAGTGTTATTCCATCTAAAAGCTTAGCCTGCACCATTCGAATGCAATGGTGCCTCGCTTTGTGTTTGGTTTAGTGGTGCCTGTATTTCGGGGCTCTTTGTGACGACTTTAGAGTTGATATTGGGTCGTATTTCATGGTAGGAGAAATAGGTGTTAGGTATAAGTAGGTACTTGTTGTTTAACTCGGACTTTATTTATTCATATCCTCATTTATCTATTTTTACAGTAAATATCCTAACAGAGAAAGTAACTTACAATATCAATACTAATTATTATTAAACAGAATTATTAACATCATAATTAATGAATTAATTATTATATTTATATATTATATGTATTTGTTTATTCTATGGTATTATTTTTACTGCTCTTACGTATTCTTATGTAGACGTGAATACGTATTCTGTTTGACGATAACACACTTTTTTTATAGAAAAACACGAATAGTATTGCAAATAGGTTCAACAAAGTGCCGTTCAGAAGTTATAAACCCAATAACTGCTGAGATTTCTTAGAAAGGACCTTCTGTAATTACTTTCCGCATTAACCTAGCCGAGAGAGGTCGCCGTGGGCGCTTGTGGGAGAAAAATTAGATTTAAGCCTCAAGGAGGCGGTACGGCTAGAAAGCTATTGAAAATCGATTTCTTGTATTATTATCGCTTATGAGTTGCTGCTTTATGATAACAATAACTGTGAGCCTAACAAGATTATTAAATTTGTAAAGTTTTATTAAATTTTCATTATATTTTGAATCACTCATTTTAACGATAAATAACATAATAGTACTTAGTTAAATCTAAATTGGTTAAAATTTAAATCGGTTAATTAATTACTAAAGCTTAGGTAACTGAAGATGATTAAATTCGTAAAGTTTTATAAAATTTTCATTATATTTTGAATCACTCATTTTACCGATAAATAACATAAGAGTACTTAGTTAAATCTAAATTGGTTAAAATTTAAATCGGTTAATTAATTACTAAAGCTTAGGTGACTGAAAGTTATTCTTTGTGTTTTAAAACTAAACAAACTAAACTCACACTAACCTATGTTCAATACTCTTAATACTAAAACGAAGCTTTGATATTTCAGTACTTTTTCTTTTGTTTCGCAACATTTATTTGCCAGCTGTACTTTTGTTCTTTCACCGCTGGGCTTACCCCCTGGTTATTTATTGACGGCCACAGTACTTCTAAATGAGGAAAAAGTGTTTTTTTAATGCCTTAACACATTTGCGCCATTTATAGAATCCAACTTTTTCTATTCTGAATCTACAGCAAAGATAATAATAGAGAACCGAAATAATAATTATTTTCAAATCATTTAATCTTTTCTTATATCAATTGACACATTATTCATAAGTAAATGTATAAGTTAAAAAAAATGACTGATATAGGCTGAAATTTGGATCAAATATTATCAGTTGTTTGTCCTTTGATTCAAATTGTAGTCACGATGTATTTTGATTATAATATCTACCATTTAGCGACATCTAGCGTTAAATAAGTATATACTTGATATTGACAAAAAATATAGGAGCACATTGTTATATAACTATTTTATCCCACTACAAGTACATATTATATTGGCAGGAAAGTACTGGCAAAATACATTTCCTCTTCGGCAGTATTTAAAATTTATGACGAGAGCTATTCTCGGTAAAAAGTATGACGATGAATCTCCTGAAGAGGTGGATTTTCAACGGATTATTTCGCTTTGTTTCAAAAGTCTTTCAACGGGGAGGAATTATGGATTAACTTCGCTCGACGTGCCATTGTTTTCACGAAATTGTTGAATTAAAAAGCCTTTAAATTATTACTCCATGTTTGGCAAAATAGCATCCATTAAAACACTCTTTAAGCACGTATATGTTATTCAATGAATATTCCTATCACCACTCCATAACCAATAAATGTGACCAAATACATAATACCATGTGTCAAGGCTCTTTCTACTGTGAACACTTTTAATGGCATTAAGACTCGTAAATGTACTTGTACACCAACAAAATAATTTTTTTTGAGTATTAAAGTAAATAAAGGTGTATTTACTTGAATATTATGACGTGTTCTAAAGGGCTTATGAAAAAATCCTATTTTGCACACCAAAATAATACAGTCTCAACCTAAACCTAACCTTTGATATATTTTGGTGTGCGTTTATCTATATTTTGGTGTACATTTCATCTTTTTTGATGAGGTTTCAATTATTTTCCGTTTTAAAGTAGGTAAAGGTTTCCAAGCGAACCAATTCAAAAAATGCCTTACCAGTTTATCTTCTATGTAGGTATGTACCTACCGCACATATTCAACTCAAAAGCAGAACTCTTTTAGGTGCATGCAGCGTCATAAATTAATAAGTGCTGTCTGATACGTGGGAGTATTCCGCGAACATTAATTAAAACTCGCTTTTATTTCGAAATCTTTTAAAGAACGTAAACGGAAAAAGTGCAGGCTTTATTTATATACGACAGAAAAATGAATCGTGAAGTGAAGCGGCAAGGGTTATGGACATTATAAATTAGTTTTTAGTTATATTAATGAAAATATAAATCTTGATCTTAATATATTTTGTTAGAGATACCAAACAGATATAGCTTTACATATCCAGTCTTTAGAATTGTATATACATACTTACAGCCCACGGGGATAGGATAGAGAGAGAAAGAGATCGTTGGATCGATTCTGACAAATCTCTCTTTCTTCACTCACACCCATTAACCTTCTCATACATGATATTCTGTTATTCACACTACTTTCTTCAGAAGAATGTCTTTAATATGATTTGTAAAAGTTCTACTCGGCCTACCCCGTCCAACAATACCTTCCACTTTAGCTTTATAGATTCCTTTTGTAACCTTTATTTCATCCATCTACTCATGTGCCCAAACCACATTAACATACTTGTACCTTTCTATATTTTGCAGAATTTTACATTACTTTTTTGTATAAAATCCTTTCTATACCTACCGTATGCATGCTGTATAAATTTAGAGTAAATCTTTAGTATGCGAATTAAAATGGTACTTTACTCGTATTACAACAATTTATCTGCATCATTAAAACCATTTAACGTACTAGTAGGTACTCGTAACAAAATCCAGACTTCCTAAAATATGTTAGCTCTCAGAATTAGGTAACGAGGTAGGTCTTTGAAAGAAAAACACAAAGCTCAAGTTAGTATTCAGCAGGTAGAGCCAGCTTCGTAAGTTTTTTGATCAAACATAAATTCTTAGAGAAAGCCTTAGTTCGACTAACAAGAACATACAAAGTCATAGAAAACTTGCAAGGCTCTTTTGTTATTTAAGTATAATGAAACGATATATATTTCCCTCATTTAATCCTACGTGTAAAGCCATACTTAATAAATTCTTTTTTGGTGAGAGCAGCGCGAAGAGTTGAGTATGTTTTTATTGAGGTCAACACATGGGTTCGAGGTATCCATAGAATTACTACCTTCGCAATCGAAAATGGTCGTAAATGCGTTTGTCTGTCTTTCTAACAGTTGGAATAGAGACTTGGCTGGATAGTTAAAGGTGGCAATCAGTAAATAGTCTCTGCCAATCCAGGCAGTCCTATTGTAATTAAGTTTTAGGATTAAGTTAAGGTATATTCATTGTATAGGATTACTCCTAATCGACTGCAACGGGAAATTCGAGCGTGTGGTCACCCATCTCAGTATGATTAGATAAAGTGTATTTAAGAATGGCATTGTGTACATTTTCCTTCTTGATGTCATTACTTTTACACTGGACTAAATGAAGTTCCCAACATTCAAGGGTGGCTTAACAGGATCAAAGTTGAGAATTAAGATGGATGGGGGCGCAACATTTTTCCTTTTCGTGGCTTGAATATGTATCAAGGTTCCCGCAAAAAACTTGATGAACGGCGCCAAAATCCTCCGGGATGAACTTCGATTGACTTTCAGGCCTTGAGAGCTCTTGAATTTATCACCGGAATACATGAAGCATTCGTTTCTTATGAAATATGTATATCTGTGATATATCATATCAGTAAAAGTGCAGAGGAACATTTGATTTCTGTTGGTTGATACCGATACCTTTCCTTGAGAAATATGTATGTAGTAAACTTGTATTATGTCGTGAATATTACAGAATGTGAATCAAATTTTATATCTCAGGTAGACAAAATTTCGAAACACGTTATTTATTATTTACGGATTAAATAGTTTTATAGGTTTTGCGAAAACCTGTACTTTACCGCACTCGTCTTACGATATACCAAAAGAACAAGTAACTGATTTCATTCTAGTCCTATCCCAGATCAGAATCACTAGTATAATTTTCTACAATTTCCGTTAATTTTAGTTTAAGCATAATAGTTTTGTTCCCCTCTCGTCTTAGTTGAGGCAATGATAGATTAAAATTGTTGCCCGCAGCTCCGCAAACTGAAAAGCGGTTTTGGCAATATCCCAAACTGTGAGTTGATGTACTCAACAGACTTTGAATGGGTCCTTTAGAATGTTCATTTGAAATTTCAAGCAATCAATGAACTGTTTATCATTTAACGAGCGATTTCTGTATGAAAACTTTGACTCGTATTAGAAAAAAAAAGCCTAACTTCAATTTGTAATACTATAATTAGTATTACTGCGATAACTCCTAAAAGCAAAATAAATGAATACAATTTTTCCAGGTATTTGTGAGAAATTTCCTTCTGCTTGTGTACAAGTATACTTGTATCCTTAGCGCCTTATATTTTAACGCTATGTTCGACTGCAAGATTAGAACACGACTAATAATTTTACTTTAATGACTAATTATTACAAGATATCATATATTAATCTATACTATATAATATAGATATATTACAACAAGCTATCTAAACACCGTATTTTTAACATATTTAAACTAGTACTCTAATAAACCGTCTTAATTTTTCCCTAACTTGTTATATGAAAACACAATTTTAAAGCATCAATACACTCTTACTCAGCCCTCCGTTCGTTTGTAAACACTCATGTCAGATTTTCCTCTCGGAGCGAACAAAGAGCCTCATAGGAAAGGCTTAAGTAGGAGGGCGTGGGACACAGCCTCCGTCGCCTCACACGAGACGAATTTACAGCTTAAATGCCGTTTAAACGAACCAGAACTTGGAACTAATGTTTTGGTTATACACGCTTGATTCAATTATATTTTCGTATTTTAAATTAAATGAAAAGAATGCATACCTTGCAGAGTAATCATAGGTTCAAGTGTACATATACCGACAGTGATTACATGGTTACAACAAACCTATATAAAGCTTTTAGTCTATTATTTTAATATTCATAGTTTCAGATATGCTAAGCAAAACTACGCACAAGAGTAGGTTACATAAATTATTATAAGATATACAGCGTACCCTGTACATTAAACTCTGAACTAAATGGGGTTGACATCTACCGTGTCACATTGAGAGCACCCGAGAAACTTAATTAATGGAATATGCTTCTTAGCTAATGCACGTTAGGAACAATTGTCATGCAAACTTTGGCCCACTTGACGCAACGAAAACTTTAAATTAATTTTACAAACTTTAGGGACTACGTTGTGAATTTTAATGGTAAATTATGGGGTATGTTCTCGTTTACTTTGATATTTTTCGCTATACAGTGCAAAGTTTAGTTGGAAATAAAAAACTAAACCGGAAAAGAAAATATTATGTAGCACAGTAATTGTAAATACTAACGTGCTCTTAAATGTATTCCTTATAAAACTAAAACTTCAAGAGTCTTACATTTACTTCATTGACTGATGAAAACTAAAATAAAAACCCTGAACCCTGAAAAACTAAGCTAAACCCTGAAGAAACTTGAGTTTACAGTAATCCTATTTACTGACGAAGTTCCAACCACAGATCACACAGACGCTTAGAACATGTAAATAGAAAAGCTAGTATTATCTCAATAGATAGATAAATACCGTTACAGTAATTAACTGTTTGCTCATTTTAATTAAAAGCACTGAGTAAACATTTAATTTGCGACCCGTCTATTTGCAGTGGCGCACAAAGCGACTTTCATGTATACAATTTCTGCAGAATTTCTCAGAGGAAGATGATTTTTGTTTACAATTTTAAAAAATAAGTTGAATTTTTGTAACTATATGTTTACGTAAAGATTACGCTCCTGAATAGTTTTTCCACAGTTAATTAAACCGACATTTCAGAATGGTATTTTTTATATGTTATGTTCATTATTATTACAAGTTTCCATTATCTCATTCCGTGGATCTGGTCCTTATGTGTATTTTATATATGTTACATAACATACGCTTCACGACTTGTTTGACACACTTCCTTTTTCATTTTGGTGGGTAATCAGAAGCTTGAGTGCCCATCTTCAAAATTTCGGTGGCATGTTAGGCATATATCACACAAAGCCCGCGTTTCACTTGGTAGACAGCATCAATGTGATAGGTAGTGAACCGTATCGCCGTATATAGGCCACTGGCTATTACATATCCTGGGGGATAGGCAGGTTTCCTCACGATGTTTTCCCTCACCGTTAGCGACTGTAAATTATGTACGTAAATGAAAAACACTTTATATATGTGTACCTTATTAATTTTAAATACTTCGAAAAATACTATTTTACTCCTTGTGACCTACAAACTATTAATCCAAGAACAGAATGATTTGGTAAATTCTATTCGTTATCAAGCTGATTCATGCTCTTAGAATATTTGAGTTAGGTCTTGCCTCAAGAATGTCTATTGCCAGTTTGCCACCGATACGACCTAGATTCCTAAATGAGGAATAGTTAGTAGTAGATAGTAGTTGGTATATGAACAAGCTCAGACTAATAAGAGAGTTTGTGTACGTAAAGTTACGTGGAGTAGGTAAACTCACCTTTTGTCCTTTCTAATAACTGTCTCAAGGTGCCCCCTGTTGGAAATTATTCTAGACGTGAAGTTATTAAGCTTTAACAAAATTGTAAGTGTACTTGTTAAGTGGTAACTGAGATTTATTTATTTTCGTTTATTAGTTTTGAAAAGCCTAATTTACCTAAGATGTTCTCTACAAGATTTTATAAGATGTCTTGATAATTTTATAGGATTTCTATGAATTATTTGACGACATGAATAAAGCTCCAGATAGTCTTAAAATTTATACTTCTAGCATTTTTGCTGGCTTATCATTTGTGGTGATAAAGTAATAAGCTCAGTCGATTCATCACCCGATAGTCACGCTAAAATCATCGTTGAATTGCAGTATTTATAATGTTGAATATCGAACGATGTGTCTATTCATATTTGCGTTGCATAAGCTTAATTAAATAATAACTTGCCAATTAAATAACTTCATGTGTGTTAAAACACAATATTATACATGAAACCAGGAAAGCGCTAAATAATATTGCCCTCATAAATGATTCTCGGCACGTCCCTTTCTAGATTAAACCTATTGGTTGCGTCTTAATAACTTGGTATTCAAACCACAACAATGAACAAACGACACGTATTCCTCAATCAATCAATCAATCAGCCTGTATTAGTCCACTGCTGGACGTAGGCCTCCCCAAGGGTACGCCACAAAAGACGATCTTTCGTGGCCCTCATCCAGCCACTACCAGCAACCTTCTTGAGGTCATCGGTCCACCTGGCAGGGGGGCGTCCTACACTACGTTTGCCGAGACGTGGCCTCCACTCAAGAACCGCTTTACTCCAGCGGTCGTCAGTTCTACGACAGACGTGGCCTGCCCACTGCCACTTCAGCTTACAACAGCGATAGACTATGTCTATCACCTTGGTTCTTTGCCGGATAATCTCGTTCCGGACTCTGTCCCTTAAGGAGATACCCAGCATTGAACGCTCCATTGCTCGCTGAGCGACATGTAGTCGGTGGGCTAGCCCGACTGTCATGTTCCACGTCTCGGATCCGTATGTCATTACGGGTAAGACACACTGGTTATAAACCCTGGTTTTCAGGCACTGCGGTAGTGGCGACGAGAAGATGTGACGCAACTTCCCAAATGCTGCCCAGCCCAGCTGCACTCTTCTGGAAATCTCCCGCTCGAAACTGTCTCTACCCAACTGCAATACTTGGCCCAGGTAGACATATTCCTGGACAGTTTCGAGCGCCCCTCCATTGATCGCAATCGGCTCCGGAACCACAAGTTCATTGAACATGACCTTAGTCTTGTCCAAGTTCATCTGGAGACCGACTGACCGTGAGGCAGCGTTCAAACTGTGCAGCATTTCCTGCAGATCCTGCAGCGACTCCGCCATCAAGACAATGTCATCAGCGAAGCGAAGGTGCGTGAGGTATCTGCCATTGACATTGATACCCATCCCAGTCCAATCCAGAGTTTTGCGTATTCCTATTATAGGAATAATGGGACGAGGGAAATGAGAAATTGTGTTTCCTCCCATTTTTTATTAATATTCATAAGCACTTTAACTTTGTCTTATTCGTCTTAAACAAATAATAACTATATTAATAGATATGACATTAATAAATGATGTTTATAAAAGCATACTTCGATATTAAACATAAAAATTCATGGACAAGTTGTCCCTTTGGAGTGGACAGAACCTGACAGACATGATATCTCCCTAGGCACTTTTAGTAGTCCTAGACAGGCCAGCGGCAATCATAAAATAGACATACCTTTTTTACTAGCAGAACAAATGAGCATTTTACTTTAAGCTGTTCCGTGTATTACTCAAGTGCGCTTTAGTATTTCATATTTATTAATTAGTTAATTATGAAAAATGTAACTATACTCGATTTTTCAGTCATAATCTCTGTAAAACGTAAATATGAATAATTCTGTATCTAGAACATTTTTTTTTGTTTTCGCATAATTGGTAAAGTAGAACATCAAAATGTTTTCACAGATCTTCTAGCTTACACGGAAACAGGGAACTAAACTACATTAATACTTTAGTTCGCTAGTAGGTTGAGTATAAGTAAGATAGCACATTCCACTGAGCAGGCATTACAGGTAAGCGATTGTAGGACAGCGGCGCCATCTGTTAACATGGCGAAACGGGGTCAGCCCCGTGTCAGGTAATAATGTTTTTCCAATAATTTCATTGGGTACCTCGCCGCCTGCAAATTATTTGGTCTTTGTTAGCTTTCCTTAGCTAGTTGAAAGTTGAAGTAATTCGTGTAGAATTTTGCTAGAATTAGAAACTTGATTGTACTACAGTTCGTTTGTCTTCTCTTTGTTGAGCCACAAATCATAAAATATAGTACTAATATAGAATTTCATTAAAAACATTTAGATCTGTATGACGTTAGGTTAATCAAATATAAAAAAATAAAATTCATAAATATAAAATAATATCCTACCCAATGTGTAGAAAAAGTCTCACGGTGGACCTTACCAAATATTTAACATATCGTTAATCGTTAATATATCTTTTTTTAGGTAATGTTAGATACAAAAAAATACTTAAAAACGCCAATAAGTGTTAAATTCTAATATAACCACAAACCAAACGAAATACGTGAAGCTTCAATTCCCACTACTTCACTATCTTAAACAGCAAATAGAGCGAGCCAAGTGGCCGAACAGCAACCTAATGAAACCTCCATGGCAGCCAAAAACACCTTTTGTGGAAAATTGAGCCGAGCGACCTCTTTCGGGGAAAAATTTCGTTTTGTTTCTTGCGGGAGCAATAAGGAAACGCCGGCAGCTGTCGCTTTGTGTTTGACTCTCTTTTCATTGCTTTATTACAAACTTGTTCGTGTTCATGAATTCGACATTGTACTTATGCCAATTTATCTTTGCACAGGTATTGTTCAAAGCAAACAATGAGGCAAATTAATTAACTCTGTTAGCGAATACCGTAATAGTAATCAAATTATTTTGTGCTGTAATTAATTGTAAATGTTAATAATTTGTAACTGATATTCAGACAAACTAGAACTACGAGTTAAATGTACAGCATAAACTTAATACGGCAACGACTTTATTATAATCATAATATGAACATAAATAACTATTACGTTAAGAAATAACTAATAACTACATAGATTGATTAAGAATTTGAGATACAATAAAAATAACTATTCTTTTTTTATTTTTTTTACAAAACTGTATAAAAAATGGACTTTAATATAATGAAGTGACTCGTGTACCACACAATATTACTACTCAAGTAGAATATCCATGTGTACATTTGTAAGCAGACAAAGTGTTACTTAGTCAATTATATTTATGCTTTTTTTCTTTTGTTCCAGAATATTCCACTAGAGGGAGACCACATCCTGTCGCGTGTGATGTGCGTTTGTGGGGGAGCTGGTGGTTAGCATGAGCGGTAGGAGCTCGCACTCATGGCGCTGGTTCGCCGGATATTAGGCGACGCACAGGTATGTATATGTTACTGGAAAATAACAAGAACCCTAAGTAAGTTCCGTTTTGTATCACAATAAAGTTAATAGATTTCCTAGGAAAATTATAAATTTACGAATCTAATTATTTTACCGTGACATTTATAAGCATATAGCCTTATGCATTGAATTGGCACTATGGAGACCTCTTACCGTATTGACATTATAGTGTCTTAGCATTAGTAATACACTAATAGAATAGCTTAGTCTATCTGAGGCATTAGTAATCCAATGTACGTGATTAATGTAGCAAAAATGGTTTAGAATATTATATAAGTGGCGATAAAGATAATGCATATCTTCTTCAGCATTTTTATGAGATAAGCTGACATTGATTTTAATAATTACAAGCGATCGTCCGCTAATCGTAAATCCTATGATATAGATACATTATCCATAATTCCGAACCTACTATTTAAACTACAACCCCGTCACTTTTAAAAACAAACCCAATAGTCTAGTGTACCATGTAAACAATCCATGGCTGGTTGAAACCACTTCAAAGGTGCGAGAGGCCGATTACCCCGATCGCGCTCAACGTTGCGTCGCGTTGGGTGATTGGCGTTTGAATGCACTCGATGTACTCACATGTCAGTGTATGGTCACATGGGTTTTATAGAGCACTAACGTTTATAGCGTATACTACATACTAAATACTACATAGGTTTTTAACGGTGTGCATTGGGGAGTCCATTTTTCAAATAATTGCGAAACTAAATAACACACAAAATGAATTTTTATTAATAAAATTAATTTAATTAAAAAAAAATTAATTAATTTAAAATTAATTAATATTAATTTTTAAAACTAACCAGACATACTTAAATTACTTACAAGTGAAACAAATCCTCTATGTGCAAATAACTTAGACCATAAGACCAGACGTCTCTATACAGTTTCTAAATTCTTTATTTAGAGCTGTACGATAACAAACCTTTGAGGCCTAGTCTTTGCATGTCGCCAAATCATATTTACCTACGAATAGTGGTGGGTGGCCACATTAACCGATATAGTTGCGATTTGTTTAACTTCCAAACCAATGCCATTTTTAACCATTGTTTGGAATTGTTTTACTAGATACATAACTAATTAATTTGACTCAAATCTTAAATGATATCGTGCTTCAAAATCTTTAAGCTTTATCATCAATTTAAGAAAGACAATTTAACCAATTCCCTCTACAGGCGAAACTACGCAAAATGGTTGACGAACAAGTGACGGTCGGAGCCCGAGTGGACCCAGATGAGCCGGAGCCAGCCGATCCCCTCATCACCCCCGCCAGCTCAGCCTTGGAGCCAGAACCTCGACCAACGCCCCCCGAAAGGAGATTCCTCATTGGCACCCTGGAGAAACCAAGGAGTTCTATGAACGGGGAAAGAGAAGCTACATTGAATAGGGGACCAAGGCTATCTGTCAGAAATGTCAAGGATAATCCGTTTATGGGTAAGATTTTGATCAGTATTTATAATATAGTTAAAGCTAGAGTTGGGTTAAAGTTTTGCAATGGTTCAAGGATTAAAGTAAAATTATATCTTTCTCTAAATATCACTACGAGTATATGGTAAATAAAACATGAAAAGATAATAACGTTTCACGCACACACAGAACTTAAATTCACAGCAAAATCGAGTCAGTTTAATTCATCTTTGCAGAATATGGTAATTAAATTCACAACTTGGATGCAGCTCTTCATTACTAAAAACTTGGAGCTCTGTCCACTATTTTGTACAAATAAAGCCATCAATTTAATGAATTCGGAAACTTTTGCCGACCAAATCTTATTAGACTTAAGTACGGTACAGCTTCCTTTTCGATTTTGGACAACAGCCAACTTGCCAATACCAGATAGTGTAAAGTAGTAAATAGTGTAATAAGATGATTGACTTTTGTTTTCGTTCAAAAATACATGATGACCTAGACGCTTAATGATCATTTAAGGTAGCCTGGATCTTGAGTAACTACCGCTGTATCATCAATGAAGGAGTTCAAATACTCAAACTCCTCATCTCTATATACATCATACAGCGTCACGGGTGGTGTTCCATGTCACTGCCGTGTAAAGGCTTTTACTTACACTATTTCAAAGTATGCGCAGGTTCCCACTACTATACTATACATGGAAGACCGATATTAATAAATGTTCTTTCACAGATGACGACAACAAAGAAAACCAGACAAACGGAAAACTAGACTCTCCAATAAGATGGTCAAACCAGAATGGTAGTGACAGTGGCACGTATGCTGAAATAGGCAATGGAACAATAGGGGACAGGAATATTCTGGACCCCAATGATAGCTCTGAAGAAGAACTGTTGCCTGATGCCCTATCTCCTGGGAGAAGCAGTGATGGCCCTGAACCAAAAGCTGATATCACTGCACACATGGATGAGGGTAAGTTGGGTTTTGTAAAATTATGAATGATGATTGTTTGATTCAATCCAAAAAAGGAGCTCATTTCTTTGTTATAAATAAAATGTGATAAAGAGATGATCATGAATAAGAGGGCTGAACTGAGGCTAGAAAGGTTTGTCGCGATCATTCAAGATAGCGATCAATCATTACACACATATTTTCTCACTACACGAATTTATTTACCGGTTTTCATAATTCCCGATCCTGGCTTTCTTTCCTGTGTTTACATACATAATGTACATATACCTCCGCATACATACCAATATCCATTTAAAACTCAGTTAACGAGATAATGCACTTCAGTAACACAGGCACATAAGTATTCCGTTTTCCCTTAAGTAGAATACGTTATGTGACGGTCTCGTGTGTCACGTCGTACAGGTGGCACGCGGGCCAATCGATTCTGTCTGGCTTGACCAAATGGCTGCCACAGGTGCAGGGCATTTACATAAACCTTACTTACCTATGCTTTTATTATTCTTATTCATGATATTCTTTGTTATGTGCCAATCGGTAATCCTTTTGTGGTAGGGAGAGGTTTAAGGGATTGGTCACTACGATTTGTCTGAAAAACCCCTTCCACAGTTCTGTGAAGAGTTATCATGTTGAGTTAAATATTCAGACAAATAAAATAAAATGGGGAAAGCTTTAAAATATTTAAATCTATAATCTTATATAAAGAAAAGTCTGTCTATTTTCATTATAACTCATAAAACCTAACAATTTCGATATCAATTGTTTAGCTTCATTTTTGGAATCATTTCTGGTACATATAAATAATTCTAACTAAACAATGCTTTGTTATAGGTGCTGCTTCCCCAAGCGGCCGCTCAGATAGATCGAGGCAAGATGACATACCAGCTTCACCCGGAGTAATGTCAGCTACACAATTGGCAAGAAGACTCAGAGCCGATAATGATAGGCTTCAGGTTAGTAATCTTTCATTTAACTTATATATTCATACACATAGACATGTATGTGTCCGTTCTGTGCAAGTGGGACAAAACATACAGACACATCATGACTGATTCCCTGTAGAGAGGTGGGCAGAGATCACGGATCTCCATTTGTCCCGATCCTGACAGACCACTTTCGCTTCATTGACACTCATACATCTTCTCATACACATTTGGCGGTTATAGGAACTTCTAACGTCACCCTTTTTCAATATAGCGTCTATCTGACTGTTATATGTCTTATTGGGCCGGCCCCTACATATACGCCCTTATATATTTCATCGAAACCTAAAAGACATTATATCAAGTCTTCAGTTAGTTACCTTTACCTACCGTAGCGATTGAAGTTGTGATTACTAATGTAATAAAATTTATGGAATATTGGAGGCAGAATGCTCATTCATTACTAGTCGTATTTTATGAACAAAACGAAGGTAGGTCGTAGCATACTATTCATGTTCTATTTTGACAATAGTCAAGGGTAATCAAAACTAGATTTATTCTAATGATTCTATGTTAATGTAAAGTAAAATTTAGGTCTTTCATAAGTCAATAGAAGTTCGACATATTTGATTGATTGATGAATGCCCATTAAATGGTCAAAGCTTCTAACCTTTTATTTGAATGAAACAAAAAGTTTATAACATTGAGGTCTGGTTAATGGCTTTTTAGAATAAGTTTGATTCAGCTTAGAAGCTTTTGTTTCTAGGTATGATATGGAAATTACATTATTGATTTATTGTAAATGAAAGTCACTAGGCTTGGGACTTATTATGACAATCAAAATTCAATATCAGTGCCATCAAAATACCTATAATAAATTCAAAAAATGATCAAGATGATATTATGTGTCCTCGTATCTAACTTACAAAACATGATAGCAGAACATGTACATACTTTCAAGTTCTACAATCACATTTTGTACATACATATCTATGTATCATAGATTAATAATAATTCCTCACTTTCATTTTCAACAGGCTGAATTAACTCGTGTGAAGAGATTGTTGGTGAATGCAGCCGAACGTGGAGAAGCTGGCAACACTCTTCTAGAACATCAACGAGAGGGCAAAAAGGAGGAGAGAGAATTGAACCTGGACCCTCACCAGCTGGAGCAAGAATTACTTCTGGCGAGAGAAGCTGTTGCATGTAAGATTAATATTAATAAGTGACTAAGGTTCTTCGAAGTTTAAGGTTTAGTTACAATTCAGCTGAGCATTGCTATAAATTATAAATTTAATGTAATATATCTTTATATCCTCACATTATTTTATAGAGTTGGCAATGCTATCAGCATAATATAGAGTTTGCAACTGTAGTATTCAACATGTTGTCATTTCTGGATATTAACTGTTAGGTATTCCGAGGAAAACGAAATTTCAGCATGCTGTTTCTCTTAACCGATTTTAGTTTTAATTTATAATAAGTAATAAAAAATTGCATTACGATAATTATTTCATAGGGTTAGGATAATCGTCTCAATTTTACTCAGATATATGACTTCCATATGATTTTAACTATTTTAGAATACCATTTATACATTTTTACAACTCAAATCCAGAACTTTCGCGATAAAATTAATCATTCAACCTGGAACCAGCGGGTGGTTCACTTGTTGAAATATTCACCACTTCATTAGAGGCTGTTAATTAACAGTTAGTCACGTCATTCGTGAACAGCGATACACTTTTCGATTGCAATACTAAATAGTAAATACAAACTACAGGTTAAATTTTATATAATATTGTAGTTTGTGTACACTATGTTATACACACAGACTCATACCTTTTTAAATGTATTAGGGGTGGACTAAACTTAATAGACTTAAAAGATATATCTATATAGTAATAAAATTTTAAACCATATATACTCTTGTTATTTTTAAACACTCGCGTTTTATACTCATTTTATTAATTATACGGCCACGGCCTATGCAACTGGGTCGAAACGTCGGGCAAAATAAAGGTAATCACATATCTTTATAAATTTATCGTGTTTTGACCCGGTCTCAGATAATTAATAAAATCATATATACTCTTCACAATTAATGTCTTTTCATAAGATAGTATGCAACATACGTATTTAGTGTATGTTTTGAGGTTCTACATCGCAGCGTAAGAGAACTACACAATCCTTATTCTGAGTAAAAGACAGATCTTACGATATTTTCTCTCATTATATAACTGCACAGTTTAATTGCAAACGATCTCTAAGTACCTCATTAATTAACTAGGCTCAGTCACTTGTAAATAACCAGTATAGGCGGCCAATCAAAGCTATTACAGTGTAAATAAATATCTCCCTAACCCCTGAAGGACTAGTTCGTAAGTTGCCGATTGAGAATTCAGTCACGTGCCACCTCGTTGCCGGGTATACCGTAATTTAGGGGTTACTTTGTGGAACAACTCACTGTTCTAGGATGGCGTCTACGGATCCCGTTTGATGTTTTTACGCGTTGAACTGATTTGGAATTTGGTACACATGGTATGAATTTATCGATTGTGTATAGTACAAATATATAATGTAATAAAATTTATATACATTATGTCAATCATGATATATACAAGTACACATAAACAAACATACAGATCTTATTGCTAAATGTGCCTGAAGAAATTTTGTGTTTTGCGATGTATGAGAGTAGAGCGGGAGTGACGTATATCTATGTTATCTATCTGAAATCATTACAATAGATTGATTATTCTATAATATTTCACTAGTGTCTATAATACACATACAAATCTACTAGTCCGTGTCAATCTTCTCCTCTGTAGACAAACGGAAGTGATGTATATGTATGTAGATATGTACAAGGTACAAGCTTAACTTTTGATTCCAGCTCTAAAGGCAGACAAGAAGCGCCTGAAGGCAGAAAAGTTCGACCTGCTGAGCCAGATGAAGCAGCTGTACGCCACTCTCGAAGACAAGGAGAAGGAGCTGCGAGACTTCATCAGAAGCTACGAACAGGTACATTAACATTGTACTACGAAAGCGGTATTTCAGTATATTTTACTATAGATAATAGAACTTTACAATAGATCGACGTGTGCCTGAATTAAACGAACGAAAAGTTAACGTTGCATTTGAATAATAAAGGGTAAAATATTTATAAGTAAAATGTATATAGTCTATCTCAAAGAGATGATGGCTCCGACTATAGAAATGCCTGAAACTTTTAGGACTTAAAATTGAGTTAAAAAGCATCAGCAAATCTGTCAACAGTTTAATATGTATAATTTCCCTAAATAAACTAGAAATCATCACCATTCATTCATACAGACCCTTGTAAAGACACTCAATAACAGTCTCTATGATATATGTATTGGGTTGCTATTCATAGTACATAATTCTTCCTTTCTTAATTTTCATGATATTTATAGATTGCAATCCTTATTTTTCCTTCCACCAGATGAGATCCAGAGGCGGCTCCTCATCCGCCCTTAGCGCTGAGAGGGCGGAGCGTGAACGTGAGAGAGTAGCTTTATTACGACACGCGCGCGAAGAAGCGGAAAGGTCGCTGCAACTAGCGGCTGCTTTGAGCGCTAGAGACTCACAACTACGACATACTAGGGAACAGCTGTATGAGGTAGGTATTACATACAAATAAAAACACTTATATTTTGCAGAATAGTCAGCGTTTTGGCTTCCCATTTCTGCAATTGCGAAGGATCTTGAACCAACGTGTTGACCAGATTAGAAAAAATTTACTCTAAATTTATGTGTTATGATGGTGTAGCAGTAGTCCTTTATGAAGGCAAATACACATCACACTAACGTCCTAGATAAGGGTAGATAGATCACGACCCCCTTTTCACGATTCTAACAAACCACTTCTTCGTTGATAATCAGACACTATTGTTACATACTATCAGATTACACCTCCTTCTTTATAGCAACGCGCACCACGAATGCATATCCTAAACATACCAAAAAGTCTACAAAAATTACTTGAACCCACTTACATAACCTAAAAATTCTTTCAAGGCCCGCAGACAACTCCAGGCAGCCGGTTGCTTATCAGAGGGTGAAAGCGTGGCTTCCCTAGGCCTGGGACCACCCATGTTGATGGGACCTTCCGCCGTGGTCGGAGACAGAGGCAGCTGCAGCGCAGATTCCGGAGTCAGAGGTGAGAACAACCAAGGTCTGGATACTTGATTACTACCACTGAGTGTTGTCTATGTCTGGCAAAAGATATTTGCCTAAGGTAATGAGTTTCTTAGTAGCTCTCTTGAATATTCCGGGAAGAGAAGCAGCTGGTTAACATTGTATCTACATTCCCGATTAGCTCGCTATTACTACCTCTAGTTCTACTAGTACTATTAGTGAAGTATTCTTATATCTGTGCTTCTACGATATTTTATCGAATTTGAACCACCTATACAACCTTATATTATGTAATAGAAATACTAAATATTATTTGAATGTAAAAACTATCACTATCATCATCTTCCGAGTAAAAGTTGATGGACATCTGTTAATTGGCGACGTTATACATATAAGCTTTGGCATCATGTCGATTTATCTAAAAAAAATATTATTTGACTAGCAATGCAGGACAAATGTACGCGATTAAGATCATTATAAACTTTACTATGAAACAAATCTTATATTACTTACGTATATTGTTTTGTTATAGTGACGGGTAGCAGTGACGGTGGAACCACCTCGGTGTGCGGTGGAAACCTGTCAGATTCCACTGCCGAAGGTGGTATCCCCACTTTGGACCCATATGACACTGATGCCGCGTCCCTGGTTTCTTCGGCTCATCATATTTATCAATGTATGTATTGTCTACTACTAAACTACGTATTTACATGAATAAATGCCAATTAATTGCTTTTCTTCCTAAATGTTATATGTAACGACTATATGATAAGGATTAATGAAATCTATTGTTTAGTCTAGAAACTAGCATCTTGTAGTTATGGTACAGAGAACCGAAGAAATTTTGTGTCTTACAGTAATGTTCAGCGCCAAATGAAACAGGCAAAGTGATAAGGTTTTCAGTTTCAACGTTTACATCTTATACTTTGACATAAGGGTTCTAAAGTCAGGCTGAATCGAGTAAAAATAGAATGTAATATCCAATATCGATCCAAATTTCATTCCCGCGTAAACTATATGAAAAGCTTTTTTGCGTTATAAACTTATTGAAAATATAGGTATATCCCTGCATCGTACATAAAATTATACATTTCCATATTTTCTTACATAACCGCTATACCTTACTGCAATGGACTCAAACAAATTCTATTGAGGACGTTAAGCGCTCTTTGCATGCCTTTGTTAGCTTATTCAGGCTCACCTATTGTGATGAGGCATTCACATATTCAATTGAGAATTCCCTGCGTGATCGCTTTGAATGCAGATGCTGTAACTCCGTAATGCAGATCAGCATGGGACAGTGGGCTAAATGAAAGCCAATTGTAGCCAATACTCGCTTTGTGAGTTTATGCAAGATTGGAAACGTTTACGTCTTGATGTTTGTGGACTTTAATTGTCTTTGGCAGTAGAGTACAATGTTATAGTTGTTTTGACAATAGTAATAGTCAACAATAGTTTCGGCGAATTAAGTGACTTATTCTGAGAAACAACTTTTTGTCATATAAAAAGTTGTTTCTCAGATAGAGATGATTTCTACGTTAGGGATATTCCACTTCATAAAATATTACAGCTTTACCACCTGGGTATTATGCATTGACAGAAACAAAGCTACTTACAACTATATAAAATACATCATGTTTCATAAAAGAATGTATGGTTGATTTTATGACACATTTCTAAATTAATGTGAAATTTGTATGTTTTTCTCTTTAGTAAGCACTCCACGGGAATGTAGTCCGACCCTGTCGCCACACAACAGCGCTTCACCGTTTTCAAGATCCATAGACGCTGGATCATTGTCTAGGTAATTAATACACACATAATTTACTGTTAAAATAGCACTTATTATATGTGAGTATGTATTGCTATTTATGTTAATGAAGCAAAAGTGCAAAAATGTTATGACGATCACTAATTATTTTCGGATTTATTACTGTTTATTTGGATTTTTTTAAAACAAAATAATAAATTTGTTATATTCTTGCTAGTTACCGAATTATATGTACTTAAACAACTAAATCATACAGATCAGTGGAGCAATTATCAAGTCCAGGTGAATGTGAAGCAGCCCTCCTCACAGGCCTTCGACCTAGGTCAGGCAAGAGTGGCAGAGGCCGCGGGTCAGCCTGGGGATCCATATCACGAGTATTCGCCAGGAGCAGACACCGTACCAAGTCTGGCAGCGCATCCGCTAGTGGACACGAGAGTGGTAATATTACAGAAATTTAGTTACTAGATAAATATATTTTAGAGTTGCTAGGAAAGATGCCAGTTATAAAGTAGTCAACGTGTTAAGTAGTTACGAATAAATAAAATAAAATTCACTTTGATATTTTATATAAATATATAGTTTATATAAATTATTTTGGTATAAATTATTAATTTTGGTAACATGTAAAATGAAAAACGGTGAAAACACCACTAAATCTGAATCGTTATCACGTGATCCTTTGATTGCGATTTTAATAATATTATGCTTATAAGTATACATATTGGTAAATCCTTAACAAAAGCATTGCCATATCTAGAACCAATCTACGCAAGTGCATCTGGAGTGGGTTCAGGCAGGGCCTGGTCCCCATTGGGAAGTGAAGCCGCATTGCGAGAAGCCTCCTCAATGCCTCTGTCGAGATGGAGAGCTCCTGCTATACTGGCCTGGTTAGAGTTGGCCCTGGGCATGCCACAGTATGCCGCGGCTATTGCTGATAATGTCAAGAGTGGGAAGGTTAGTATGATTAATAAAACTGTGAACATATGAATACATGGGTTGTTTTGACTCACGCACCATACATGCATATCAAGATAACTTTGAACTTGTAGAATCTGGCTCATATTGGCGTTAATAAGCAACTTTGGTGACAGGTTCTAGACCGTTGGCCTAGTCTTTTAATCACCATCTACAACGTAAAGAAGAGACTGCACATATATTATTACATAACCCTTTCCCATTTTATAGAAATTTAACTTGAAAATCCACCTTATTGTATCTTGTATGTATGTATCTTTTGCATACCATTTTGTCCATAAGTACCAGCATGCACAAGACGCGACATCTAGCGTCAAATGTTGTGTTCTGGTTGTTTCTAGATCCGTGCTTTGAATGGGCAGGTCTTGCTAGAGCTAACGGACGCTGACCTCGAAGTGGGACTGGGGATCACTCAACCGATGCACCGGAAGAAGTTGAGACTGGCCATAGAAGAACGTAGAAGACCGGACCTTGTTCGTAATCCAACTATTGGGCAACTGAGCCATGCGTGGGTCGCTGCGGAATGGTTGCCGGACTTGGGATTGGCTCAGGTAAGTTTATGCTACTGATGCTACTGTATTTATTAAACAAGGAAATCCTGGTTTTTAGAATCTCATGGGTTGTTTAATGACTGAATCCAACTTTAAAGGAATTGTATGGTCAACGAAGCAAAAGTCGCTATACAAATCTTTAACATGAAGATGGCATCTATTTTACAAAATCATGAATATGAAAATAAAAAATGAAAATAAATAGATGTCTCTTGACAATTTAAAAAAAAGTAGGATATGAAAAAAGATAATTTAATGATATTCAGGATAATTTAAAGCTATGTATATTGCTCAACTATTTTTTTTGTTGTTCGCTCCTTACTTATTAATTTACTTTTGCAGTACGCTGAATCATTCTTGGCCAATTTAGTGGACGCGAGAATGCTAGACACCATCAGCAAGAAGGAATTGGAAAAGTATCTCGGAGTTACGAGGAAATTCCATCAAGCTTCCATTGTACACGGCATTCATCTGCTCAGGATCATGAAATATGATCGCCAGGTAATTGTGGCGGCGGAAAATTTATAGCATATTGTGTCTTTCAACGAAGGATATCCGTAGAATAAGAAATAAAAATTTCAACACTAAGGTGGTTTGAAACGTTGAAGATAAACTCGATGATATTATTGGTATTTGATTACATTGAAATCAAGGATCAATTCCTTCGTGTTCTTCCTACAATAAACTCAACTGTTCATATTAAAATTAATACCTTTTGGAGTGGATTTATACAATAAAATATCACTTCAATGGAGCCACGTATATATTTCTTTCAATTATTGAAAACATCGTGAGGAAACCTATCTGCTCTCCAAACAGGTAATAGTTAGAGCTTGTAATTGGCGACATGGCTTACCATTGAATACTGAGTATCTATTCAACAGGTGGGTTTGATTTGTCCATAGAATTACGACCTCCGCGATTAGACCTGAACCTTTAACCGCAAGGGTTAATGGTCGAGATTGCGTTTGTCTTTTGCGTATCAATAAATCAAAGTTCATTTCTATTCAGATAGATCTATATTATCCTTCTAAACATACCTTTTTTAATGTGTTCTACAGGCCCTCGCCATGCGACGTCACCAGTGCGAGAACGTGGATGCAGACCCACTCGTTTGGACCAATCAAAGATTTATGAGATGGGCGCACAATATCGATTTAGGGGAATTTGCTGAAAACTTGAAGGGTGAGTGCCTAATGAACGGTATACGGTTCAACACTTTGATCTGTTAGGATGTGTCCTAAATGTTATGTCCAGTTTTATTTAGTTAATTAAACGTTTTTGTTTTGCCATAGTTAAAATTCTTTGTACATACATCAAGTCCTTAAATGGATGGAAGGAATGTTAAAGTAGGTGCACGAAATTTATATTCACAAAATGTGTAACAAATATAATAATTTAATATAGTAATTAAAATTTATTCATGCTTTTTTTCTAACAATACTTTTACCACATTATGTTTACTTGCAATGACAAATAAATATCTTATAAAGGACCGAAATATTTTTACGTATGTAAATTACCTACTCAGTTGACTAATATTCTCTTTTGTTTTGTACCCTTAGACAGCGGAGTGCACGGAGGCTTAGTGGTGTTAGAGCCATCGTTTACAGGAGAAACCATGGCAACCGCACTCGGCATCCCTCCATCCAAAACCATCATCAGACGCCACCTGGTGACAGAATTCGACGCTCTGGTTATCCCAGCTAGGTAAATACCTACCAACTAGAGACGTATTGTAGTTCAAGCTATCAAAATATATATGGTAATATTATATAATTTAGTAACATGTATCTATTGATGGCACTATATTGAAACATTTACACCGTAGGGAATTTAGTTGCCTCAAACATTACCAAAACTGACAATGTATTGAATTAGGGTTGAAGACAATAATTGCTTTGTTATAAGGTTACTAGCGAGTAAGTTTTTATTCTCTTGCTAAGATAGAGGTATTAAGTAGCTGATTATAATGTGATGTGCAATCCTGCAGGTATACAATATTTTGTCAAGTGGAAGAACTGCAAATGGAGGCCGCGCGGGCGTCCATGCTATCCACAAAACAAAGATAAACGCAAACCCTGAAAATCTCTTTTAAAAACAAACCTAGAGCAAGAACATTCTACGTTTGCTAATTTAAAATGAACCTCTGCGAGGGAGAACGCAAAAATGCTGTTTTTCCAGCGCATACTTATTTTAACTAAGTGGGCTCGTTTGTGATGGATTTGTGCAAAGACTGATATGTTAGTATAAAAAGAATGAGGTTCAAAAAGTATGCACTCGCAAGTTCTTGGCCATTGAATACAATTTTGAGACGGTTTACTCTATATTAAGTCAATCAGTGTTAGATTTGACAACCTTCCATAAATTTATAACCCCTAGCCAACCCCGAATTACCCGTAGTATTAGATTTTAATTACATATTTTCAATGTTGTTACAAACATCGAAGTTAATATCATTCAATTATATCATTGCTTCAAAAGTAGGGGGTCGATTCGCAACAATATCTTGAGGAATTTTAAATGCTAATTATAAATTTGCAACAATAATAGATTACAAAATATGTTATTATGTTTTTGAACTGTATACATTTCTATTGTAAAAATGTAATGTAAACTACATTGAAATAATTCCTATATTAAATAAATGTGAATATGATTCTAAAATTGGCGAAGTTCTGCAGTTATTTCAATAGTCTACCTAAAACCCCGACCACCGACACCCTCAGCAAGAAACCAATGGTAAATCTTATCACTCAATGCCTGGAATGACTTCATCTAGTTTGCACCGTCAGATGTTTATACGATTCTCCTTAACTGTCATACGTTTATGTTCTCTACTTCTTTTCATAGAGTCATTGTTACTGTACCTATTATGCTTTGCTCCTTCATTGTTACTAGTGTTTAATCTCCAGCACATTTTCGACGAATATTCCTGCCTATCGTGCCATCGATATTTTCATTTTCATCACCTTTGGCATGAGATGTTCTTTTAGCGTTTTTCAGCTTTCAATGTTAACAAATTAGATCATTTTACATTCAAGCACTCCTTGTATGTACTCGTTTATCATTCGATGTTATTCAAATGTCGCAGAAAGTAAGCCGTCAAAGAGTCAGAGATGATTTACATAGAACCGATTTACAGCGTGTATGTCAGCTTTCTGTGTTAGAAAGTCTGTTTCAAGTGAACGTGCAAATTTGAGCAAAACATTCTCTTTTGAAAGCTTTTGCTTTTCCCATTATGTTTTCTCAAATTTGTGCAAAGATTTTAAAGCCTCATTTCTAACGAATTTATTTTATGTTTGCAGAAATATGTTTGGGCAGCAGATAAGGATGCTGGGACGACCGTTCTCAAGGTCAGTGGCTAATGGACTCCCTGGGATTGATTTGACCTGCGACAACAGAAGACATAGTTTCAGAGTAAGTGCATACTAGTTGTTACATACTTATAATTGATATATTAATGGTAATTACGTATCCCAGATAAATTTATTCCCAGCATGTCGTAAATGTTCCGTTTTGACTACTGTGATAATAAATACATTAAAAATAATGTATTGGGGATGAACTTCCAAATTGTCAATCAATGTTCCTTAATAATAAAATGAGGAATATCCATGGCGGCCTGGAAATCTCAGAAAAATCAAATACGGATATAATCTATTCGAAATTAAGTTCAGACCAGAAAATCATCACGCTTGCATACACCTCTAGATTTTTAGTTAAATATCTATTTTCAACAGGGTTCTATATCACGAGCTTTAGGAGCCTTGAAGCCGAAGCAAGAGCGAAACTCACCGTCCAGTTCAAGTGAAAGTTCGTCCATCTTAAGCCTGAACGGACCTTATCACATGACGTATTCTCCGCCAATAGGGGCGCGAACTTTAAGCCAGCTAAACATGGCTTATGCCCCGCCGCCGACACTGCCGGAGTATGAACCTATTTACACTCCATTGAGCTTGTACTCACAGTCCAGTTTGCAGCGCTTGAACGAAACTAAGGCTGATAATCTAAGTATTACACATAGGTGAGTTTGCTTTTGTAACTTCTCTTCATCGTGACCCATCCTTTATGTTACCCAGTCATAAGTATAATGAGGCAAATATCTCATTGGAAAAAAAAGTGTGACATTTTTGAAAAGTATGAATTTGAAGGCTTTTAAATTATAATTCAGTAGCAGTTTTGAGACTGAGCACCTCTTTATATAAACTATTTAAATTATAGTCTTTCAATATCTTGATAATAATGATACAAAATTATCTGAATATGTAGGTCTATAAACAAAACCAGAATGTTGGTCTTTGATTATGTTTCATCTTTTCTTTACATTTTCTCTGCTCATTCTTCTGGTGGCTACCCTCGTTATGTGTTCAAATAAAGAATATTTTATTTAGATAATAAATAAAAGTAAGCTATTTTTTCGTTCACAGGAACGGACAAAAGGTTGATTATACACACCGGGTGAGCTCCCCGCTGCCTGCCAATTCGAATGAAGACACTTCGATCAAGCAGAAACGACATCGTCGTGTCAAAAGCATTAGTGATATCAACGATTGTGTGACACACGGCCCTGTATAGTGATATTGACTGTAACTTAATGATTATGGTAATTTAGGTGATCGTCATTTTAATTGGTGGCGGAGAGAAAGTTTAATTTCAGTTTGTGAAGTCAGAAATAATTTTAATATTTTTGACGACTATCACTTTACATATATTTTAAAGTTATGCTCAATAACGATATTACTTACTGACATAAAAGTATTTTAAGGTTATAAAGCATTTTGGGATACATATTTATATAGGCATATATGAAGCTGTTTACCTATAAATTACAATTATGTATGTATTTTTTAGATGATTCTACTAGGAATAATATTAACTAAATTAAATGTAACTTGAAATAAATACATCTTACACTGACTGAATTTTAGATAAATATATTTTAAGTTACTCTTTGGATATACTCGTATGATGTATTGATTAGTACAATAATGATGAATATATCACATACAGTTTTAAAATAATGTAATCTATCTTATGATAAATAAATTGGTGTAATTTTTATATCAGTCTATAATACCTATTTATATTCTCCATTTATGATGTGATTCCAAGGATTGTGGATAGTATAATATGATTGAATATACTTATTGTGTAACGTTTAATGTACATTTAAAAAAAAATTACTCTTTTACTTTTCTAAGTAGAGATCGCCCCACATAAATTGGCAGTTGGAGGCGTCGCCACAGTCGCGTAATTCAGTGTTACCAGTAAACACGCCAAAATTAGCACTCACTGTGCCATACCCTATCACAAGCTCTCTTTGAATGTTATCTTATGATCTAAGTATAACAACAATAAAGATTATTATTTTTATAAATAACAAACATAAAGATTACAAAGAAAGTGAGCAGTGTGCCAGTTTTTCCTCAACAATAATTATGATCCATATGGATACGTTTATCGCCTAACGTGGTAAACGGTAAAAAGTGGCTTTGTCCAGCTATCCTCAAAACAAAGATTTTTGCTTTTTAGCCACTCTTGCATCTCAGATTTTCGTGACGATATTGTTGGCAAACTTAGAACTAAATTTGTCGTTTCCGCCATTGCGTGTTATTTTGTTGTTGTTTACTGTTTGTGCTTGATTCGATTTAATTCATTATTCGTGGTAAAACCGTTTAAAATGGAGAAGACCCTAGCTTGGAGAAGAACTAACAAGAAACTCCGGAAATCAATTAATTATAATCATCCTTAACAAACATAAAAATTACAAAGAGTGAGCAAAAAACACAACGCTGGTAATACTAAATTTACCTTTCATACAAAATAACACGCAATGGCGGAAACGTCAAATTTAGTTCCAAGTTTGGCTACTGCCAATTTATGTGGGGCGTTCTCTAGAATCGTATGTAGAGTACCCGCCACATACGGTGGCAGTAGCCAAACTTGGAACTAAATTTGACGTTTCCGCCATTGCGTGTTATTTTGTATGAAAAGTAAATTTAGTATTACCAGCGTTGTGTTTTTTGCCCACTCTTTGTAATTTTTATGTTTGTTAAGGGTGATTATAATAAATTGATTTCCGGAGTTTCTTGTTAGTTCTTCTCCAAGCTAGGGTCTCCGCTGATCTAACCTCGGTAAAAAATATGTAAAGACAATGCTCAGTGCCATGTTTGAAATAATAGTTTTAAGAGATTCGCGATTTATACTCATGATATAAGATATAAGGGTGTGTATAAGATTGATTGCAGCTGTGGGAAATCCTATGTCGAACAGACTAAACGGTCTATTGCGGACAGAGTGAAGGAACACATAATATATGTAATATATAATAAGAAGGATAAGTCCCGTTAATTATTAATCATGTTTGAAATAGTATAATAAACATATTTTGACTTTGATATATTAATTTGTTTTATTTGAGTTTATAGCTCTGCAACCAAAGATCGTTACAAATGAAACCTATAATGTTTCGAGCCGTATGGCACAGTGAGTGCTAGTTTTGGCGTGTTTACTGGTAACACTGAATTACGCGACTGTGGCGACGCCTCCAACTGCCACCGTATGTGGCGCGATCTCTAGGTCAGTACTTGTAATATAAGTGGACATTTCACTGTCATTTCGTTTCGTGATATAACATTATTTAAGATTTTTCTAAGCTTAGGCTACTAGTCTGAATGTTAGAGTAAATTTTGTGAATTTATCATTTGTATTGTATTGTGTAGGATAAGAAATACCCGAAAGAAAAGTTTTAATTTGAGATATATGTGTAAAATGTAGGTATCAAGTATTATTATAATTTTCTATTAACTATTGCTATTTTCTATAATTCAACTACACTTTCTGCGTATAAATCAAAATAAATAAAAATGTGTAATGTGTCTGGTATGTTGAAAGGGTAAATAATCTGAATAGTTTAAATAAATAAGTAATTTAATATAGTAGTAATCAATTTTGTGACAATGAGTATTAAATATATAAAATTACATAAGTAAATGTACATACATTTTGTATAAAAATATTCGTAGCTAATAACTTTGTGTCGTCTTTTTTAGGCAATTTTGTATTAATATTTTGATATTATTTTATACAGACTGTAAAATTGTAAACATTCCTATAAAAAGCATTTAAGTTAATTATAATATTTGTTTCAAGAAGTTTTGTTTGTTATTTATTGTTTATTTTCTTTTCTGAACTAATAAAGAATGTAAAAAAATGATGCTTTTTTACTTAAATCCACCCACACTAGAACAATAGCGTATCTTAACAACTAATACGGATAAAGTATAATTAAATAACACTTCAGGAGTCACTTTCTCCGTTGTTTATGAGTCATTTCTTCTCGTGTCCGTAGTATGTTATTTATGGATTCCGCTTTTTACTAGATAGTTATTCTAACAAAACAAATGATTCTTCATATCACCGTACAAGCGCATATAGTTGCATAATTATCCCAGAGCAGAGAATGGTTAATGTTTTTCATTAACGATAGATCTTGGTTGCTATTTAAATGCGACTTAAATTATTTTCTAGTATTAACTTAGATACAGAATAAGTGTGTTAAATCTATTTAAATACATTGTTTTGTAGTAATACAATTAGTACAGGCGGTAAGCATTGCACGCGAAATCAATGGAAACAGCGATTGTAACTCAGGTGCTAGAACACCTGATTTGTGTACATTTATTTTCCAAAAGCTACCTGCACAGTGCTTCAATATTTCATAAATATGGGTCACACGGCGTGCGAGTTGTGGAAGTCAATTTGCAGTGTAGCTCGTGTCCTACAGAATATTAGATTGTGCTTTGCGCCGTATTGTAGGTTGAGATCGTGACGGGACTCGAGAATCAAATCAAATTCTCGTATCCATAACAATAAGTTAGCTGCTAAGAAATTGAGCATTGGTTTATAAAATATTATACAAAGGCTATGTCAATTAAAATGAATTGTTGTAAATTGACTAAGACTAGACGTTGTACCTTTCAGTATTGAGTGATACCAAACTTCGAATATTTTTATTGATAGACTCATATTTTCTGTTGTACAATGCAACTTGGCATTTTTTACGGTATACCGTAGCGGTAAAGGCTCATTGTATTTTACTAGGCGATACTAAACTTTTATCAATATTGTAAATTATGCTTAAGGTGACTGAATTGGGTAACGAAAGTATATACTCGTATGTAAACGCTTATGTTTAGTTTATCTACATACAAAATTCGTTCTCGGTTTGTACATAGAAAGAACCCGATTATTCTGAACGTTCAGCTAGAATTAATTAATTCCTGCGTGACATTGTGTTCTCGTATACGCCAGGATCAAGGGGAATCTACGCTACAACAACTTTGTCGGATTAATATCTCATGAAAGCTTATTCAACAAAGTCGGTCAACCGTTCTTGCGTATGTTTTACGACATTGATCACCTTTTATGCTGGGGATATTCCACAAGCTACTAGCACAGTAATTATTATATGAAACTATATTAGGAATTATTATTTTATGTACAAAGAAAACATTAGTAATACAGTTCAGATCCTTGCACTAGTATTAGATAAATTTATCGTACAGAAAAAGCTTCTAGATATTCTAAAAGAGACCAAGGACATATAATCTACCAATGGATCCGTATATCCTGTTAGGGGATATAATAATGGAAGTAATTGTTTATACATATTTAGAATATAATGTTTCTGTTGCAAGAAGTGTGGTAGCTATTTCGGCCGTTAATTGACACTCCAACACTCTAAACACTCAAGAAATCTCATTAAAGAGGCTAATGTTAAGGAAATCTGAAACTTCCACCTCATTGGCACTTACTGCGAAGTAATTTCTCCCTAAGGGTGTTTTCTCATTACAACTCTTGATTTTAATTTCATTGGTCTTTCGTTATTCCATTATTATTTAGTGTTTAACATTTAAACGCTTTTTCCAGGGATAGATAGAGCTTCGGAGTGATATCATATTGAAATTTTAGGTAGCAATATATCGGCCCATCACAAAATTACATTTAATTATCATAAAATGAAATAATTACTTTTTATTATATGCCAGATAATACAGCCTTTCTTTTTATTTTCATTTTAAACTAGACCTCTTCCTCGTTACCTAATTAAAATGAATACTGATTTATGTGAAACAGTTATCACTAATAAACAATATTGCACTATAATTCCAAGTGTTTTTTTTATTATCTATGTTTATGTACTATCAATAAACACGCACACAAAAAATTAACTAAAGTTAACAAAAAAGTTATAGCAATGATGGTTAGATTAATTTTTAAACAAGAACTATCTAGTAACCCTGCCAACCAGCCATGATATAAGGCTATTTAATTAGCAACACATTGCAGAACCTTCTTCAGAAGTAAAGGGAAACTTCCAAACTCTGTGAAACGGGTGCGGAAACATGAAACTCGGCGTTCCGTAAGTCATCTTGAATTCGCAATTTGGCTTTGCGAGCGAAACTGAATATTATACGTATGTTTGACCACTCGGCTTATGGAGCATTGTTGCGAAGTTGTACAGTGCGCGGATTCCTAGCAAAATAGAATTAGCAAACAAACGTCCATTGCTACTATTTTCCATTTAAACACAGTTAGAAGTTGCGCTGTTGAAGCTTAGCAGTATTCACTTTACTGCTAATTGAAAAGTACTTGACAAAATAAAATGGAGAATAAATTACTTATAGTATTTGAATCAAAATCAATTGTATGAATTCTCTAAGTTATTGTTAATTTGCTAATGTGATAAATATCTTCATTGTTCCCTAAGTTATTTATGTATTAAAGTTCATCTATGTCAGTATTTTCATATTTATGCCTATGTCATACTGATGTTCTGACTAAATTACAATAGTCAAAACGTCATAATTACGGAAATAATAAGTAGGTATAAATAAAAAGGAAAATAAAAGGATAACAATCGATAACTTTTCACAAGTTGACACTTCATATTTAATACTGGTGATATATACCCCTCTTACAAGTTTTATAGTTTGTGATCAAAGATAAATATTCCGGGTAATAGTGAATTAATATAATGTTTTTCAATTACAGTACGCTCTTCTAACAATCAGAAACGTTAATAGGTTTGCAATATCCTGACAACAAACACTCTGTTATCATTCAGAATAAATTTAAACCCATGTCAATGTTGCAGGTGATTTAGGTGACACGAGGGTAAAAGTATTGACACGAAAGTCTGGATGGCGATGGGACAGATTTGAATAGAATTATGTCACGTTCCGGTAACCCAACTCAAATGGAGAATGACTTTTACATAACATGTTCAGGCTTTTAAACGGTAGAGTCGTATTTAGTTTTTTCTTGTAACTGTTATACAGACTTTAAATGAGATTCAGGTAGAGTGATAAACTATTGTAAGTGAATGTAAATCGAAGGCACTAGAATCGCTACCCCACAATCAAGAAAGCAAATATCAAATTTATATGCAACAAATATATATATAGATATATATATATATATACATATATTATATATATATATATATATATATAAATAGATAGTAGTTTTATCCAGTTAGAGATATATATAGTACCTCAATTTCATATAGCCTTATAATCATTATTTTATTGGATATTTATGCACGTGCTTTTTCATATATTGATATCGCTACATACAGTTATGACATTTCAATTTAGGCAGTGCATAATGGCTGTTGTTTGATGTCTGAATTTGGAATGCCCTAAGCCAATGCAAACGAGATAGATCTCCCTAGATGCATATGCGGATTATTTGATACAGATTCCCAATGCTCTTCCCGCAGTTGTGTTTGACAATGGATAGTACCTATACCGTATACATATAAGAATCTTTGTTGTCATATTTTGAGTGAACAAATAGGGTTACAAAGCGAGGTACAAGATATGCCTGGTATGTACGTATAGGTTATGACTATCTATATCGATAGTATACAATTAAGAATAACAATGTAGGTCTGTGATTTCAGCGTATGCATGTTTAAATTACGTAATCCTTTTACCATGTCTATAATATAGTCATTTTTATATAATATCATACAATATATCGCTTTATATAATCTTTGGTAATAACATTTTTATCGCCTATGAAACGACATTCACACATATAATATGTCAACTGTGAGTATGGTTTATTATATCCCGAGATTTTCGATTACAACCATATGTACTATATTTTATCAACCATTCTTGAGTACAAGTTTACTTAATCTCATAAAAGCGAATTAGTTTCAGCCTTATCAATGCATGTAAATTCAAACAACCCATATTATAAAGTTTCGCTGAAAGACTACGAAACTACTTCGTAGTAGTATTGCTACGTGGCACGCTATGCTTATTACTTTCTGATAGCACTACGACTGTTTGTGTTAATTTATGCTACGTTGAAAACAATTTATATTAATTACACGACCTGAAATAAATGTTTGTTTGTTTTTATAAAGCCATTAATTTGCACTTTTCTTCATATCTAGTTTGTGTTGCGACTTTAAGATGTATCTACATAATCTCCTAGTCCCTTAATCGTATTGCAGTAGTGTCCAAGATGTGTGAAGTGAAGCATTATTATTTATGTATTCTACAAAAAAAGAAATGTCTCAAGAAAAACAAGAATGAAAACTCAATAAAGAATCAGAATTTAGTATAAATAAAGTTAGAATTTCATCTAGTAGAATGCCCCGACATATTTTCCATATCTTTACCGTTAACCTACTGTTCCAATTTGTAGCACTGTCACGTAGCTTCTCGTTAGGACGAGACAATTATTTCATGAGTATTGCGCTATGAATATGCGAATAAGCTTGTTTATGTATCTGTTATGTACATCTATATGATCCTGTCGATAATCACTGAAGAACTGAACTGCTTGTTAGCTGTTGTTCCGAATATCAATGGTAATTTTTATAGCGATGTCTGTGGCGATGTTATTTTTTGTGTTCGTGTGACACTACCGCACACTTTAGATTACGTTATAGATTCCTGTCAAAAATGTATTGTATTAGTTTGTTAAAACCACTCGAACAGTTCCTTAAGGAACACATTTATTCATTTCTTAAATGTACGTCACCCTAACAGGGAACCTTTCGGTGTCGTACCAATTACAAGGTTATATTAACAATGCATTCAGGTCTCATATATTTTTTCTTTATAAATAAGAACAAGGAATAAATTCTATTACTGAGAGCTTTGTTACTGTGTGATAGCGGTGAAAAGATGAATTGACTTGGGCCTAACAAACGAGCGCCTCAGGGCTTATAATGAAAGTTGCTCGCAGCGCCCTCTCCCGGTTTTACGAAGCAAGCGAGCGCTTTATTCATTTTGCAAACTGTAATGAAAACTTTCTTTGATGTTTTAACAGTAACATTTAAAATGCTTTTGATAATCATGTTGAGGAATGACATGTTTTATACAACTTTGGATGGATCTGAACTGAAATGATTATTATATTAAATATCTACGATGTATTCTTTGGGTACAGATGGATATTGGAAACACAATCTTTAGCTCATACAAATAAATGGCTTGTTAAAATAACTACATAATGTATAATATAAAAATATATATTTCTCGACACACGGAACACCAACCAACTTCTACAAAGTAAAATCTTAAAACTCAGATCTGAGTACGGAAACTTACGGTCGACTAGAGTTTCTCAACTAGTTAGCACTTTTAAGTTGGCTACTTAGGGTATAAGTTGCCAGTGGGAATTCTGTACAATTGAAGGTACTTTTCAGTCAAGTTTGTCTTTCTTCGATCTTAAGCTGAGCCAATATAGTACCTGTTTAAATACAGACACTTCTTTAGTATAAAGAGTATAGCCTGCAGATACCAACAAAAATTAAACTAAAGATTTTGTAACCGTTAAAGGTACAGTTTCGTATTAAATTTTTGCTCTGCAATAAATTTCTTAAACTCAATACACGCTCACTAAAACCATACTTTAACTTTTTAATTTCTACTATTTTCTCAACCTTACCAGCTAGATATCTAGCAAGCATAGATGGAATTTTAAATTACTATATATGTTACATAAAACAGTTCAGATAGAGTACTTAATAAAAGCGCTTGCATTTTCTTGCTGAAAGGAGATCGGAACAGTTTATAATAATAAAGGAGTTTGTTCCTGGTTCTTTGTTAGGAGCACTTTCGGTGGAATTGAAAATAAATCGATGCGCGCAGGTTCTTTTGAAACTTTTGACGGCTCTCGAAATGTTTGCTTGTTTCGTTTCGGAATGCTACTACTGTTTGTTTGAGACTAAATTGGAATCAGAGAAGTCGCTAGCTGAAGTTAAGTAAGAAAAACAATCTATTCATCCTTGAAAGATACAGCAAATGTCGACTTCTCTGTAAGGATACACAGAGATCGCAAATGTCTTATAATGACAAAAAAGCTAAATACTTCCGTTAGGTTTTTACTTTCAGATGAATAATATTTATGGTGATTGCTCATTGTTGGACTGCCATGAAAGTAAGACGTAGTCTTTCGCCTCCCTTAGATAGGCTAGTTAAAAATTAATATCAGATTAGTCTATTAGTCTGATTCAAATAATATTTTGTATATATGAATAGTAAGTAAAATTTATACGTTTAAATGAAATGCACCAAACCTTTATAAAATTCTATGCCTCGAGCTAAATTGGTCCGAAATTGATATGTCAAAACCTGTGACCGCCGCCAGAAATCAATGCTGAGGCCCATTTGTAATTGCTTCGAAAGTGCCAAGGGATGGGTAGGATTTTAAAATACTGCACTTAATTTGTATAATCTTTTACACTGATTTTTAAAATCTAATGTCTTTATTACATTTGATTATTTAAAGTTATCTATACAAGGTTAGAGTTATTTCAACTTTATCCCTCACTATGTTAAATAAAAATCAATTCCAAGATGAAAGAAGTTGACGATATTTTATGCAACATTGCATGGAACATGAGAACACACTAAATATATCAAGCATTATAGTGATAATACATTGTAGTCTACTGGCAGATATCTTGAGGCTCCAAGTCAAAACAGGTGCTTGCTTTTGGAGATCAAACATCTGGGAAACTACAGACTCGTTAAGCCTTCACATAACTTTCAGCGAAATATTCGAGAACTTGGCTTCGGTCCAAGAATGAGATCTGTTACAACTGTAAGTTGGACTTAACTGTTTAAAACTGATTTATGATACAATCTGGACCCAATTACGACGACAGGACCTTAGAGGTTGAAATCAAGTCATAAATTATGCCCTAGTATTGAATATCTAAGCCTGATGACAGCTACAATCCAACTACTTAGTTTACTATACCTTATTCCTTTTTGATGAGCGCGAAATTCAGATCAGATTAAAGATCAAAATATTGATGACTAAGCTGAAATAGATAGATAATCATGAGTTTTTCCAATTAATCTATTATACATATACCCATTACACCCAACCTCCCAAAACATTGAATGTCCAGGAAAACTCTTGATCAAATCACTGCATATTGACAATACGCAAATTCGAAATTTTCCGCCCACTAATTTTATTGCTGTAATTTACACAGCAACAAAAGCATTGTAACGTGATTACAAAAACCCGCGTTCGACATTCACGTAACCAGCAATTTAACAACGTTACCCGGGGCGTGCAAATCTATCCTTTACCGACCTTCCTAGGGCACGTTTTATTCAGGTATGTGTCACACAAATGAATCAACTTTGCGATGAGGGTGAATGTATTTTAAACGTACATGGAAATCGTGACCTTGTTCTTGAAAGATTGGCGAGAAAAAGAAAGAGGACATTTCCTCCTGGATTTAAACTAACACACTAATCACAACAGAAAATTAAAATAACTAGGAAATAATACTCTATCCACATCAAAATATTTGCAGAATAGAAGGCATACTATGGGCGTAAACTAATCGAGTCACAATCCATCGGTATACAAATCTTATGAACAATATAGTGTTTTTAATTGTGATTCATAAGATATATCTTTTAGACAGCATAACCCGAAAAAAAACAATTACTGCTCGATTATTTTTCACATAATAATTAATTATCTTTGGTTCCTACATTTACCTTTCTAATAAACAATGAGAGAAAAATGAAGTACTTTGAGCTTCTTTCACTAGCGTATCAAAAGGAAGCGGGAATAACATTTTGTCAGAATATTCTCGAGGTTCATTATTCAACATGACAACCTTTAGGCGATTTTGTTGGCACTAAGAACGTTGTCTGTTGTCTCAGACTATTCTTTGTTCACCCTAAGATGCTGGAATACATGCCGAAATTGACATAGGATTAGTTGTATTAACTCAATATGTACTATGTGATAAAATAATACACATTAATATATTCGCTAAAAAACAGAAGTTATTTTATATTTACAGTTTTTTTTAAATATATTCAATAAAATAAACTATTTACTAAATCATTCATAAATAAATTATAATAAAACTATAAATAAAATATTTGAGCCAAATCACTGCCTACAGGGAGAGTGCCCAAGATGCTGGCAGTATTTCCGCGCTGAACTTCGAACTAATTCTTTGGTTTAAAATAAGCCCCAGCCCTTGGGTCCCCGCTGACCTCCAATCGCTAAAACTGTTGTAAGTTATATTCAAATATTAATGACTATTAGAAAGTTAGGTAATTTAATATGTGTTTATATATGTATGATTCCAAATTTTATACACAAGTTATCAATGCCAAGAAGTTGTTTATAGCACTTTGGGGACTGGAAAACGAGAAGGACACTTGTTAATTTTAATCTGAGTTTTCTCCATTAAGTTGAATAGTATAATAAAAATTCTGTTTATATAGAAAAATGTACAATAAATAGAGTGCAAATGACATAAATTGTGTTCTCGCAAATGAATAAGCAAAATGGTCCCAAGGTTCTCATAAATTGATTCATATAATTAAAAGCTTACGGTTTCTTGGAGTACCCGTCCGACGTTAATGTTTACTCAGGCTGGGGAAATTCGATCAATAAATTTGAAGGTAAGGACTATTTTCGTTGAGGTAAAACGCTGTGAGGAAACCTAGTCATCTATAATAGGGTCTACATACTAAAGGATAGGAACAGCGTCTGATTGGCTTACCACCTGTCTTGTCAGGTAAAAGCTACCTGGTGATACGTGGGCCAGGGTTTGAGTAGCCATACATCTTTGTACATACGACAATTAATTCTAGATTCTGTCTACTCTGAAGGGTACCTGAAGCGTTTGTTTACTATCTTAGTTAATACTATTTACGTAGTACATATACTTACTCTTTCATATAGATGTTCTGCTGCGAAGTCTACGTAATAATAACATCTTATGAAGCCGTACAACGATCATAGTATGAACTCTAAAGCTTTTGTGTTTATAAGCAGCTTTACGCACGAGCTGTTGCCATTCGTAATTAATTGCAAAGGCGTCCATAGAAATGCAGAAAATTCACGTCATTTGCTCAGAGAGGATTAAAACCGAAACTTAATGTTTCCCCAACAACAAAGGTGGTGCAAGTTGACTTACAACTTTGCCTTTGTATTCTCCATAGCTAGTAAAATCATTCAAAATAAAGTCATGAAATAAATAAATAAATATACTGTGGTAATCTGGGACGTAAAAATGATGCTAACTAGTTGTCGTTCTTCCCGGCATGTCGTAAAAGGCGATTTAGGGACTAGGGGTAAATAGAATCTATTGGGGGATGGGCTTTAAATCTATCACCAATGTCCCTTTCATGAATCATTAAACAGTGTACCAAAGAGAGATTATATCTCCGAGGTTCTGTCCACCCCGAAAGAGAATAAAGGACGTGAATGTATACGTACCATTTCATCTAAGCTAGGCAGTGGTGCCTATAATTAAGGCACTTATATATATATATATATATATATATATATATATATAATACCTAAATTCATTTCAATGAAATATCACTAAGGAACCAAGAGTTCTTTCTGCACAAAACTAATCACTCTGAAATTACCATTTAGTCATTTGAACTCTAGTCTATGTCTTCAACGCTAAGCTGCCAAGGTTTTTTAAACGTTTTGTCTCCATAGTCTACCCGTAACGATAGTTCACCGCTTCACAGTTCTTTGAGATATTTGAAAAGATCTCAAGACTAATTAAGTGCCACGACGCTTTCCTGCCTCACTTTAATGGACTTTTGGTTATATAGGATGAAAAAGTGTTTTCTCTCGGTGTTTTCTGTTGCCTTAAGAGTGACGTGTTTCACTATTTGTAAAGAAGACACACTTTGTTGTATTTAGAACTTATTTGAGACATGGAAATGTAATATGTATTAATATTTGTTCCGGTGAGGATTGACGATACAATTTCTGAAACCAATATCCACCAAACGATATCATGATTCAAGAATAAATATTTAAACTCTACACGTAAGATTCAGAATGTGAGATACCCATTGCTCCTTGTTAACTCTAATAGTGTTAGAATTTTCACCAGAGTACAACGTCCTAGGTTTTCCCATTTAGTATTCGTTAGGGCTTAAGTGTTAAAAGTGAACTTCAGTCCACATTAACAATTGCGAGCGCTGAGGGCTTTTAACAAGATTGGGAACGACGGTTTGCGAGAGTGAAGTAATAAGAACATACGAGTTATTTTCGTGGCAAAGAATATACTGAATCAGTTTTTGTTTCGTCTACTTATTTTTCAAGTTGATTCAGATGAATAATAATCATATCATTAATATAAAACTTCAGAGCGCAAATTAATATAGTTCAGCAAGTTTAGCTTCATTTTTAAAGAAGAACAATGGCCTTTTAAGTCAGTAAGTGTATATTCAATTTATATTTGTTGAAGAACGAAATGTCACAGTTGTCTTTAAATATTATGTACTAAAATATTAAAAGCGAGCTTCAAATTATTTCCTGTCGTTTGGAATCTATGTTTATTTAAATGTTCAAAATAATTGTTGGAAAAATATAAACTTTACCTTATTTCAGAATGTTTCTGCATTTCATCAGTCTTTCTTATAAAGGTTCGTTCACAAACTGAAACTGATAAATCTGGGTGAAATCCAAGGATGTGTTACAAATAAACTTTGGTCTACAATGGGCCTCGAGAGGCTTCGACAAGTTTAAAACGACTAAAGTTTACAATAGAGATTGATCGCGCCAAAACACCTTTTTCTTGCATTCAGTACTGCTCGAGTTGAAGTGGATTGAATAGAATGTAAACACGGTGTGATGTTGAATGTTGTATGGAGCAACTTAAAGATAATTGTTGTTTATTCTTATCATTTAAAAATCTACAGAAAAAGGAGAACATTTGAGAGATGTATTTATTTGGATTTAGTCGAGTTTAAATAATTTCGAGTCCATCATAACTCGTAATGAGAAACAATAAATGAATCTGTTTATTCATACTGTGCTCGAGTTTTTCGCACATCATAAATACTCGTATAAATTGTACAATGCCTTCTAATGACTGTTATCTAATGTAAGAACCAAACGTTTTATAATCACTCCGTTATAATGCCTGATCAGCACGGGACTAGGTTCATTAGGTATTAAGCCCTGCAGGTATAAGCGATTCAGTTTCATCTAGTAAGCGAAATGAGGCTTTCAGGCAAGATTGTCAATTTCAAAGGGTTAATGTGCCGTTACAGCGATAAATTAGTGCGCGCTAATGATTTACTTACGAAGGAGGGTGGAGGATAAGATAAGTTCTTACTACTAGGTTAGGCAAGGTGCTAGTTACATAGAAACACACACTTCACGATCATTATCTTGCAGAGGGTAAGGAGTCTTCAATTTTTTTGGAGGAAGTGCTTTATAGCCATATCGAAAACACTTTACTCTAGTGATGAATGATAGCAGATTGACAAAAGGAATTTTTATGAGTGAGGGTATTTTGAAAAAGGGTGACGTTAGGAGAACCTATAACCGCCGAGTGTGTATAAGAAGATGTAGGAGTGTCAATGAAGCGAAAGTGGTCTGTCAGGATCGGGACAAATGGGGATCCGTGATCTCTGCCTACCCCTCTACAGGGAATCAGGTGGGAAGTGTATGTATGTACTTTGCTCTAGTTCGCTAGCATCCAATGTAACATGGAATGTTTATTATGTGTTATTGTTCTCAATTCCCTTAAACGCATCTATCATCATATCTGGAGTAATGACGACCATAGTTCAAATTGGACGTAGATAAGCAAAAACGATCCTACCCACAAAATGTTACATTTGAGTTATTGAAGATTGAAGTTTAACCTGTGTTTGCTCATTAATAAACTTGCTTGTGTTTATTGTTTCTTAAGAAAATATGTGTGTGTCAATGTATATTTTATTCATACATATAAATTGTATTGAGTTTAGCTTTATATCTTGAGATATTCAGCTAAATGTGTGTTAGGATCCTTTTTGATAAAAGCTATTTTCAATTATGTTAAGCTCATTTTCATTTCGCAAAAAGGATTCAAAGGATAAATTTAGTTTAACAAAAGAGATCCAAATGTTCTGAATCGTTTTTGTGATTTAACCAGTGCATTATTTAGTAAAAAAATTGTTTAACAAAAAAGATTCATGCTTTCTGAATCTTTTTAGTGATTTATCTTTTGCATAGATTTGAATTAAATATTATAATCTAAAAGGATCCACATGCTTTGGATTTTTTTAAACATTTTATTTTGGTGTCAGTTTCTTAGACTGACCGTTTTACAAAAAGATCCAAGGAGAATGGATCGTTTTTATGAAACTAAAATAGGGGTTTGCCATACATGTGGCTTGGTAACCAGTGTCATTTTAATGTCAAAATATTCGTATTTTACTTGGATTGTTTTTGCTAATCGAAAGTATAGACCTTGACGAGCAGTTTGGTATACTTAACTCATTTTCGGTCATGTTGTGGGTTGGATCCTATTTGCTTATCTACGTCCAATTTTAACTAGCTGTACGTTACGTTTTCAATTAATACATTTGATTTCCAGTTGTCCAGAGGTTTTTAAAGTTACTGAACACCATCGTAATAATTACGAAGCATCTTATACACGAAACAATTCGATAACAATTCAGCCTATCTTATACACGAAACATGCTGAATCGTTATCGATTATGCGTATAAGAAGCTGTTTTTATATGTAAAATAAGGTACAAACATTGTTTAACTCATTCGAAGCCGCGCCAATTTCCAGCGTCTTACTAGCGGAGCCGCCATACAAACGGTCATGAACACGCGAGGCGTGTCCGCGGCTCTGCGACTAAGAAAAAATGGACACGCCACGCGTGTCCACTGGCTCTGCGACAAGTTTAATGTTTCTAAATACGTTAATAATACATTGTGGTAGTTTATTTCCTTAGTTCTGTTTGTGCAACGAAAGAGATAAGGTTGTGGCAACAGTATAGTGATTTTAAACCAGGAATTATGGCGGAATATGGATATTTAGGTAAATAGGTAAATTAAATATGATGTGATTCTCAAACTTACTTATATATTATTAAATTTATAATATTTTTTGTTGTTTGTATGCTATATAAAATATTTACTCATCTATCGACTAAAATCACTCAGAAACATATTATTTTGTAAGTACTAATATTATAATAAACAAGCTAACGTAGTGAGTTTGATGGAAAGTTACACAAACTTTAAGAACCTCTGGTCGCATACTCAAAGTGGACACGCGTCGCGTGTTCTTGGCATCCCACAAGGGGTTCATTTTTAGTATAAACATAACTTCTTTCAAAGTAGAAACCACGTGAATATATGGTTATTCGCGTGGTAAATACCACGTACACAAATTCTTATTAAATTTTTTCATGTACTTTTCGAGATATAATCGAAAACTTATGGACACGCGAGGCGTGTCCGCGGCGTGGCGAGTAGAATTTTCATGGACACGCGAGGCGTGTCGTTGGCTCCGAATGAGTTAACATAGCTAAATATTGTCTCCGTGTCGCGGCAGTATCGATTGGAGTCCCTGCCACGAATAACTTCGATCATAAACACTGGAAGCTATTATGATTCAATTTACGAGAGATTTTGTCATAAAATGTTTCTAAGGAAATGCTATATTGGAAATTATGCCAAGAATTTAATTTCAATCTTTATTGCTCCCACTCTTTATATTCAATTACACTCATGTCTTAAGGGTAGTGGATGAAAAAAATCGAGTACCACTTTCCCAAACCACTTCAACGTGTCCATAGACAACCTTCATCATCAGAGTAATAATAACACTGCTGTAACAATTATCCAAAAGTTGTTAACTTGTTTCATATGGACACTTCTAACCCACTTATATACGCATGACCGCCGTTTGCCTATAAAGGAGTAAAAGACAAAACTTATTCTCCATTTCTCTCGATCTTTGCAAGCATTTTCTTTCCTTTGACATCCTTTTCCATTAACCTCTAATCCCTTAATCGCTGTTAAACCATGCTAAGAAGATCTACTAGCACTTTATTTAACAATCCTGTCAGTATTTAAATGTATCTAAGTCCCTCAATATTAGCTAATTAATAAGTACAATTATCTGGTTATTCTATTTCAAGCACGATTAATAAAATAACTGGAGTATATTGCACCCTTGCTGTGCACCCTTGACACCTTTTTATGCAAATACAAGAAAACGTGCGCTGGGTATTTAAAGCTCGGATTGATAAAGTCTGAATGTGGCCACTCGTTAGCATAACGTTTTTGACTTAATAAAGATTATATTCAAGAAAAGGGATCTTGTTATCTTTAATCACATTTGCATTTTATACCCTTATGTGAGGATAAATGTGTAACCATGTTTTATTTAATCTGATTATTTGTACGTGTTGTTGTATGCCGTAAATAAATTCTAAGTAGCTGCCGGTCTTCTTGACTTGACTCTGTTTTAGTGGGTAAAGGGTTCAGATGCCGCTTAAGCATGTACCAATGAAAATGAAGTTTATTGAATTTCTATGTTCAATTTCGTAATAAAAAAAATACATTTACGAAATACAGCGAATACCATGATGAAGGAAAACATCGTGAAGAAACCTAGCTTTTCTTCGAACAGGTAAAAGTTAGTGCTTGTAAATAGCGACATCGCTTACCACCTGTCACATTGAGTACTGAGTATTTGGTGATCACGTGGGTTCGAGGTGGCCATAGAATTACTACCTCCACGTTTACGGAGATGGAAACCTGAACCTCTGACTACCCAGCAGGCGTGAACGCGTTTGTCTTTATGCCTGTTTTAAAATTTTAGCTCTTCAATATTATTGTTTGGATTAGCGACACCTATTTGTTGAAATAAGTACTAACTGATGGACCCGTGTAACTACGCACCTACGTCTATGTGTAGACGTTCATAGATGGCATTCTAACTTAGGTACATTTTTAATACTTATACCACAGACACAGATAATACAATACTACAGCCACAGATAATAAAATACTTACACAATATATACTTATACAATATTTTTAGTCTTTTGAAGCTCAAATAAGATAAGATAATATATTTATAGTTTGGCTAACGAAAGTAGATACTGGATAATTTTGCAAACTTTTTATATGACAACACTAAAGTGTTTCAACCATCGGATATTTACCCTACAATTTGGGGTATTTTAAGTAGAAAGTACTTAGGAACAACTAATTCCAAAAAGGCATTTTTAAAACAAACTCATTTTGAACATTTTATAAAATAAGTTTTAAAAATTCGTACGTCTGCTAAAATTGTGTTAATCGAAAATAAGTTTCGTATGTACGTGTTGGACCATTTCAAGAGCTACAGTAAGCCTTACGTTGGTCTAATAAATAGCTTAAGTAATTGGGTACACTATAGCTTAACTAATTAGGTAGAGAAAAACTTGGCAATTTTATTTTAAAGAAAATTATAATAATAATAATAATAATATTCGGACATTATTACACCAATTGAACTAGCCCCTTGGTAAGTACATTTAAGACTTGTGTTAAGGGTACTAGTCAACGTATATTTAAGAAATGTATACATATTATACATAGATAAATACATATATAGCATATAAAATCAACAACCAGACTGGAAAGCAGTAGAAAAGCGTTGTTCTCAACTCTGCCTCCACCGCACCGGGAATCGAACCCGGGACCCCACGATTAGCGTTCAGGTGTCTAACCGATCGCGCCACGGAGGTCGTCAAATTAATTTAATCAAATTAATTTATATCTGTTTTCCGAAAAATTTGGTAAAATCAGAATTAGTGTGTGGTATTCCTATTTCTGACGCCGAAGATGGCGTGTTGTTGATGTTTCTTTATGGTTGATTTGCGTATAGTTAGGTTAGGTTAGTACGGTTAAAATGTCCTGATATTTTTTTATTTTAATTAAGTACATATTCGTTTAAGTTATTTTTTTGTTCCTTTAATACGCTACAATGGAGTGACGTATCCGTGTGATGTTTGGTATGGAGTTAATAAAGAGATAACAAGCTATATAAGCTACTTTTAATCACGTCATAACACGGATCAAATTGGAAGCATCCACTAGTAAAATAAAAGTAAATGTCAAAGTATCAAAGTGAGTTGTTCCACCTTTCCTTTTTATTTTAGGGTTGCAATGCTAATATATTTTAAATTTGCCGCGCTTTTTCAGTATCTACTTTCGTTAGCCAGACTATAAATAAATATATCATTGAAGATGAGAAGTTCATACATGTTTAATGAAACAAATATGTACATCTATTAAATGAAGTATGGCATAGAGTCCCTCGTATACATTTTTCATCATCTCGTTATATTTAAGAAATGTCTTATACTCTTTATTATCGTTTACGACATGTCGAGAAGAAGGCAGCTGATTACGATTTTTTCATGTCCCATGATAGTACGGGACTTATACATATATTTTCTCTAAGGATTTATAAATATTTGAAATAAAATTGGTTTGTGTTATTTTTGAGAGGTATTTATTTGTCATCAAAATATAGAAAAAATCAATTTTGCAGTTACAGAGTTACCAATAAGAAAGAGATCATAATGTACTAATTTATTAATTTGATTTCATCTTAAAGTATATTATGTGTACTTAAGTAATCTTATTTATTGTGCATACGATAAAATTAACTATATTAGGCAGTTTTAACTTAGAATAGTATTAAAATCACTTATAAAAAATACTTCATTAAGAGGGTAGTACAAAATTTAAAGAGAAATTAATTTTTGTATCTACCTTTTGATGAGTTACGAACATTTTCAACATGCGCGATATAGATAACTCCAACCACTAATAAACCTGAAAGGTATCTAACCCATACCAACAGAATAAGTTTTTTTCTATGAAAAGGAGGACTCCATTTTGAATACATTGCCTATTAAAAAATGGATCTTAAGCATATTAGTGGAGAGTTCAATATTGTTCGCTTATTTGTTATGAGGGCATTTTGGTAGTATCATCCATATCCTTCATGGTGACTTGCTCATCTTCTCTCTGGTACAAGTAGCTGTTCTCCTGGGTGGTGCTGCTGGTCTGGGCATTGCTGGTGCTGGTCGTTGGGTTGCTGTTGCTGTTCTGGCTATAGCTGGGTGACTGGCCTGGTCTGGAAGCCTGGTTGTAGGGGGACCGGTTGTTGCTGCTGGAAGTTGTAAATGGATAAATTAAAACATAACGTTATGTAATTAAATTTATGTATACTGAAAAAGTAGAGATATGTATAAATGAAAATCAAATGGTAACTATCTGGAAACGTTACCTTATAAATGTCGTGTTAGATTCATGGGGAAACTTATAGTCCAATAAATTAAGTGGATATCTAATGAAATAGCTTGGGTGGCCCTAGAAATTCAGTCTCGTTAAATATAACTCTCATTAACCGTATCACATTCCTAATGTCACTCTTAATACCTATCACTCTGGGCAGGTAATACAGTCAATGGTGACACGGCTATATCAATGAGTAAGTATCTGCTGGATACTTGAATCTCTGACTTTCTATGCTTATCCTGAAATGAATGTTACACTATTATACCTTTGATCCCTATAAGGTCTTCTTTCATTGACACTATGCCAGCCACTGGGTCTGTAAGGGTCTCGACCACGTTCACTGCCATACCCTTGGTAAGCTGGGTAGCCCTGGTCGTAGCCAGCTGCATAGGTGCCTTGGTCTCGGTAAACGCTGGGGTACCCTACGTTTTGCCAGCCGGATTCTTGCCTAGAAAGTTGAAGAGATATATGGTAAATAAGGAAAGGTAATTGATTAATATGAGATTAATACTTTATATTAAGTAATGATGACTACTCTTTTACTGTAAAAATCGAATTAAATATTTGTTAGTTTTGGTACGTGAAGATGATGGAAGACAAATACTTTGCTAAGGATCGTGTAAGTATTGTTTTATATGTACTTGGCTCCTGGTGTACTGCAGCAATGAGATGAAACTGATATAATAATATAAGAGTATATATATTGAATAAGTTTAATTGTTTTACCTACATATACTAGAGCTTCTAACTACTAAGTAGAACTGTGGTATGTTTTGATTTTGTTTCTCTGTCTCTGACGTCACGGGATCTACCAGACCTTTATTTCAAAAAACTTAGGTCGAAATAACAACAACGGGCTCTCCGGTAAGCTCCACTAACGAAGCCTGTGATGGAGAGCATCATGTGAGCAACGAACTGTATATTTAGTCCATCCCTTCTATAACTGTAAGCTAACTAACCTTCCAGCCTCTGGCCTATTCCATCCCCCAGCTGGCGCCACCTCCGGTCTGCCGGAAGCGAAGTAGTAGCCTCTACCTCCATCGTCCCACCCTGCCTGACCTCTGTATGTCTCGTCCCAGGGTCTGAAACTGCGAATATTGTTCAGATCAATGCTATGTGCATGCATACGTACATACGAGTACATACATAGAAAAGGGATCGAGGACAGAAGAGTTAATTAAGGACTTAATAATATGGATGTATATGCATCATAATATGGAATGTTTTGTTTTATAGCCTGCTTTTGAAGATAAAGATAGTAACATTTAAAAACTTCGATAGTCCTGGCGAATGGTGGCTTAAAAAACTTTGGATAACCCCCTTTTAACTTTTACCATAATGGAGAAGTTTTTGTACATGTTATATCAGAGCTTTGCGCAGAATAAAGTTTATTTATTCTTATACATCAATTATCAAAACCGTATTTACCAGATTACGCGGAGTTAATTTGTTATAAATTTTAAGATTAATTTGTTGTGCTATTTATACATTAAGCTGTGTCGCCAAAATAACCTTAAACGTGGAACAAATTTAAAACGTTAGTTTTAACTGTATTTGTCCACGCGTTGAGCAGAAAATCAACAAAAAGTGCTACAGTTCTTTAACCTGAAGTTTTTTTATTAAATCCAGAGGAAATCGGCGGTCAGTCAACCCTGCTGATTAAAAAGGTGACAGCAAAAAGGTGTTCAACCTCCGTGGTCAATTCACACGAATGTTATGGGTGGTCATTCGTTAGGAACTATTTACTGTTTTAGGGTCAAAGTACCTTAGTATTAACTGACCGTTTGGCTCATTGTTTAAATCATTGGGACGGATGTAGATCTATTACTGAAATGGGTTCAAAGTGAAGGTTTTTGCAGTTGTGGCAAGAGTTGTATGACTTCTTAGGTTTGTAGTAAGTGCCTAATTCTTTTTTTCCATACATTTAAATGCAAAGGCTAACAATTATTCATATTTAATGAATTGTGGTTTGTAGTTATTTGAATGATAAGATCTTGACTTAAACAGGCAGTCATATTTTCAAATGTTTATATCTTTCTAATTTAAACGTTGAATTAGTTAGATTTGTTATAAGATTTTCTTTGATTAGAACGTGTCAACACGCCTGCTTCGTCAACATACAAAATGATTTAGGCATAAAACCATATATTTGCAAAGTACACAAAGTAGCCAGTTGTTTATAATAACTTCGATTCATACTTATAAATCATTACCATGCATAGACCACTGTCCATCTTTCATTCAGCCAGTGATTACGCCCAAGGTCCCTTAACCCTTTATTAGGTGTGTCTACAAAGCAAACACCTGTCAGTGTCAGGGGCCAAGGCGATTTATAAACTTTGACAGACAAGTGACAGTTAATAACAAAGGTTTTGTAAAATACACACCGTTGCTTATTAATGGAACGTGAAGGTAATGTACGTATAATTATATCCGTTAACACGTTCATAGGCATGCCTTATCTAACTCTGATTTCCGTTTCTATAGCTATTAGATGGCTCAAAGATTCTTACTGTAAAGTTAAGATACGCACATCGATCCTTCCTTGCAACAAAACAGGGTCTGAGATACAATTTTAGGAATACCTATTTTACTATACTATACTATTTAATAATAACTCATACATAGTTCTAACATACAAGGCTTCTTGAAAAATCAGTTAAAAAAGACGTACTGAATTTACATTCATACATACCGTCCTTTAATTGTCAGTGGACAGCTATAATATCTCCTAGGTCACTTTTTAGTATTCAATATTGGAGTTGTGATTTCATGTACCAATAGTGATAGGTTGCTAGGGATTGGTGATGGGCCCTTTTAAATTTCATTCCTCCCTAGTCTAGTCCCTTCCTACGACATACAGGGAATAACGGCAGCTAAATAACATTCTTTTTACGTCCTATACTAGTAATTCGAAGTAGCTCAGGGTTCAAATCCCACTTGAGCATGTACCAATGGAAATTAAGTTTAATGAATTTTTATGTACATTTTCGTTATAAAAACACATTTACGAAATGCATCGAATTATACGGCGAGGGAAAACATCGTGAGGAAACCTATCTGTCCGTCGAACAGGTAATAGGTGCTTGTAAATGGCGACATGGCTGACCACCTGTTACATTGAGTACTGACTATCTGGTTAACACGTGGGTTCGAGGTGTCCATAGAATTACTACCTTCGCAATTACGGAGATGGAAAACTGAACCTCTGTTAATGGTCGTAAATGCGTTTTCCTATACTAGCACAGGACGTTCGTCGTACTCAATTTACTCTGTAATATTTAAACGACTGGGACTGGATTACGGTAGCTGTGTATGTTTTATAAATCACTTATCGTCATTCAGCAATCTGGTATACCCTATAAAAATTACTAATTAACGAGGGGCCGAGCAAATTGCAATCATATTCAGTTATCACGTGACCACCGGCCATTTTAAAAACAGACAAAGGATGTAGAACGATATGCCGTAATGTGGGTATACTGCATTGAAGTTCATTAGGCATAGCTCAGAAAATCATAGGTTGTTTTTCCGGTTTCATTTTACAAGTTTAATGAGGTGATTTGTTATAGAGTACCTTCATATTATTATAGAACATACATATGATATATTTAAATGACAGGTTAAACACATTTTTTAATACGGTTATCATGGAAACCTTTTTTTATGATAGAAACTCGTGGTTTTATATTGAATATGAATTCACGCGCCTTAACTACACTTGGAACCGAGGATGGCAATAGCTATACATCACAAACCGAGATCGTGATATGAAACACCTATTTACTCGTACATACAACAATGTATGCCATGTGCTGCCTATGCAATGTATCTTCTAAATAAATAATTTCGATCGTCAGTTTGTGATTTTACTATAACATTTATGTTAAGAATAAATAAATAAATATAACTTTAATAAATCTCGTTAGCTGCGAGTTAAGTGTGAGCAAAGTAATAGAAGATACATATATTTCATGCCTTTATTGCCCAGAAAAACTTTCTACATAGTTACAGCATACGACAACTTTTCCTATCAATTTCTTTGTCACATGATAAGACAATACATATTATTTGCTGAATCTACAGTGTTGGCTTCAACTACTTTTAGTACTCGTATAGTTGGTTGTTACCCTCCTCATTGTTAGGGGAAACAACACCAATTGGCAGGGAAAGCGTGCCATTCAGTGACTTTATTGAATGATAGATGATTATTCACACTTCATGTACTGGTCCCGGCATAATGGACTTTGTGTGTGTAACGGACCATGTGACATTTTCTCCAAAATGTGCCGCAGCGATGTGTGACGGTATTGTGTGGAAAAAGTTTATTGATCTGCACAAGATGAGTATGAATTTCTATATTGCTTTCCCTTTTTAAAGGACTCAAGGTTGACTATTTTGTTAGTGGCTTAGCTAAAAAAAATCTATTCTTCAGATTATATTAATCCTACTAAAATTACAAATTTTAATCTTTTTCATACAAACGACATTGCAGCAACCCAGAATAAAGAACAAAAAATAACGTAAAATACTACAACAATATATTCCGATATTTTACCCATTTAATCCAAAGATGAATTAACCATTTGGCTATTCTAAAATTGGAACCACATTTCCTCCCATTTCAATTACAGATATTTAGTACCCCACATATAATAGAATACTTGTTTACCTCTTTCGTAATACCTTAAATATAGCCTTATCGTACAAGTCTTAACGCTTACCTGTCGTGAGGTCCTCTGCCTACACCAGGTCCATAGCCGCCATAACCTGTGTCATCATATCCATTGCCCCTTTCAAACCTATCATCGTAAACAGGCCTCCTTTGCCAGTTATAAGTGTCTCTGGCATACGGATCATCATACGGTTGCCTCTCGTACAAAGGTCTACGTTCTCTGTAGGGATCATAACCATCATGTTGTCCTCTTTCTCTGTACGGATCTCTATTTCTATCATAATAGTCCGGCCTGTATCTATCTCTATCATCGTACCTATCTGGTCTGTACCTATCTCTTTGCATTTGATTTCTTCTGTCATCTTTACCATCGTACCTGTCATCGACATTATCCGTCCCATTTCTTTTCTCGTTCGGGCCTCTGTCTGTACCATCGCGAGTTCTGTCAAACCTGTTAGTATTGCCATATGTGGGTCGGTGCAAAGGTCTTTCGTTACGATTGTAGTCTCTGTTTCCGTCGTATTCGTCTCGCTCTTCGAAGCACCGGTTGCATCTTGATAGATTGTCGTAATCTAGTCTGTCGTATTGGGGATACGATCTGTAGTAAGGGTCATAAGTTCTGGCTTCGCGAGGTACTTTGCTGTGCACCTGAGCTGGGCTGGCCACACGTCCTATTACCGTGTTGGCATTGATGCCGTATATGGCTAAGCACATTATCAAGGCAGTTATCTGGAATAATATGAAAATAACTATTTAGAAAGTAAAATGTACAGGGTATATGTTTTGTAAAGGAGAAACGATTGCTATATTATTTATCGAGTGATATTATACCACTATGATGCGAACAGATGTATGTATATTATCATTGCTTTGGTAATCATATTTACTACGAAGAAAGTAAGACGTTACTTGAAGGGATGTCAAGATCTTCTATAAAATATAATAGTTGAGAGATCCGTGTTAGCTGGAAAATATAATGTTAACTAGCGACCGTTTTTCCTGGTCTGTTGTAGGAGGCGACTAAGGGTGTAGGGGTTCATGGAGTTTATTGGGCGTTGGGCTAGCAAACTGTCACCTATGTTCAATATGACATCACAACCACATTATAAATGCTAAAGAGTGACCTAGGGGATCTTATATCTCCGAGGTTCTGTCCACCTCAAAAGGGATTGAAGGACGGGAATTTATATGTATTATGGTTGAGGGGAACAGTTGTGTGACGCACATATATGTATGTACTCAAGCTTTAACACAACACATATTTCAACTTCATAACCGTAATTGTTTGTTAACCCTGTGTGAACATTAATTACAAACTCTTTGTTCTTCACGCTATCTGAAATTACATCTTTGCTATTTGTCTTTTGTGTTAGATTAGCATCTGCGAGTGGGTTAAACGTTTTATGGTGTGTGAATGTATCAAACTGTTATGATTACTTAGTTGGAGGTGGTTTACGACGGAAGGGTTTATTTTGTGTCATAAAGAGGCCGAATAACATGGTGATCAGGTCATTTTGATAATTTAGCTTCTGACTACTCTTAAAAAATACTAGACTTTATTTATATCCATATGTATACGAATGATCTTTTAATGCAAAAGTAAAGACTAACATAAATAAACTTAAAATTTAGATATATTTAAACATAAAGCTAATATTTAAAGATATCGTTACTAATTCTATAGGAGTAAAAAAAATAATACACTATGTAAAGTCTACAACAAATAAAAATGAGCTTATATATTTAGGTCCTCAACATCCTATTTAATTTGAAAGAGCTAAATTGACAGAAAGGAACTTTACCGGTAGTGATTTATTCCACCTACACTTGACTAATACTTTCCAAAGTTAAAGCAGATTTCCTCACTATATGCTTTATATAATTATGAAATAACTACATATTATATTCCACCACATACATATTATCGTACGCAATATTAGCAGCTTATACAATTCTCCGTCTAGTCAAGGTTGGTATGTCGCCGTAACGCAGGGCCTTGTGTATCCTATCATTAAAGGCAGAAATGAGTCGTAATAAAAGAAATGAGTCATTTCCTCTCGTCAAATTTTCAGTATTTTATTTAATAGTGCGGCCTTCGTTGCGTCATTTGCATATGAAAACGAAATTTGGTAATCAAAGCGTTTTGCTATTGTTTCTGTGATGCGAGGTCGTTTTTTTAATCGGAATACTTAAATGCAACACGTTTCCTGTTGGGTGCTATGATTTGAGCTTTTTTACATGATGTTATGGAAGTTAATATGTTTTATCGATATTACTTTTTATAGATATTGTTGTGTAAATAAATACACATGTAAGTTAATCGAAGTATGTAAGTGAATAAGGTTTTTTAGGATCGTTATTGGTGGAAATCAAATGTCTCTACGTACGGTGTTAGGGCAGTACCAAGAGGCTATTCAACTTAAGTAATAGGTATACTCCAGAAATATAAATGTTGTAAAATGAGACGTTCTACGGTCTCAATCCCTAAATAAGTGCAAGGAACAAAAGGCTCGGGAGATAATTTTCTCAGAATTATCCTTTCAATTGAACATTCTCTGAGCTATTTTTTTTAGTTTGGCACGTTGCAGTGAAGTCTGCTGGTACCAGAATAGATGTAAATAATAATCACCAAAAATGATCCGCTGTTTTTTACAGAGGTTGTAGCATTACTAAGTTCTCAAAGTAATGAAAGAATGTCTCTATTAAACGTAAATATTATTTTCCATATACATTATACATATAATAAAGATGTAAATAAAAGCTTAAATACCTTTCAGGGTAAAAAAATATTCGGTATCATATAATTTCCTCACTCAAATAGTATTACTATAAAGATTTAATGATATTCCATTTCATTTGCCCTAAGTCACTTTCCAGAAAAGTAAGTCAGATAGTTTGTGTTATATTGTCGTCCCAGCTAACAGCGAACTCTCTGACACATATATGTCGAACGCAATTGATGCACTAAATGGTTCCCAAACATATAAAAAATAATGAACTTAAAATGATAATACGTACCAAATTAATAAATCCCATTTTGAATACTGTATAAAATCACTACGGCTTAAGTTCAGACAGGTATAAAGTTCATGTCTTCTTCTAAAAATACTTGAAAAACGTACAAAACACTAGCAATAAGGGATTGCAAAACCTGTTATGCTACAAATATAGAAGGCAGTTTCGGCTCAAAACTCGCATTTCAAAGTCTCGGGCTTTTAAAAACTAATACGATGCTGTCATGTTTGACAGCACGCGGTAAGCGCGGGAATGCGTCGCTAGCCAATCGTCGACTGACCCTCTGCGCATGCGTCGAGCCTTTAAAATCATTGTATCTACTTTGAACTAACTTTACTTAGTAGTACATAGTTAAGTACATTGTTTTTTTCATAAGACTTATTGGTAACTTAATTTTCAATATTTTCGTAACTATTAGTACGATATTTTGAGTATGTTATTAGGGCATAGTTTTGTGATTAACTATTAATTAGTATATACATAGTTCTTAAATATACGTTACGTTGATATCCTTAACACAAGTCTTAAATGAACTTACCAAGAGGCTGGTTCAATTGGTGAAATAGTGTCCTAACTATTGTTATTATCCTTGCGCAGGGGCTATGCTAATTACTTCTTAAGATTCTCTTATAGAGTTATTAATGCTATCGTAGTCCATAAAAAGAATTTGTGCATGAATTAATATACAAAAAGAAATCTTTACTTCAACTGCTATTTACGCTCACAGCATGATAAAAGGATTAGGTAGAAGCTGTCTATAATATTCAATCAATCAATCAGCCTGTAATAGTCCACTGCTGGACGTAGGCCTCCCCAAGGGTACGCCACAAAAGACGATCCTTCGTGGCCCTCATCCAGCCACTACCAGCAACCTTCTTGAGGTCATCGGTCCACCTAGCAGGGGGGCGTCCTACACTACGTTTGCCGAGACGTGGCCTCCACTCAAGAACCGCCTTACTCCAGCGGTCGTCGGTTCTACGACAGACGTGGCCGGCCCACTGCCACTTCAGTTTACAACAGCGATAGACTATGTCTATCACTTTGGTTCTTTAATATTAATCTAATATTAATCTATAATATTAATAACTATTAATACTTACTGATGCGATCTGCCAGAGAAACGTCAAGCATCTTTCGCTCCATAGCACGATTAGCTGAGCGACCTTAAATTAATAGGCTAGTCCCGCAGTGAGTGTCCTCGTCTTCAATTCATACTTCATATCAGGTAGTGCACACTGATTGAAAACCTTAGTTTTCAGGCATTGTGGTAAAGACGACCTGCGCAGGTTGGCCGGCATCGAATGGATGCGAAGGGCCACTGACAGGGAAAAGTGGCATCATTTGGGAAGGCCTATGTCCAACAGTGGATCGATACAGGCTGATGATGATGAATACTTACTGAATAATCAAATTATATTGTTACACAGCGGATGTAAAGCTTTAACAAGTCATAGTTCTTCAAGTTTAGTACTAATATAACACAGAACGTGATTATGTACGTTTACTTTTGTCCTGAAAAGCATCTTAGGACTCTTATGTCATGTGTATTTTAGGTATGTTACAGCTGTTTATGATGACGTCAGCACATTTGAAGCCTCTCGACGGCCCAACAGACCGCATCTACGCATGCAAAGTGACTGACTGAACGCAAGTATGAGCTTATGGCGGATAAAAGAAGCTATATTAATTTCTAACTAGTGCGGCGGCGTAGCTTTGTACCTCGGTTTAGATAAGTCGTTGGAACATTTCCCTTAAACATCTTTTACGACGCTAGGAAGAATGGCAGCGCCCTACGTCCTATACTAGCACTGGACATATCCAATTTAACAATAAAAATATATAAAGTAAATGCACCAACTACGATGAGCAACTCGGCTGTACAATACACCTGTTCATAAGCTAGAGAAACTTTATTGAGGTATATTATAACTATTATAATATTGTAGGACACTATTACATCATTTGAACTAGCCCCTTGCTATACAAACATTAAATATAGTAACAATAACTAAACTCTCATTATCAGGATTTTGTATCTACATGAGATGATATTGAAAATCATCATTCAAACATTGAGTAATAGTTGAGAGAAATGACATTATAGTCATAAGTAAATAGCAAATAATGTGGTAGTTACAAAATGTTAATTGCTAGTTTAAACTTAAACCAGTTTTCCTACAACCACTCGAGACATCTGTGTTTTCCTTCAATGAACTAAAATAACTTGCTATTTTGATAATCATTTATGAAAATAGATCTCATAGCCTGATTTAGAATTTCAGTAAAATGCTTGCTCGGGTCTTAAAGGAGAGTAGAAGATACATTTATCTATCGTATTAATGCTAGCTGATGGGCTGGGAACCATCTATTAATTCTTTCTATAATACATCTTCACGATAAATTGTTTACTTAGATAATAAAAATTATCTATAAATGCGCTTACACAACTTGAAATTATGTATTTGAAGTTGTAATTTACGAATAGATGATATTGCTATGAAACATTGTAAAGTAAATACTAAATATAATACATTTCATTAATGTGCCATCTAACTCGAAACAAGAGCAAAAAATATGCCTATAAAATTTAAACTCTTGTTGCAAACGCTTATGTTTGGTATGTAGTGAAGCTAGCGAACTTTTGTGGCCAACCAACCATACCCTACGTACACCCGTTAATTATTTAATTCTGATCGTTCCCCTAACCTTTGGCCTTGTTGAAAATAATCATTTTTATATCTGACAACACCGAGCGGATTTTTTTATCAGGAAATGTTGTCATTGTTTCGTTTTTTACTATCGAGTTAGGAAGTTATTTTTTCAGCCATATAATTTGTTTAGATTAACGATGTTTTGTTAGCTTAATGAATGGCTTTGTTTTAAAATTGCTCTTTAATTTAGACATCGCTTTTTGTAAATTTAAGTGTCTTTTTTGTTGCGAAACTACAAGGTATTTTGTAACTCACCAATCAATGTTGTAAGCTTGGTATATGCTGTTTCTATGTATATATATTATCTTCTTCGACCTACTCTATTATTGTACGATATTATTCTTTCAACAAATTGTACAACATAATTTTATTTTTGTCAATTCAAATTAGACTTTAACCAACTTTAAACCAATAAAATAACACGAGAGTGTACATATTGCTCATCATTCTAAACATATATTTCATGTAACATGTTATCATCAATTTTATCAAATTAAAATAATGGTGTATTGAATTAATTGCTAATACCAAAGACAATTTAACGTTTCTTTCAAGGACGTAGAAAATTATTAACCCAATATAGATTATCATTACTTCATAGTGTATAAATTGGATATACATATACATATTGGATATATCGAGCCAATTTGCACACAATATTTATATGTTTATTTAATAAGGAGTTATCAAACGATTATATTAATTGTTGTAATTATAAATAATTGGCCACACAAATATAGCGATTACTCTATATAACTATGCCATGAAGACTACGATAATTTTGCTAAAAGTATCTTAACTCCGAGGTTCTGTCCACCCAAAAAAGGATTAAGGAATTTGAATAATTTTTCTCATCTGTGCCCCGTGGGTTATTTTAATTACATGCTATAAATTATCAAAGATATCAACGTTGTAGTCATCACCAGTTCTTAATTTACGACCATAAGCAGACGTATAAGATATACATACGTATAGATATTAATATAATTTCATAATACAAATTATCATAGTTTAATAAGATATCAAATTACAACTTTAGTACCAACCATAAAGCTAATACAACTAGATATTGCAATGCTATAAATATTAAAAAGGATGATTTTTTCGGAACAACTTTTGAGAACCATTTTAATACCTCAATTCCACTTTTTTGTAGTTAGCAAAAACTGTAGACGAGATGGCGTGACGAGTCCTGCCCTCGGAACTAATGGTTTCAGATTAATCATTCAGACTGGCACGTGTTTTGTACAGCCATATTTGCAATAGATAACTGTATTTAAAAATAACCCATTTAAAATTTATTTTTAAGAAGATACAACTGTATTAAAAAGATGTTATAAAAGCTTTGTCAATTATACTTAGTCCCTTACCTTAGCTAGATTGAGTCGTAATAATTTCCTAGCAAATAAAACAAAGCCAGGTTATTCCTGATATGCCCTTGAAACTTTAAGGTAGGAATTGATTTGACGATCGGCTTACAATTTTTATATTAATGAAAAAGTGATGCTGTAAGTACTCCGCAGAGATTTTTTTTATTGTAAAAGTTTTGTCGACCCTGAAAGGAATAGAAGGGCATAAGTATGTATATGTAAGAGTGATATAATATCTACAAAAGGCAATAAACACAGCCTTCAAAGCTAACAGTTTTCTTGACCCAATTTTTCTCATTCAAATTCATTCCTTTAAAAACGATCGATTTATTGATGACAATGGCCGCTTCTACATACGTGGCCACACAATGCCGAGTCATTGAAGAACATTCAATGGCATCACTAAATATTATATTAGACTATTTGAAAAGTTTGGGGATTCAACTATTTATCTAGTCGTATATGAACCATTTTCGGACTCTTTCAAAAAGCATATATTAAGTTACTCGTGTGTAGCCATATTATTATGTTATTACGGAGGTAATAAGCCAAAAAATGAGGAATCTCTAGTTGCATTTAGTGTATTGTCTAAATATTAAATAGAATAATAGTTGACAATTATCTCTACATTACATTTCTTTGTATTAACAACAAAATTTAACTTTAATTTACTTTGTCAACAAAAAAAAACGCGAAACGATCATTGAATCATTATTATTTTGTTCTTTACTTTAGCCATCTGAAAGTTTAAAGTAACTTAAGTATAATGTGTCCTATTAAGTAAGCGATACCAATAACAAACCATTTAACTGTATCCTCAGAAATCCGTAGAGTGACAGGCAAATTATGCTCAGCTAGCAGCTCGGGGAAAAAAGGGTCAGTAGGGTAAACAACGCATGTAGATTTTCGCGGAAATTTGTATAGATTACTTCCGTGACAAGTACTACATTTTATCGATATAATATGTTGAGCAATTAACTTAATCGAACTATTGATATCGAATTAACGTGTATTGTTGAGAAAAGAATGCCTTTTAGTAGTTTATTAGGTTACAATGATGGTATAATAGTATAATGGTAGAAAAGTTGATCGTCCGGTTAGTGACACAGTCTTGAACCAATGGTCCTGAAAATTAAAACTTCTAATGAAACGTCTGCGCACTTGGCTTTAGTCTTTATTGCAGATGTGACTTTACTTTTCGGAATGATTGTAGTTACAAATTTTTTTTTGTTTTTTGTATTAATAAGAAGAATAATTAAATGAATAATCGTTTAGGTATTAAAGTTTAGTTTGCAAAATAGGCAATTTCCTCACGATTTTTTCGCTCACCAAAATATGGAAATCAGATTTCTGCACATGGAGAATTTTATCATTTATCACCCATTCAGACATTATCCATGCCGCGTTGCCTAACTTATGTCATCATTATTCTGAATAAATTTTCTTTAAAAGGGAAAATATCCTCCTTAACTAGCATTCCTCAGAAGTCTTTACCGCCATAAGTATACAACAGCAATGTAATGGGCTAGTCTAAATCTTGAATAGACTGTATGCCGTTGCCCAGTGCATTGAAATGACGAAGGTGAAGCAGAGGCGTGTTTATAACAAATAAATAATTGGTGTTTCCAAAGTTGTTTGATATTCATTTGTATAAAAGGTTTAAATGATACATTAGTAAGTCTCTTTAAATACTGAATTATAAATTTCGCATTGTTAAATGACCGTTAAGGTCAATTGTACAAACTAGGATCCAATGTCATTGGTTATTTGACTTCACACCTGTTTAATAACGTTTTGAAGCTATAGAAAACAAATTAATTCCTTTTGTAATTTCATTTTAATTATAATTGTAGCTCCAATATTATTTATTTATTCATAGAAAAAAATACTAATTTTATTTGTATCTAGATTTTTAATAAAACTTTCGCTCACTATATAGATCATGGTACCTATTGAAATTTTGGGGTTACCTACATAATTAACATATACCTTCATTTGGCAAGAGATTAACAACATACTAAAGATTTAACGAAACAGGTGTACCTTAACATATGGGTTTTTCCTTCAAGGTGCGTGTTGTAGCGGGGAGCCACGTACTAGTATTATTTGCAGGGTGCATTCTAAATGTAATGCAACTTAATCAAAAAGATGTAAAAAAACATGTTTTAATAACTGTCAATATAGTTTGTTGCACAACAAATGTAATATTATCTATACATCACAAAGCTCACCTGCCAGACACGTCATGGTTGCGACAGAAAATGATGCATGCTCTGCCGACGTTTGTGTGAGTCACTGTGGCCACTACAAACGCAGACAGACATAATGGCGGCTATTCCACTTACTACAAATTATAGATTTATCGGTGAAAAGCTTTCCAAAGCACCCCCATGTGAAAATAATTCAGTTTGTCCACACGCGACGCGGCGAAAACACACGTTTCAACGACGCCATTAAAATGTATTTCCCGCGCTTGGCATATGTTTAGTGTTCATGGATTTTTGTGAAATGAGTTCCTAATGTTTTTAGATCAAACTTTTTTGTCAAAGTATTTCAAATTATACTAGATTATCAAATAAACTGTCAATAAATAATGTTATGATTGAAATATGTACTTAATTAGTATCTCGGTCAATATTTAACGGCAACACATGCAAGTTCTCATGACCGATACGTTTCTTCTTTTATATTTCGCAAATCGATCGCAAATAATACCTTATTGAAACTTATAGTGTGGAATATTTAATTGACAGTGTCTTAATATTTACCTTCACAATTAACTTATCGAACTTTCCAATTAGGTTGACAGCTGTTTTTTATTTAGGCTCTATTGACAAAGGCAATGAAAATGTTATTTAAAGCCAACGATGGCATTGACCAACGTGCAGCTATATCGTCCCCATCAGGTCAGGAGTGATATGAAAAGCAGGCACCCTGGGCCCATGAGAGCACCTCCCTTACCTCTGTCCAGAGCGGTCTCCAAATCAGCCGAGACTCTCGTTATTACGAATGGAAAATCCGGTGAGGATATCTTTATTTGATGCGCATTAGAATAAGATCTTATACTAAGCTAGAGTTTTTAACTCAATACTTTAGTGTATCTTCTTCTTCAGCAATATTGTGTCCATAGTTGGGCGTATGCCTCCTGCATTTAGTGTATGTAGAGACCTAACTAATGTAATGTGTGGTAGACACGTGTAACTACCAATACCATATTAATTATTCCTTAATAAACCCTAAGTATAATTATAAAATTTGTGATAAGATCGATTTGTTAAATTTATGACTGGTTGCTGGGTCATCGCTCAATAGATTACATTGACTCTTAATCGGCTCCAGCAACAACCAGCGTTGTTGATGTTAACTAGCATTCGATCAACAACTAAGAGTAGCAAAGCACATCTTATTCCATGATCTGAGGAGATAAAATCGCGTTTTTTAAGACCATTACAATGACTTGATGACAAAGCTCCGTGGCTGAAAATCTAGGTAATACCTTTATTACCTAGATCTTTAGTTTCACACGCCTAGTGTAATGGTCAGATTTTCGTTTCGATAATTTTATTTTGATTCTATCAAAAAAGATTGTAGATATGATGGCTCAGTATTTTTAACTCGTTAGGTTGAGTTGACTTTGAAACCATCCCGAAAGGCCGATAATCGTGAAAATAATGCCCAATTTATGTTATCGAATATGCCGCTCGAATAAACGGACGCTTGGCTACATTCTATTCAAATCCTAAATACTATCATTTCTAGCCCATGAACCAAAAGATTCCAATTCCTTTAGTACTCCTATCCCATACCGAATAAAACAATGTTAAAGAATCCAAGTTCGCTTTCTTTACACGTCCCAGAATAGAACGGAACCTGTTTTTCTAATAACTATTTATTTCATTCAGGTAAATCGAAGGCAAGTAGAAAGTCCCATTATGAAGAACAGACTGGCGGAAACCTGGTCAAAGGCAGCAGCACCATCGGGTTGCCAGCCCTTGGCAAGCACTGGACGTCCAGGGACGATGACAGTCTACCCAGCCCTATGGGAAATGGAAGGTACGTGTCTAGGGGTAGAAAAACTCAGTCGAAACTTGTACCGAAAATGACAGTGGAAAAACATGTTAAAAGTTTATTCGGTGTAAATGTACTATAATAGATAATCGACGAATTACTAGTTCATTAGCAACAGTTAAAAAGTAGATTTAAAATGTCATGGCTTTGGTATTTAATTTAAAAAAATATTGTGTAGTTAATTCAGTGACTTAAATTGTCTTAACTGAGGGACCATTATTAAGGTCTATGCGTATATTAACTTAACACAATGTCAAGAACATATGTGCTACTTGTTAAAATAAATACTTACGCATATTAAAACAAACTTATGATGTGAATGCCCAAATTAATGTGCACCCAAGATAAAAAGATTCAGAGATAACCACCAAACAATAGATTACGCAAGCTTGGCCCTTTGTTCAATTTCTTAGTACGTGAATATTTTAATAAATAATCGTTTTATTATTTGGTCTAATTATTGTGGTTACTCAATCACGGTTTGAAGGTCAGTTTCATATGTTGGTAATAATGGGTAAACTTTTGAGCAAAGTTGAATTAGTAATGATTATTACCACTGCAACTAATAATGCCTGATTACTTATTGTAATAGTCAGTAATATTTGGGGTAGTGACAAGATGACAAGACAAGATTAATTAATGATAGGTAATGATAAATGCATTCATTACGCATCATATTGCAAAAAAATCAGGTAAAATATAAATGTCTCGTCTTTCCTAATCAATGAATCCTTTTGGGAATCATCTATAGTTGTTAGTGCATAAAGGATACAATTACGTTGAGTTACTCTCTTTTTTTACTCAGCTTAGAAAATGTTTCGTTTTGTAGTTCAGAACGTAAATAATAAAACGATATAATGTTCTCTTGAACTTTGTTCACCTTTCGACTGATTTTTAACCTGAAAGGTATTCGTTTACCCTGCACGCACGTCGAACAATATAGAAAGCTAAACATTTAGGAAAAAATAACATAATTATGAAAGTGTGTTTTAAGGAGTAATGTGTTTTTGTTACGAACTTGATGGGCATAAATTGAAATATTTTATTACCCAGGATAATAAAAACCATAAAAAATCGATTGTTTGAGTGAGTGAAGTTTTATTTTAATGTCTTTATTTATGTAGCGACTATTGTTATAAACCAGTGTCCCCAATATTACAGTTTTCGACTTCCTTCGCCGGAATAAAAGAAAACAAGCAAGGCTTTTTCCAATTGTTCAGTACAATGCAGTCCTTGACATTTGTCAGTCGGCCATGTTGGACGCCGTGACGTCTCCTGTCAATTAATGTCGTGGCGGGAATAGCAATTTAAATATTGAACGATGTTGTGGCTATTATGGAACCGGGAGTTTTCAGCCGTAAAGTTGTAATTACACTATCATGTCAGTTATTTTTAGCTCTAAATATTTTTGTATGAGCTTTGGTTGTAATAAAAACTTATCGTCAAAGTTCATTGACACAACTAGGGCTTTACAGGTTTTCAAACAATATTAGTGAATATTGGTTTCAAAGTTACTAGGAAAAACATACCTTACCATACCTTGGATGAGATATGGATGGAATTATTTTCCTTTTGTTTCGTTAAAACACTTATTTCAACTCCTAAATTAAAATCTTAGCGACGTTAGTATTCAACGTTTTCAACACAAGGTTACTTAAAACATAATAAAAATTCTCCAATATATTTTGTTAAACTGTAAGCATTATTCCCGTAGCTCTAGAGGTATACTCAGAGTTACAAATGTGTGTTGGTTTCATCCTAGACCTTGTTATATGAAATCTACCTTAGCGGACCTTGCTAAAATTCTATGAGTTAAATGACTGGATTACTTCTTTGGCACTACGATTAGGGAAAACATCGAGACATATCCGTCAGATATAGTAAATTTCAGTGCGTATACAATCTAATCATAAAAGATGCATAGACATCATAAAACCTAGTCATTACGAAGTGTAGTCAATAGAAAACAATGTTCAGTCAATTTTAACTGAACAAACAAATGATTTGTATCAAAAGAGTCTCCAATTTGCAGGCACAATAACTCCATGTACCTGTATGAATATGGTATTAGAGTATGATTGGACGTGCTTGAACTAGGGTTTGTGGTTATTAACTATGAAGCTTAGGCTATTTAGCTTAGCTTATATTTCTAGATAATGTGACAAAACAGTTGTTAATAGGTATTTATGCCCTAAATAATGTAACAGAGAGGTTGTTAAGTTAAAGACGTGTTTTATTCGTGTCACAATTTACCTTTATGGGATAATTATCTAAATAGTCTATATTATTTAAATAGTTAGGCACTCTATTAATAGAATAGATATGCTCACATATTAATAACCCTAGGATTTTCACCTTCTCATACATCATGCTTCTCTGTTTTTAAGCGTTCTGTATTTATCTAGCCTTAATTATCTATCTATCTAAGGAGTAAGACCTAACTCTTGGATTGGGGATAAGTGTGTTGACCTATCAATATTTATTACACAACTAACACACCTGTTTTAGCATTGCAGTTTGTGATGTAAAAACAATGCCAACTTTCTGCCGTTCTTACCGGCACGGCATGTCATATAGGCGATTAATGGACTAATGTCAATGGAATCTATTGGGCTATATTTATATAAATGCCATCAGAAACTCAACATCAAAGTTAAAAAGAAACCAAGAAGACTTTATGAACATGTATATTTATGTCCTTTAATCGCTTTCGGGGTGAACAGGCCCGTCAAGACATAAAAATACCTCCTAGGTCACTTTTTAGCATACATGAAAAAAGTTGTGATGTCACATGGAACATTGGTGACAGGTTGTTAGACCGTCGCCCAAATGATTGCATTAACCCTTAATCCCTTAGTCTCCTCCCATGAAGCCGGTAAAAATCGGAAGCTAGTTTTACGTCCAGACTAGTACTAGCCTCAGGTCTAAGGTTAATGTATCAACTTATTCTTGCAGCTGCAGCAGTAGAGCTGGCAGCCTCGACCGCAGCACCAGAGGATCCAGTTCCAACCTCAATGGAGAGGAGGATAACATCAATGTCGTTGTCAGGTACTCATCAATATTTCCTTTATGTTAACAATTGAATCAGTAATTTTTAAAAGGATTACTGTCACATAGTATTTAAAAAAAACAATTGCCGTTTTAAAAATGGTGCATTTAGTTGATATCCATACTAACAGACACGTGGAAAGCTATTTGTTTCTTCCTAGCATATCATACTGCTACGGGAAAAAGAGTATGTAATATATCAAGTTATAGGTAATCGAGCAGTCGCCTATATTTCATATTTAACTCTTGAAACTAGTTCAGACATCAATTTCAGTCTTTCATTATGCTACCTTGAAAGTATGATAGGTGTCAGTAAGTTCTAAATAGGTTTAAACTGAAAAATCAAAACACTCGTTTCGCTCATTTCCGCGAACAATACCCTTAATACTATCACGGGAGATAGTTACACTAAAAGTGACAGAAGACATGTTTTGTTCCCCGAATTTTGAACGTTTGTACAAAAGAATAGTTTCAGAACGGGGACGGTAATGACGTCATTCGAATAAATAACTCAAATTTGTGCATTCGAGAGAGTTCCGGTATGGCAGAATACAAAAGAGCCAACTTTTCTGTATCTATGTATAATATATGCATTGGTAATGTTTCTTCTATTGAAAATAAGTAATGTTTGCATTTGAAACACAATTTCCCTCAATGAAATTTTATTTCTTTGTACATATGTTGTTTAAATTGAAATGTTAGCTCACGGGTTGTTTACATAGTCGCCGAAGTCAAGGACAATTTTTAAATTGACATATGAATGATTTAGATGATCGATAACTGTACTAGTTAAGTTGACCTGAAGATTTACATACTTCTAGAAAACATAGTTTACACTTTTAGAGTAACGGACATGAAATTATTTATTATACAAATTGTATATACTACTTGTGTACTTGTTGACGCGTAACTAGTAGGAGCTAAATTATATTAAAAAAATCTTGCAAACACGAAATCAATCTGCAATAGGTTGAAAGAGGAAGACCGTGTAGAACTAATTCAGATCATATTCGGGCGTAACGTGAAGAATAAAAATGTATGTGTGTGATTTATTCTTTAGTAAACTGTAGAACAGATGCTACTTATTATTATTCGGCAATATTATTATCGGTATCTAAGAGGTACATGGTTTAGGTTTCTTGAATCTTTAATATCTTATCTGATGTATACGGTAAATCCATCTTTGTTTATAAATACCCTTGTAGAGAACTACTACGTAGCTGTTTTTTGTTATTTTCCATGACTGAAAAACCGTAGGTACATACAATATCTACTATTGCATAACTATGTACGGGGTTGTCAATTTAGCTGAAATAAATTGTTTTCCATAACTTTGCCACGCTCGTCTGTACCCCACATTATAATTATGAGCACGCGGGGTCATGCCAATGCTTATAATGTTAATGGGCTTATATACTGACATACGACAGACGGATATATCGGGTGCTATTTAGTCGGGATGGAACATTATAGAAATGTGATATCTTTCGTAATATGAAATTTTAAAGACTATTCTTAAACATTCATGACGCCATTTAATATTGGTAGGGAGATATAGGCACAGATATAAGATTACTATATGAGTACTAAGTAGTATACTACGCAACAGTATACTACAAATTTACGATGGGTTTACTCCGTTTTACAATCTAGTGACCTATTATATTGCTCCATATTTTATATTCATATCAAAGAGTATTATTCTAAACTAGCGACCCGCTCCGGCTTCGCACGCGTATAAAATATATAGCCTACTCCACTATTTAATGGATGTTATTATACATATAAACCTTTCTCTTGAATCACTCTATCTATTAAAAAAACCGCATCAAAATCCGTTGCGTAGTTTCAAAGATTTAAGCATACAAAGGGACATAGGGACAGAGAAAGCGACTTTGTTTTATACTATGTAGTGATGACGTTATTCAAATGATGTCCGTTAAAATAGCGTATCGACGTTTCTTATAGTGGCACAAATACCAGCATGACCAATAGACGGTGTACACGAGACCCTTAACATGTTAAAGTAAATATTACTTACAATCAATCTTTTAGAATGATATAATAGATTTGTTTAGTTTAACTAGACATTCTACCTTAGCACTGGACAATAGGTCTAAAAGACCCAGACACACTCAAACAAAATCCCTTGACATGAGGTATGACGTTATAAAATTATTGTATGAAATCCGATGAAACGTGGGCATTGAGTTGTTATTACCTAACAATAAGGTTTTTGGAAGGAATGATGAAGCTTAGGTAGTCAATGACTCATTACAAGGTGATATTACTCATTTTATTAGGTACCCATGTTAGCTAGAAGGGGTTATTCTAAATGTCATCTTTTCAGAATGACCCACGCAACATAATACTATTATGTATGAAGTAAATTATTATATTATATTATAGCACGTTAGCGCATAACAAAAGCTTTATGTTATTTCGTCTGACTCATTATGATTTATTCGTGAAAGACTTTTGGGTGGTCAGAACCAGGGGGTATCAATATACTTAAACATATACGAGTATGCGTATAACCTATACTATTCAATCTTACGTAGGCAGGTAGTACTATCACAAAAACACATTATTTGTACAATGTAATAATTTGCGCTTGGATAATGATTCTATTTTGACTTGAAAACATATACAGAACTAATTTACGTTTTTTCTCCCCCTTTTTCGAGTAAAATCACATGGCATAATATCTCATATGCTTTGATATTGGTGACAATTTTCTAGCCCATTCCCCAGTAGATCCATTGACATCTAGTTCCGACTAAGACGAAACAATTTCACATAAAAATAGTTAGCTCACACTATCCATCCTTTTCGCCCATCCAGGGTGCGTCCTTTTAACGAGAAGGAGCGCGCGTGTGGCGAGAGGAACATGCTGGAGTTCCCTGGCAACGGGCAGATCATCTGCAGCAACGCCGTCGCTGGCCAGATGCCCAAGATATTCTCCTACAACGTGGTCTTCGAACCAGCGGCTACGCAGGTAAATACATTCGTAAACATACGTAATAACTTGGCCTGACTTTTTGTGATCGCCTTATAGACACAGTTATAGATTACTAGTAATGCTACGATGAGGAAAACATAATGAGATATCCTACCAATTTCTAGAAGTCGGTGTTAGTCATTACTTCTTAAAACCAACATGATTTATCACACGTTAGGTACTAACCAACTGGTTAGCATAGATTTCTAGATGACCATAGAATCAATATTGCAAATGAATAGATGGATACGCGAACGCTATTACCCCACAAGGGATTGAGGACTAGCAGTAAGTATTTTTATGTGCGAAGTCTATGAGTTATATTGTATATATGTTTGAATCTGCAGGAAGACGTGCTGGAGTATTGTGGCATCAAGCGCCTGCTGGAAATGGCGGTGGAAGGGTTCTCGTGCACCGCCTTCTGCTACGGCCAGACGGGCAGCGGCAAGACCCACACTCTCACGGGACCACCTGGATTGGTGAGACACTACTATACTTGTAGAGACTTCTTTGGACTATTGAACTGGGCTCACAAACCAATAGCTCCATGGCTGGTTTTCAATAGTTTCTTTTTGTTTTTTTAGATTGTTGTTTGTTTATGTCAACGCATAACGCCCAAGTGATATCGTATTTAATTTTTTCGGAGAATCAATTTGTTAATAAAAGTATTACGCGATTCGGTGTTGTTCTGGAAAATTATAAGCAGTAGTTATGTTGTTTTATCATCTATATCTTTAAACACTGATGTAAACATCGAATATAGATTTAATCTCAGACTGCCCAAATAAAAGTAAGTCGTAAAAGATAGAACTCCTTTCATAAATAAACGAAGAATTAAATTATTAATTTTGTAATTTTATTTACCTCTCTATTATAAATGAAGGGCTTAATTGTATACAGCGACAATTTCCAAACTTCATACAAATCATTTTGGTTTGAATCAACAAACGATAAGATCAGTTTGGACAGTTGTTTAATCACCGTATGTAACCTTGACTGAAAAGTTCGATAAATCAAAACGAAAACATTGTTATTTGATGGGCAGTCGTTGGGGCCGAAAATTAAGATTAATTGTACTTGTTAGTAAAGGGCGATGTTAAAAACAATAGACATAAAGAATAAAAAGAATTATTTAATATAATAATAAAATTGTTTCGTATCTTTGATACTTTGAAACAAAATGTGTTGAAGCTTTATTCTTCATCTTTAGTGATTCTACAATTTCACACGTAATTTTGCATATAAAAACTATTTTCATTGAATAAAGCAGCTGGAAGATTAGGCACCGATATTTATAGTTTTAAATCCTTATCCATTCACTTCTTAGGTAACAAAAATTACGTAATAAAATATATTATGCGGGTTTCCTTATACTTTTCTTTAATTTAGCATATTACAACGAATGTATGTACAATATAGAAAAAAGTCCATTAGTGTTATCAGTTCAGGTAGCAACTACTAGAAGGCTAGACATCGAATGGAAACCCAACACATAAAGCAATCAATCTCGAAAGTTAAGTAAATGTTTATTTTACGTAACTATTTTAGTTCATTAGTTAAGGTGTAATAAATTACGGTCTGACCTTTGTTTAAGTAGAAGTTATATAATAATAATAAAAGTAAGAAAAAAGTATTTTTTCACTCGAAATAAAAAGCGGTTACATTTAGATTAATGGCTGTGAGTGAGGCAAGAGAGATTTGTCAGGTTCGTTGCAGGTGGTGATTGATAGTATCTGCCAATCCCGTTGGTGACGTAGAGGCTTGAATATGTGTTATATTTAGTATTTCATATTTATTCATTGATTAATTACTGCCCATTATTGACTTACGTATATAATTTCTTTGACAGGTGGAGAACGGGAGTTCACCGTACGCATCTGAGCACGGCTTGGTGGTGCGCTCCTTCGTCTACCTCTTTCGCCTTCTGCGGGAGCAGCCTGAGAGCCACTTCATCCTCAAGGCGTCCTTCCTTGAGATTTACAATGAAAAGGTGAGTATTTAGAAACTTCTTATAGGACATTATGTTGTAGGATTTGATTAAGGAGCCGAGAAAAAATTTACGAAAGCTAGCAGTCCATGTTTATTATTCGATAAGTTAATTTTCGGTAATCATTGGGCGATAATAGGTCTATATCAGATCCGATATATAATAAAAGTGCTCTGTATTCGATACTTTAATTAATGGTCACAATGAATCTGTTAGCCCGTGACTTGATTGTGTTAACTTTTTCATATTATTCATATATCTTCCAGGTGATAGACTTGTTAAATCCTGGCACTGCCAGGAAACCCCTACAAGTACGTTGGTCCAAAGAGTCGAGAAGTTTCTACGTGGAGAATCTTTTCATGGTAGATTGTGAGGAGCTGGATGACTTATTTGCTGTTTTAGAAGAAGGTAACTTCTCATATAAAAAATTAAAGCATTACTCCTATTTTGCAAGACGAATAATACAGAACACTGCAATTTGATTGAGACTCTAATGAAAAATAGGATCGATGCGGTGCATACACAATTTACCCTGCAGTTTCGAGAATGAGACACGAAACCTTTACCTATCCTAATATACTCAATGTTATGATAAATTAGTGTCACTTGAATTCAGCAAATTGAAAGAACAATTTCTCATGTTGCCTGATAACTAATTGTATAATCATTTCGTGATAGTTTTTCTGTATTGCTTTCCAAAACCGTAACTTCTACGAGTAAAAGAATCAAAGAATCCATTAATTTGCATGCCATATATGACAATAACATTGCATTTACAATTCCAGGCATGAGAAACCGGGCAGTTGGCTCTCACGCCATGAACGCTCACTCCTCAAGGTCTCACACCCTCTTGTGCGTGAGGATCAGGAGGGAGATCAAGGCAGATGGAGAGGTCACGTGCTCAACCCATGGGAAGATCAACTTCGTAGACCTGGCTGGCAGTGAGATGACTAAGCGGACTCAAAGTAGTGGCAAGACGTTGGAGGAAGCTAATAATATTAATCGGAGTCTGATGGTTTTAGGTAAGTGTTTCATGTATGTAAGCTTGGGTTTCTTTCGAGTAGTTCTGAAGTAAATTTGCAAAAAGTATTAGTTATAGTACCTACAAAATATCACCCTTGAGAATTTGAATTAATTTATTTGAGTACCTACTCTAAGGCATATTAAAGTATAAAGTGTTCACAGTGGATAACAAACAGTATAATTTAAAAAACTTTCTTCACTTGTTTGATGGTCCTATTCCCAAGGATCCTAATGGCCCTTCGGTTTATATAAACAACAATATTTGATCTTCCAGGATATTGTATCGCCCAGCTCAGTGATGGGAGAAAACGGGGTCACATACCTTACAGAGATAGCAAGCTGACTAAACTGCTCGCCGATAGTTTAGCTGGAAATGGAGTCACACTCATGGTTAGTAGAATTGCTGTTGTAACAATGTTTTCTCTCTAAGCCTAATTTTATGCGTGTGTATAACAAGCCGATTCTTCGGCTTACGATTGGAAGATTTTATCTCGTATCTTTGTGTAATAGAACGTAGCAAATTAACCAATAATAAAGGCTTTAAAATTTTTGAGTCATTACATATTATTATTCCTAGGTAATAATTGCAAATGTAGTACGTATAGTCAATGACATTCATAATTTTAAATTATAAGTCGTTAGACGTAATTTTTTTTATTACTTATGACCAGGATGCTTTTTTACTTATGATCAATTTTTGCGCTGAAGCTCAACGTAGTTAAATGGTGACTGGCATGATCCATAATTGTCTACTTTGATGTATCATTGCTTAACGACCACCAAGTGATTTAATGTACCTACTATCAAATTCTGCGATTGTTATGTTGTATGTTTATTCATTACAGATTGCTTGCATATCTCCAACAAGATCTAATATAAGTGAAACAATAAATACACTGAGGTACGCAGCGAGAGCGAAGAAAATAAAAACGAAGCCTTTAGTCAAAATGGTAAGTGATATAATACACAACATTTTCAAACTACCCTCTAGTAGTTCTAAACATTGACAGGTCTGTGTTTTGACGGCTGATAGAAGAGTATGGAAGCGAGAAACATGTTGAGCTGACCCAAGAAGGCAGGGAGAGATGATGATGAAAAGAATGTTGAAATCAAAGTTTACTGATTACAGGAAATATTCTTTATGAAAATCTCACTCTATTTCAGGATGCAAGAGACGCCTTGATCTTAAGCTTAAAAAGGGAAGTGGAAGTATTACAAGCAGAAAACCAGCATTTGAGAGCTGCTCTGAGGATGCAAAGTGAACATTCCGTCGGCAGATTTAGTTCTAGTGAGTACTAACTTTTTCGTCTTATAACCTAAGTTTATTTGCACTTTTTATGTCACTTCGAGATTTAAGAGTGGCGCGCGATATACGAACTTCCTCAAAATTTATTTTAGATGTAAAATTGCTTAAACAGTTATGAAAAATGTAGCACAAGCCTCGGATATTAAGATTCGAATTCGTTTCTTAATGAAATAGTGTTATCTAACTGATTTAAAAATATTGTTTTCCAGAAAAATCCAGCAGACGTTCGCCACCAGTGTTAGAAGCGAGCAAATTGCAAACATTAGAACCGAATGAACTTGTGGAACTAGTTCAATTGTACATGGAGGAGAACTCAGTGTTGAGATCTGAAAACTCCGACCTGTTCAACATACGAGACCAGCTGCTAAGGGACCAGGAACTTGTGAGCAGGGAAAATGAAAGACTCTTGAAGAAGTTAGAAGATGTAAATACGTGAGTTTTTAACGACCCCTCAAAGTAGTGTTTCTTATGGCATCTGTTTCATTATTTACAACTATATGAATTTAATCATTGATTACATTTCGTCTACAGTAAAAAAATCTTTTATTTTTATTCGTTTGCGTTAGTCCGTATGGGAATCGATAGTCAAACAGTGTGAATAGAGACACAGTTATTTTTTAGTCAAATGCGCTGACGACTTATTCCTGGAGGCTTAGTTTTATTCCTTCTGCGATATAAGAGGTGATTTTTAGAGAAGAATGCTGAATCATGTATTTTATACAAACCAGCACGCTGCCAATGTGACTATGGAGGTCAGTGCAGTGAAAATAGGACATACTTCAAAATCGTAAGAGATGGGGTCTGGTTCGTAATATATGCTCCTATGAAAGGAAAACAGGCATGATTAACAAATATGTATGTTTATACGCAGCTACATATTAAAGTGATGGTTACTTTTATGAACATTGAAAACGCATTAGACTCCGTATACAAAGATAAGTTGCTAGAAATGTAAGTCTACTAAAAACATGCAAGATCATTTTTCTCATGCAGTACATAAGTAATATAGCACCATGTAGAATTAAGTCTAAAATTAAATTCACACATATCAGGTATATGGCTTAGGGATTTAAATGACAGTGATATTGTTACGTCAAACGAACTATTTAAGAATTCAATGTTTTCCTTAGGATGTTGTTTGGTAGCATCGGATGACAGTTAGCCAGGTCAGTGAATCAAAATTATCAAATTAAATTATTATACCACGGCATGATTGGCTCTTTATATTTGGCATTTACTATTTACTCATTCACTGAGCATGGTTTCACCAATATATTAAAACACAGATATTTTGAATGATTACTTCCCATACTAAATTGTTATGAACTGCATTCACTGACAACAGCAAGTTAGGATAGCTAAATAAGTAATGATCATTTATTTTCACACGTCATTTTGGCATGAGTTATACTTTTTCAAAATAACTAATGTGTTTATAATACGTACTTATTTGTCATATTTTTTATAACATTATTTTTATTGGTAGGTATATTACTACTTCACTGATCGCTTGATTAAAGAATTTAGAATCCAATTGAAATTATTGTTAATAATTATGCTTTTTCTTTAGAGTTTGCGTGCGATCACCAATCATACCAGCCAGGGCAGCGTATTCGGAGACGGCGGCTGAACCAGCAGTTGCTGACACCAACATCTGGACGAATCCAGCTGTAGAGTCTTCGTCTAACAGTGTGCAGAGTAGGGGTAGTTAATGACAGTAATTTAAATTTTGGCATTCTATGATCTGTCGTCGTTTTGACTGACACGTCATAATTAAAGATCATTTCAGACTCTCTAAAGGAACACAAATGCTGTAAACTTAAATATCTTAAATACTAACATAATGATGGGTGGTCACGTAAAGCTCGGCCATACAATAAGCAATAATTGAACTAAAAATTGTATTGAATAAGGACTACTTTAGTGTATTTATAGTATCCTAAATACTTATAAATAACTAACTACATTCATTTAGATTTATGTAGAGTTTTACCATGTGTACAGTAGATAAATTAAGTTATAATTAACCACAAGCAATAAATTACATAAGTAATAATATAACTTTGACAATAAATAGATGAGTAAGATATTCTGTTCCTTATATTTTATTTTGGTATTATGTAGCCTTTGATTCCTGGCATTGAGATTATATAAAATAACTTTTTATTGTAAATAAACATAACTAAACTAATAATGCAAAATGGTATGAAACTTGAATGTTTTTGAATGAAATATATAGGTATGGTGTGTATATAGTTTTCATTACTTTAATCACAATTACTAAACAAACAACTACCCATAATACACCAATGTCATTGGTTCTTGTAGAATGGGCTTTTAAAAGCAGGCTAGTATACCATTGGGATAAAATAGTAGCGTAAACTAGTTCAACATATTGTAATGGAGTGATCCTGAGAGTGACATAATGAAAACCTAAAACTGTCTCGATTTTGGAATAAAATAATAAGAAAATATGTATGTTACTTCATTTACTCACACAAGATCTTAAAAATAACACTTAGCCTAAACATTACACTACTGCTAATGTTTCTTAAACCCATATTTCTTCCGTTCATAAAATAGATCAGTCTTAGAACTTCCCAAGTTTACAATCTTTGGACAGCCATCTCTCTGAAAGGAAAATAATACAGAAATTATTAGAAACATTTTTTAAGGGACCAAGGAGATTTGGTGAAGTCTTTCAAAGGGATATTAAGAGACGCATATGTGAATATGCAGACTTCTAAATCATAAAAGATACCTACCACATACACAATTCAATCACCCAAGAAATCATACAACAAACATACATTTACAACCAAAAACCCTTGCGAGATGGTCAGTGGTTACATCCACCTTCTATCAACAGAGCATTTTGATGGTACATATTTGCCTAACTACTTTTTACTTAATAATCAACATCCCATTTGACTATGTCCCCATCACTACATAGTATAAAACAAAGTCACTTTCTCTGTTCCTACATCCCTTTGTATACTTAAATCTTTGAAACTACACCACAGATTTTGATGTGGTTTTTTTTTAATAGATAGAGTGATTCAAGCGGAAGGTTTATATGTATAATAACATCCATTAAATAGCCAGAAGTGCGAAGCCGGAGCGGGTCGCTAGTATACTATATAGTAATAGACACCAGCATATCCACACCACAATTTTTATCCTCGCATTATACCCAAAATCCCTTTTAAAAGATAGCCTGGTATAACCGACCTTGTATTTATTTATATTGAGGGTATTTTTTTAATGGACATGTGCTTTTTACTGCTAATGTGTAAAAGTTGCTTTTGATAAGCTTAGGCTTATACTTAGGTCAAACAGAGGGTGTAATAAAAATCATTAACAAAACAACATTATTATAAAAGCACAATTTACACAGTGCTTAGGCTCTGCTTATCCCACTGGGGACGTAGAGGCGTGAATATATGGATGCTTAGGGTTTAGTTCAATATAATTTGCCATATTACTCACATCTTTCTCTTGTATAGTACATTCCTTGCAGTAGTAAGCATCTGAGACCCCGGGGCCACCGCAAATAACGCATCTTCCCTGATATGAACCATAGTTGCATTCATCACAAATTCGAACTAAAGTACACGGCCGTACGTACGAATCACAGATCACACATTTACCGTCGCATTTCTCACATAGGCGGCCAATAGCTGAAACAATAAAGAAAATACTGTATAAACAAGTGTCGTTGGCATTTATTGAAAACAAGGTTACAATCTGCAAAACTTACCGACGCCGGGTTGCTTTCGGCAGAAAATTAAGTCTGGATGATGCTTAGCCATTATTTAGTACTCGTTTATTGAGAATGAGATAAAAACTCTCTTAATTTTAAACCCGATAGAGTCAGTGAAAACTAAAATCACAGTATTTATTAAGATGCTTTAGTTTTATAACCTCAGCAATTTTTCAATTCAACACAATTAATAATTCAATATTAAAATTGAATTGAAACCATAAAAACACTGACGTATATGTATTAAGTATCTACTACACTACTACTACTACCACAAAATGTGTTTATGAAATTGTAATGAAAATACTCAAAGTGAATTTGTAACGCAATTACACGATATAAAAAGAACATATTCTAAGTAACTAACTAAAAGAATTTTTATCGACGCTTTTTATACATATTGAAGTAGATATATGCATTGAAGAATAGTATATGCGTTGCTTTAAGACTTCAACACAGACTAAAAAACTATAACATTACTAAATAAATAAAAAACAGGAGCAGTCATCAGTCAGTCAGGCAGGTTAGACTATTTGTTTACATGTGTGTCTGATTTAGTGTGGTAAGTGAATTTCTCACGTGTATAAAAGGAATTACGTGTATTCTTTTAAAATGAGTAGTGATGAGGAACACGATAGCGAGAATAACAGCCCTGAAGAAGAGGAACCTGAAAACAATGCATCAGAAGAAGTAAAACAAGAAGACGATAACATAACCTTCAAGGACTTGGTAAGGCTCATAAACTTTGTATTATATCCTGAAATTGTAGAATAATGTTCCTCATTACTATATTATACTACTTACAAGGAACATGTTTGCTCATTTGAAACTTTAAGTAACGGTTAAATTACACATTTTTATATCATCATTAATGTTTTGTAAATCTTAAGCAATTATTAACAGAAAGATGCTTAAATTACTCTCTTTTTATTAAATCTGAACACATAAATCAGAATAATCCATATGGGAGTGTTATTTGTGTTTCAGGGCATAGTAGATGTTCTGTGTGAGGCATGTGAAGAGTTGAAATGGAAATCGCCATCAAAGATTCAGCGGGAAGCAATACCTGTTGCATTGAAAGGGAATGATATTATTGGTAAGTCATAAGTTCGTTATAATGTTCAGATATACGTTCCCTTGTACAATTTACAATAATGTATGTAAATATTTAATTAAAGAATCTCATTAGTTACAGAAAGAATGAACTTGAATGGAAGAAATATTGAATAATATAACTTATTATGTTCACTTGCTTATAAATTTATTATACAGCGTCCAGGCAGATAATCATAGAAACCCACCTGTCATGTGGAGTGCTGTCTTCAAATGTGTGAATGAAATGACAACTCTACACAGATCATCATATAATTTTATGTTTGTATGCTTCCTTTTCTAGGTTTGGCAGAAACAGGTTCCGGAAAGACCGGTGCCTTTGCCCTGCCAATACTGCAAGCCCTTTTGGAGAATCCACAGAGGTATTTTGCTCTTGTCCTCACACCTACAAGGGAGTTGGCATTCCAAATATCTGAACAGTTTGAGGCTTTAGGTAAGGTTTTGATGTAGTAGATGCAACTTGTGTTTGTTGTGGTTAAAATATAATATATTAGTGTATGTAAAGAGACTGATTTCATATTAAAGAGAGAAAACTTTGTCTAAAATTCTTAGCATAATTTATAGATGATTTCCTGCTAACCTAATAACTATTATAATGAAATATATGTCAGATTAGTTAGAAGAAAAAAAATCAAATTTATTATTACATATACTTCCTAAATTTCATTTCATTTCATTAACCAAATTCAGAGACTAGAGCAATTACAGATATTATTGATGCAAGTCCACTAAATTTGAAAGATTAATGAATTTGTAGTTCATGTCCTAGGTGCCAGCATTGGAGTGAAATGTGTGGTGATTGTGGGTGGAATGGACATGGTGGCCCAAGCGATGATGCTGATGAAGAAGCCCCATGTTATCATTGCAACTCCTGGTAGATTGGTTGACCATCTGGAGAACACTAAGGGGTTCAATTTGAAGGCGCTCAAGTATTTGGTAAGTGAAAACATGACAAAACAAAAGACAAACGCGTTCATAACTACTAACCCTTACGAGGGTGGTCAGAGGTTCAGGTTTCCATCTCTGCAATCGTGAATGTAGTGATTCTATTTTCACCTCGAAGCCACGTGTTGACTCAATGTGATAGGTGGTCAACAGCGTCACAATTTACAAGTACTGATTAGTACCTGTTCGGGGAACAGGTAGGTTTCCTCACAATGTTGACCCCCACCAATATTTGATGCATTGCGACTGCATTACTGCTATTTAGTGCTATTTAATTCGTACATTATAACAGGATAATAATGATATGTAAATTAAAATATACATATTAGTCAACTATATTTAAATAGTGCCTTTAATGAGTAATGATGAAAGTCTCAAACCTAATTACAAGTACAAATGGTGTGAATATCGTAAATATTATTTTTTAGGTAATGGACGAAGCGGACAGGATACTGAACATGGACTTTGAAGTAGAAGTTGACAAGATCCTAAGAGTTATTCCGCGAGAGAGACGCACCTACCTGTTCTCGGCCACCATGACGAAGAAAGTGCAAAAACTACAGAGAGCCTCCCTCAAAGAGCCAGTCAAGGTGGAGGTGTCAACCAAGTATCAGACAGTGGAGAAACTGCAGCAGTACTATCTGTTTATTCCTGTTAAATATAAAGTGAGTTTGTAGTACCTACATAATTAATACTCATGTCCATAAATTCCTTTAGCGTAACTATTGCTGTGAAGGAAGTAAAATAGACAGATTTTCAGCCTTTCACCCAAAAGTATTGATTTATTCCTATTTCTTTTTATATAACATAGCTCATTATGTTTGAAAGGCAGCCTCAAGACAGCCAAAAGTTATCCAGAACGAAATAGGTGTACACTTTTATAGGATTGAGACATAACTAATTGATATAGATTCTCATCTATAATCTGTATGTGAATGTGCTCGTATGTAACATAAACAGTATCTCAAACTATTTCAAAATTAATACAGTTATACAAGGAAAATGATAACTTTAATGGTTAATAATTAAAATGATTTAATTAGAAATTTCGAAGGCATATTAGGTATGGGTCATTCGAAGCCCGCGTATCACTAGATAGGCAGCACTCAACGTAATAGGTAGTGAACCGTATCGCCGTATATAGGCACTGACTATTACCTATCCTGAGAGATAGGCAGGTTTCCTCACGATGTTTTCCATCACCGTTAGCGACTGTAAATTATGTACCTACGTAAATGAAAAACACATAAAAACCAACATTCAATACAGAAACCTAACTAAACTAACCTTCTCTCCTTCAGGACGTATACCTGGTCCACATAGTGAACGAGCTTGCAGGCAACTCGTTCATCGTATTCGTGTCGACGTGCGCTGGAGCGTTGCGGGCGGCGTTGCTGTTAAGAGCTCTAGGGGTCCCCGCGGTGCCTCTACATGGACAAATGGCACAGGCTAAGCGATTAGCTGCCCTTAACAAGTTTAAGAGCAAAGGACGTAGTGTGCTTATATGTACTGATGTTGCTTCCAGGTAAGATATATCTATTATAGCAATGTTAGCTTATTAATAGCAGTCTTTAATGTAGAAAGATAATTTCAACTAGCTTTTATGTTTATCTTTTGTTAACCTAAAATTGATGTTAAACTTTTAGCTTATTTAATCTTAAATAACTTATAAATAAGTTTCTGTAAAATAGATCAAACATTTCAATATGGAGTCACCAAATTCATTGTTTTCATGTTTTAATAAAACTGGAGCATACATTTGGGAATCAACTCTTTGTAGTCTTATATGTTTATTCATTTTATCTCGTTTGCCACTTTCCAGAGGTCTGGACATTCCTCACGTGGACGTGGTGATCAACTATGACATCCCGTTGCACAGCAAAGACTACATTCACAGAGTGGGACGTACGGCTAGGGCCGGCAGAGCAGGAAAAGCAATCACTTTTGTGTCTCAGGTAAGAGAGGATTTAGTTTAATACACACATCATATACTTAATATGTATATGTTTCTATTACTACTCATTTTTAAGAAAAATAAGCATAAACTCCTTACTAAAATTTTTCATAAATCTCAGGATCTCAATGTACAATTTTAGTGATGAGTTGTTTGTACGGTGTTCAATATTCCATTTTGCTTTAGTTCTTCAAAAGTACCACATAAACATATCATACTTGTTTTTATAAACATCTCAAAAACAAGGCCACTGATTTTATATTCACGTCTCAGATACGCATGACATTGATAAATGTTTTGGATATGCAATGACACATAGTTACTTCAGGCCACCCTTTCGGGGTCTTTATTATAGGGTCCCAAATCATATGCGTTGTATTAATAATTAAATAATTAAGTCCTTTATCAACATGCCCCTTCTGTTATCAGTACGACGTGGAGTTGTACCAGCGCATTGAGCAGCTGATCGGCAAGCAGCTTCCTCTCTACAAGACGGAGGAGAGCGAGGTCATGGTGCTACAGGAGAGGGTGGCTGAGGCACAAAGACTTACCAAGATCGTGAGTACCCGTTTTATTAGTAAAACAGATCTATGCATAGATAATCATAGGTAACAAATCTCGGTTACTTAATTAGTCTGTAGCTGCAAAATCATTTATTTAAAACATTAACTCAAGTATTAAGTTATGATTTTTGTTGTCAGTTTTTTGGAAATATAGTACTTTCTTGATTGCCTTGTGGCATATTATTGGAGGTCTGATAGTGTGGTTTACAACAATAGTTGCAGCGTATTTCCTTTGCTACTACTCAATAGTTTTGAAAATCATGATTCTTTTTACAATAATAAATATTGACATGTTCCAGGAAATGAAAGAGCTAGAAGATAAGAAGATGAGCAAAGGCAAGAAGCGATCAGCTGATTCGGATGACGACACGGAGGAGGCCGCGGGGGTGAGGCGCCGCATGGGGGGCAAGCAGAAGTTCAAGCATAAGAGGAAGGGGAAATAAATTGATGTATAGATAACATGTGTTTTTATTTCGTATTTAAGATTCCTGTATATTTTTTATTTAACGTAGCTCAGTTGTTTGGGGCTTGACTCTGTATCGAGGGTACACGGTTCTAATCCCGCTTGAGCATGTACCAATGGAAATGAAGTTTAATGAATTTCTATGCACATTTTCGTAATAAAAAATATATTTACGAAATGCGTCGAATACTAGGTACGGTGAGGGAAAACATCGTGAGTAAACCTACCTGTTCACCGAACAGGTAATAGTTAGTGTTTGTAAATGGCGATATGGCTTACCACCGGTCACATTGAGTACAGACTATCAGGTCAACACGTGGGTTCGAGGTTAAAATGGATACCTTGATTCATTCATACACTCTATGAACACACAATTTCGCAATGAACTTTTGCAGATAAGTCAGTTAAATTAACAAGGTTCATACAAATATATACGTCTACTTTAACGCCCTTTAATTTTCTAAATAGAACTTTGGACATCACCATTAAAGATTCCATTTACCCTTAGATCCTATTTCCAACATGCTGGTACGAACTGCAGATATTTACCATTCTATTTATGTCACAGCTAGCACAGTATAACATATAGAAGGAAGCTAAAACTTACTGTACGTTTACTACTCCGTGGTTTCGTGTACCTAGTTGGTACATTACATTTCTATATAAATGAAATGAAATAATAATGAATGAACTAATTCGACACCGCGCCATTTTTCAGCGTCTTGCGTCTAGCGGACATACAAACGGTCATGAACACGCTAGGCGTGTCGGCGGCTCTGCGAATTAGAAAAAATGAACACGCCACGCGTGTCCACTCGCTCTACGCGAAGTTTAATGTTTATAAATACGTTAATAATACATTGTGGTACTTTATTTCCTTAGTTCTGTTTGTGCAACGAAAGAGATAAGGTTGTGGCAACAGTATAACCAGGAATTGTGGCGGAATATGGATATTCTGTTTAGTAGGTAAATTAAATATGTGATTCTCAAACTTTGTTGTTTGTATGGTATATAAATTATTTACTCATTTATCGACTTAAATCATTCAAAACATACTATTGCGTCAGTCCTAATATTATAATAAATTCACTAATAAACGTAACTGAAAAAATAAAACAAGTAAACGTAGCGAGTTTGATGGAAAGTTAAACAAACTTTTAGAACCTCTGGTCGCATACTCAAAGTGAACATGCGTAGCGTGTTCTTAGCATTAACTCATTCGACGCCGCGCCATTTTTCAGCGTCTTACTAGCGGAGCCGCCATACAATCGGTCATGAACACGCGAGGCGTATCCGCGGCTCTGCGACTAAGAAAAAATGAACACGCCACGCGTGTCCACTGACTCTGCGCGAAGTTTAATGTTTCTAAATACGTTAATAATACATTGTGGTAGTTTATTTCCTTAGTTCTGTTTGTGCAACGAAAGAGATAAGGTTGTGGCAACAGTATAGTGGTTTTGAACCAGGAATTATGGCGGAATATGGATATATAGGTAAATTAAATATGATGTGATTCTCAAACTTACTTATGTATTATTAAATTTATAATATTTTTTGTTGTTTGTATAGTATATAAATTATTTACTCATCTATCGACTAAAATCACTGAGAAACATATTATTGTGTAAGTACTAATATTATAATAAACAAGCTAACGTAGTGAGTTTGATGGAAAGTTAAACAAACTTTTAGAACCTCTGGTCGCATACTCAAAGTGGACACGCTCAGCGTGTTCTTGGCATCCCACAAGGTATTCGTTTTTAGTATAAAGATAACTTCTTTCAAAATAGAAACCAAGTGAGTATATGGTTATTCGTGTGGTAAATACCATGTACACAAATTCTTAATAAAATGTTTCATACATTCAAGATATAATCGAAAACTTATGGACACGCGAGGCGTTTTCGCGGCGTGGCGAGTAGAAATTTCAAAAACACGCTAGGCGTGTCGTTGGCTCTGAATGAGTTAAATAAATAGATTTCTATACGTTTAACAACGATCAATTCTAGGCTAGCCAATCGCCCAATAAATTCTAGTTGCCACCTACACCATGCCGCCAAGAAGGCATCAACATTTTGTTCACATCCGAAACAAGCACAGACCTCCACCATGTTCAAAATATGTCATTTTGAAGATGAGTTATAGAGTCAAAATAAAGCACAAAATTAATTTTTCAATCATTATTTATTATTTCTATACAAATAGAACTGTACAGATAATTTGTTTTTCTTTTAAATTACTATTTACCACTTCAGCTCTCACGATAGACTTTTTACAAAAGTGAAAACTATCAACATACTCCGAGAGATCACAGGACGCGTCCGCCCCTGGCAGTGTCGCTTTGTTCGGACGCCCGCCGCTAAATGCACCGCCCAGCCACCGCCCGCCCTACCGACAGAACCACTAACCCCGGAACGCTGCGGTCAGTACCAGTACTGCATTGGCTACTTGGCTTTGAAATGGTCTTCAAATCCAAAACAATTGTCACGTATACAACCCAAAACAAAATTTACATCCATGGACATCCAAATTGAATTGTATACAGTGCTGTCAGTTAGTGGCAATCACAAATTACACTTAAGACTACTATGACGAATGATTCAAAACAGGTTTTGGTTCTATCCGTTAGAGCAAAGTAAACGATAGCTGAAAAGAGGTTACCCATTTGTATACCTGACTGTATAAATTAAAATAATGTACAAACATCACAATTTGCTTGCTCCTACTATGAACGGAGATTGATAGGCCCCACCAACGCTGATTTCTGTAAGACTTGCTGAGCGTGCGCGTAGAAACGCGTAAGCTGCCAATTCGTTGTTGCATGGCGCAACCAACGACATCTGTGGTGGCATTACACGAAACACAACACATCAAGTCGATTTCATTTAAAAATCAGATTACATTACCATATTAGAACAAATAATTTTGGACTCTAAAATGCGCTGCTTAGAATCCCTTTCACCTTGAGCGTGTATCGTCAAACTTATTTTGTAAATCACAATGTTAATGCTTACTTAATGTTGACTGCTATTTTTACAATACGGCTACATAACGTGGCTTGGGTCTAAATGAGATGTGCAATTGAACTGAACACTATTTGATAGTTAGTCGAGTTTATAATACAATACATCTTTCAAAAATCAAGCATGTTCAGAAAGAAAATCTATAGTATCGAACACTAAAACAGCATAAGAAAATATATAAATAAATGCCTTATAAACATACGAAATCCAACGCTCAATCTATGACTGAAACTATGGACAGTGTTAAACTTAAAATAACAGAAGCTATACATATTGGAATAAAAATGTAATTATAGGAAATTTCTTACTGTAGATGTAGCGATAAATATTGCTTCAAAGGTATTTTTGGTCTTTTCTACTTTGAAACAATGTATATCATTACACGTCACGTCACGTCACGTCACGTCTGTCGTAGAACCGACGACCGCTGGAGTAAAGCGGTTCTTGAGTGGAGGCCACGTCTCGGCAAACGTAGTGTAGGACGCCCCCCTGCCAGGTGGACCGATGATCTCAAGAAGGTTGCTGGTAGTGGCTGGATGAGGGCCACGAGAGATCGTCTTTTGTGGCGTACCCTTGGGGAGGCCTACGTCCAGCAGTGGACTGATACAGGCTGATTGATTGATTGATATCATTTTGGGGTTAGGACTCTATTGTAAGTATTAAACTGTATGAATTCACTTTGCCAATTATTTAGTAGTAGTTTCAAGAATGTCTCTCAAACACACATCTCAAGTAGACTTATGGTTTGTGTTGCGCGATCACAATTAAGAAAGTAACCTAACTAGCTGAAAATATCTACGACTAGTCATTATGTGGAAATACTGTCTTAGTACGAACGGTTCTTTGATATATACAAAAGAATAATTAGGTAAACAATATGGTTGAAATATGTTTGTACATAATCGTAATGGCATGCGAGTTCTAAAAGACACAATTATTTGAGCTGCTAGGAAAATCAAATATACAGAATTTAAATATTTACCGAATTTACATAATTTTACCGAGGTTAAGTGATTCTGGGTGTAGTCAATATAAATGAACTAATAGGTCTAACATATTAAGATACAAAATTGTGTCTTTTAAAACTACCGAGTTATTTTATAATAAACATTCACTGTACTCTTTAACCCTGTGTTAATTTCTTCAAATTAATATTTATCTATGATAAGAATTACATTAACACTATTTCCTAAGTCAACTAAAACCGTGGAATGTTAACCGAATAAGCAAAACGACACTTATTCTAATGCATTAAGGAACAATTTCAATTAAAAGGTAACTAACTATCTATAACAAAATATACAGTTTTAGAAAACTAAACTTGTCCATAATTTCAATAGCCAAAACAAACTTTGGTATGCCCGCATGTATTACGGAATAAACTAGAGTAAAATACAGGAAGTAAATATCACTAAACATATAATAATCCGTTCGTACGTAGCCTACTGGATGATATATTAGCGCAGAGTGTGACAATACAATCATTTTCAGGGATATAACGAAATATCAGTTGTTAGTAATGTTGTAGTGTATAATGACAGATGAAATTACACCTGCTATGTTAAGTATTAGTGTATGACTGTAATATGTTGTGCATATGTATAAATGAACGTTTGTTATGTTAGTATGTATGTCATGGTATATTTTATACACTAACCTAGACTTTTGTTGTTAATTAGAAAGCAGGACAGTCAGAAAATAATGTACTACTTTTCAGTGACAATGGTTGATGTTAGACCAGTGTTCTTGTTACACTAAGTTAGCAATCTAAACTTTGTAACCATAAAGTCATAGCTAACTTAGATTTGAAACTAATATCTTCACTTATTCACTTCACACTTCAGTTGTAGAACGTCGAGTTTAGTAAAACTTAAACAATCTTTGGGATCTGATATGATTCTAATATATACTTAGGAACCAGTCAACTATATTAAGTCAATTAATAATAACCTACTCTTCACCAAATATCCATACTGACTGACGTCAGGTCTATTCCCCATAAAAATACTAGTTTTTATATATATATATAGTAGGTTTCCTCACGGTGTTTTCCTTCACCAATAACAGAGAACAGAACAGTATTGACACTAAAAATAGTTACCGATATTTCGTGACATCCCTTTCATAGTCATATAGTCACACTTTGCATGGGAATTGAAGATAAGGTAAATTTCAATAGATGTTTAAGAATTTTGGTAATTTTCACTTAGTTTCATTGTTTTAAGTTATCAATCGACCGTAAAATTAATTTGTGCTGCCATTCAGACTAGATAAAGTTTTACAACTACCAAATTAGGTTTGTGTTTACTTTTGAGAATTTTAAATGAGCCCTGAAATTTATCTTGAATTAAGGTATCAATGTGAATCTTGCAGTTTCTTACAATGAAATATTCGTCCATTTGTTCTGAAATTTTATTGGCCCCTCAGGGGATAAAGAATATTATTAAATGAATTACTATGAAATAACACACTTCATTCAGTTACATCCGGGCCCTTATAAAATTCTTAAAGAAAACAAAATGGCGATTCTATTACAAACCCACGCGCAACACAAGCCAAGCCTCTTACAACAATATCACATTTGCTCATAATTATTATGAAAACATTTACTCCATTGCTGTGAACTTGCGAGAAACAGGTACTGGCTACTCGTCTCCGCACTCGGGGTTCACCACAGATCGTTGTTAACATTAAGGGTCTGACATCGCGACATTATAACAAAAAAACTTATTCGACGATCACATGTGTTCGTGTTGCAACCCTCTTGCAAAGCAGTCATCCATTGTCAGCGGACAAGAACTTTGGCGAGGGGCACACTTGACTTATCAACTTAGGAGTCGACCATCTCCGATTGAGGTGCATTCGACAAGAGAAAGTAACGGAAACTGCTTAAAAATACTCAACGATTTCATCAGGAATAAAAATAAAATATTTCTCATAAGAAAATACTGTTGCCACGAACGCATCTCAGTCGCGAGTCGTGCATTCTGCAGTCACACCGGACAAGACAGACTCCCACTCACAATGGAAAGCAGACTGTTTTGGGGGAAAAAATACACTTCCAATTAAAAAAATTCTAAGGAAAATAACTCGAAATTGTACTCTAATCAAGTGTATTTTACCTCAAAACAACACCACTCACATTCTGTGTAGAAACCGTCTCCTCCTTTAATAGAGAGATTCATCTACAAAAAACGCTGTGAGGACCCAAAATAATACTTTTAAATTTGCAACCCATGCCAATCTCAACAATCCTATTCCGTACTTATAAATTAATATGTATACACCATCGGAATCCAGCTGAGTACATTCTTAACATTCCACCTTTCGTATTCAGTTGTACACCACTTAGTGACGGCTTCGTGTGCTCTATGGCCGGGCCACAGAGTTCATAATCGCGCACTCGAGCTCACGTGAGCACTTTTGGAGTAACTCTATCACTGGTCACTAACACAGCATAAATTAAATTTAAAAACTATATCCAGCATGAACACTCGCCGCCAGGGGGCGCTGCGGCGTCGGTGGGTCGCTGAGTGGTGGCGCAAGCGAACAGCGGGGCAGCGCGGGCGTGTCTCGGACGAAGGGGCGGGCTCCGGCCGCGCACTCCAAAGCTGAGTTCAGTTCAAGTCTCGGTCCTCTAAGTACTTGTACTCGAAGGTGAAGCCTTCCTTCTTTCTCTGGCCCCACTTCTCGTAGTCAAAGTATATGTAAGTGCCCTGCAAGAGAATTGAAGAAGTTACAACATATCCAAACACTTTTAATGCATAGATGACTGTCGTACGTAAAGCCATGGTCATGTTTAAAATAACGTGCACGAAGATAAAATTGAAATAAAATATAGATAATAGTGATGATGATCTGCTTAGCGTTCAAAATACATTTGAATATTGTAGTTTCTTAGATTATGTACATAGATGTGTAATCTTTGTAAGTTCGTTTGCCTACGATCAATCTATCTATAGCATTACCTGTTCATACTCCTCGTTGATGACCTTGGGCTCCTCGTGCCGCTGGAACCACATCATGTACTTGGTGTGGAAGCGCCAGCTCTGCTTCTTGAGCGCCTTGGCGGCCAGGTACTGCGCCTTGGTGCCCTCCAGGTAGTAGAACACGAAGAACAAAGACTCCGTCGACAGCCGCTGGAAGAACTCCACCGAGTCCGAGTGGGGGAGCATCACCTGGACAATAATAATTGAGTTTAATAATTGTAATTGGGAATTAAGTGCTTCTGATCTTCGTCTACTCCTCAAAAGGCAACGAATTAACCGGTTCTTGTTTGTGACACTATAGATTATCCATGCGATATTGACTTCGGTGCAGTAAAACATCGTGAGGAACGTCGTGTCACGTTAGATAGTTGGTTTTGAGTTACCAAAGACCATCACCAAATCTTGGTTGATTGTTGTTAAGGGTTGTACGGTCGTGAATGCAATGCACATTTATGTATGTTGCAGTACGAGGGATCTATTGCAACTGACCTGGTTGTAGTAGGCGGGCGTCTGGCAGATGTTCCGCGGCAGGTAGTTCTTCATCCGCTCCGAGTCCGACGGGTGTGGGATGTGGTAGTACGCCGCCTCCAGCTGGTGGAACTGCAGCTGTTGTTCCTGCAACAAATAACATACAACATTTCAAACTTGAGATGAGTCTAGTAAATATTCCCAATACTAATGTTTCGTTCTTTTTCCTTTCGCTACGATGACATTTATTTCATAATTTGTTCCATATTTACCCTAAAAAAGTCTAAACGCCTCAAAAGGTTTTTTCTCTCGTATTGATGTACAAACGCAGTAAATTAGGAGCACTCAATCTGAATTGACATATAAATAAGGACTCACGGGCGTAAGCGGAACGGGTCCCAGCGGCGCCACCCCCAGTAACGGCGGGATATTCGCCTCCACTGTCTTGCCATCTCGTCTAGGCTCCTGCAAAAGTAATTTCATAATATAAAGTAACTATTTATATTGGCCCATAACCAGAAACTTCATCGTCATAAATTATACTCATTGGTAAATGAAAAAGTGTGCTGACCTGTTGTTCGTTGGCGTCGAGGCCCGCCTTCTGCACGGCCTCCTGCGCCATGCTCTTGAGCGACGCGGTCACGCCCAGCGCGGCCGCCGGCGGCGGCGCCGATGCGCTCTCCGACCGCGACCTACAACACGCCATCACAAGGTATTTAGAAAGCGTAGATTGAACGAAGGAGTCAATTGATACATATCAATGAATAGGGATAAATAATATTGAGAATGTGTTAGAATAGGCCAAAGTGCCAGTAAATCAATGTAGAATAGATTTCAATGCCCTATAACACATGCCGTGTTAACGCCAAAATTTTATTTAAATCCCAGAATGGCATGAGTTTTGATGCCACTGATATGTAATACTAATCACCCAGTTAACCTTCTAAATCACCGCCTTGACTAGACGAGAAGAAAGACAGCTACCAATCATCCTAAACACGTCCCACAGTACATTATGAGTAGGTAGATGTGTGTGTAGTGACTCACGTGTTGTTCGCATGGTGCGCGTTGTGGTGGTGGTGCGGCCCGTTGAGCGCGGGCGAGGGCGCCGGCGACAGGGAGCCCGTCGCCGCGTTGCCCACGCTCAGCGGCGACACCACGCTGCTTTTCGGCGTCTGCAATGCATCAAGCGGTATATTTAAATATACATCAAAAGAGTATCGATTCATTCGCATCTCTATGAAACCCTCAACATCAACTTTCTGGGGATATTGGTGGTATTAATTAAAAATAATGGATGTCATCGCTCAACCAATAGCTTTCTTCTACGTTTAGTCGTCTTTTTACATCAGACCGTGAAGAAAAACACCTACTAGCAGGCTATAAAAATCCCAGGTTGTACATAGAAATAACTCTTGCTCCAGTGGGAATTAAACTCTAACAACTACTTAAACTCATATAGGTATTAAAGGGTGCTTACCGGCGTGGGCTGCGCATGGTGCGCTTGGGAATGTGGCGGCGCGTGCGTGTTGTTGCTCGCGGGGACCTGCGGACTCGCCACCGGCCCGTTCTCAACAACAGACTCTGCAAACGAACAACAAATGACATTAATACATACATTACTGAGCATAACATGACCAGAATAAGGTTCCAAAGAAACCTCCGACACGTTTAGCCTATCATTGGACACAAAATGTTCATCACACTATATTCATGATATAGTCAAGCACAGGTAATAAGATACTATTTAACGAACATCATGAACTGTTTTCTGCGTGATAATGGCAATATTAAACGTATTTTTATCACTCAAGTTGATAGATGAGCCATGTCGCCGCGTAAAGGTGCTGACTAATGCCTATCACCGGGACTGGAAAAGTTTTTTGTCGCGAGTACATTTGTTCATGCTGGAATCTTCCGTTTACATTGCATTAACCTCAACCAAGGCTTATATTATATTAGTGACTATTTAGTCTCCATAAAATATTTTTTTCTAAATCACAACCTACCTACATCACATTCGTCAAAGGTCGTCTTATTCACATTCATACGCGATCAAACTTGGCCACTTGTCAATAATTTTTATAATTACACAAACCCGTAAAAAATAACACTTTCACACCCGACCAACATTAAAACTAGCACTATATATCACTATAATCACAGAATATTGCACGGTGTATAGAGTCAAAAATAAAGGTTACTTTAGTGTATATAATTAGAAAAATAAGTGTGCTAGGCTCAACAATTAGGCGACGACTGAGCGTTGCGTCCGCTTTTGGAGCGGGGCCAAGCCATCCAATTGGCAGGGGACCAACGGCGACGTAAACAGGCGGCGTACTACCCATTCATAGATCCTTCCGTGTAGTAACAGATATTACGAGTTATCGCGTAACCTTTGATAAGCTCTGCACAAGTTCAATACACAATTGTTTACCACTCGTGGCTCTTCGATTTAATAAACAAAGCTGAGTGAAACTAGTCGGTTGTACTAATGACCTTGTCAATGAAATATAGATAAATAGTATCTATAAATAAATATAATGACATACACACTCGATGGTAACAGGTATTTAGAAATACTTTCGCATCCTAACCACATGTAACTAACTAACAACAACAATGTCCTAACCATATATTCACGCCGTTCTATTTGCGGTAAACAGAATTCTGAGATTAAAATACATCCACAAAATAAAAAGAATTATGTATTTACATAAAAGCACACTAGGCTTATGCCTTGCACATGTCATAGCCGCACTAAATGGGTTATATTTTGCATGCATGTTCACTCAACGCTGATAATTTGTCGGAACCTATACATGGCATATGTACATACGCATCAATGTATGTATGTATCCATCAGGGACTAAATAATAATAAAACAGACACTAACCGTTATTCGTGGTCCTCGTGTGGGGCGTAGGACTGGGCGCGGGCGGTTTCGTCGCTACTGAACTGATCACCGTGCCCGCAGACATATTACTTAAACTGGAAAGGCACATAGCATTAAAAAAGAACCCAAAATAGAGTGCTACAATAATATGAGTAGATATAGGTAAGCCACATCTAACAAATAGTAGCTTCAAAGTTTATTATCAAATGAATATTGCAGCGTGAATTTGACAGGTAACAAACATGTTAAAACAGGGACGAATACATGGCAGCTAAATCAATGTTTAGCAACCATTGTTGGTATCGATAGATTTTCTTGTTTTCTTATAAATGACAGTAATTCTTGATCTGGCTACTGGGTTGTACTGGACTCATGTTTCACTAAATTAAAAATCTGTGAGTCTATTTCTCAATCTTCCATGTGATCCAATCCTGACTTTTTCAACATTCAATTAAATGAGTATTCTTGACTGTAATTGATATATTTACCTATTATTCGGTGGCGGCGTACTATTGAGCAAGGAACTGACATTCGAAGGGGCATTATTCGCTAGCTGGGGCCCGGCCGCTCGCACCGCGACTGGCTTTAGGGGCTGCAACAAAAAACACGTTTAACTTCCATTGTCTTGCCTTCAAACAAGGGTATCAATAAATATGAGTAGCTTTGAAATAAATTACAGCACTAAACCACAATGTTTGTACTATTATATGCTAAGATGCTTGATTTGCAATATTAAAAATGAGAACTGAATAGTGTAATGAAATCGGAAATACATAGTTTTGTCTATCGCCAGTTATTTCAGGGTAATTCGAGAAAGAACCACCATTTGATTTATGCAAAATGTTTTGTTTGTGGCTGTTGTATATCATACCTTTAATACGACCTCTTCCTTCTTTTTCTTTTCTATGTCTACTGAATCCGCTGAATGGTTGTGGCCTTCTAACGTTGGTGACGTCACAGGACTTGTACCTATGATACAACAAAAACAAATATTAATTTTTAAAACAAGACTAAAATTTCAGTCATGGGGAAATGATAAAACGAACATGATAATAGATAGAACAAGCATGGAGTAATTTTGAGTGACCACTGCCATTATTGCGAACATTTTATGCAGCTCAAAGGCCTCATTTCACGAAATAGTCATCACCCAATGTAACCAGCGAGTTATTGTTGGTATAGACAGTTCCACAGGGTTACATATTCTACCTATATGTCAATACCGTTCACGATACAAAATTATTCCCATGTACTATATCGTCTTTTTTAATCTGGATATATAAAGAGGTCTAACCAACATTGATCAACATGTAGTAGTCTAGTTAGAAATAACATATTAAGACTGATTATAGCGTCTTACCCGATAGTATGCTAGTAGGTGAGCCGGCCGATTCGTTGCTGTTATTGCTGTCCGCTGCGGAGGGGGTGACCCCCGATAGCTCCACCTCGTCAAGTCCTTTGATGTCGTCGTAAATGTACGTGTTCTCTAAGAAGCCCGGCTCCAGTGACGACTCTATGTAGTATTCTACGTCGTCTTTTATCTTTTTTATCTGAAAGAATAGCATAGGATTAGTTTAGGTAATGTCAATTTGTTGTCCTTTTTTTGTTTTTGTATAAAAGTGAGATAATAGGAAGATTTCATCAAACACAACATTTAAATTTATGTCCATAGATACATACACATCACCCCATCTCCCTGTAGAGGGATAAGCAGAGATCAGGGAACACCATTTGTTTTGATCCTGACAAACCAATCTCACTTCTTTGATATTAATACATCGCATACACACTATGGTTATAGGTTAGTACTCATAACCCTTTTTCTATATGTATTTTTCTTGTCTATGTCTATGTAAAATATACAACTGTCTTAGTGGACAAGTACATTGCATCAACAAAGGGAATAAACACATGCATTACACAAGTATAATCACTTTCCTACCCCTAATGATATTATAAAAGACCATAAACTGACCCATGGAGTCTTTGGCTACTGGAATCCACCTTTTTGCCATATAATTTACACCCATTACTTGTATTGTCTGCGCTCTTGTAGGAGCAGGGCCGGCACAATGTATTTCCCAACTGGTAACTATTTGTGCCCAAGTAAACTAAAGGTACATAAACAAGTACAAGACTACTAGACAGATATATGGCATACTCTGCATTTCCTAAGTATCTACATAAAGACCTGTGAGTTAATATTAAGAATATTTTTCTGCATACCTGTTCCACCTCCACAGACATGTTGTCGAGCATCCGCAGCAGCATCTCCAGCCGCCGTATGTGGTGCCTGTGCTTCTCCAGCCGGCTCTTGAGATCCTCCATCCGGTCCTGCTTCTCCTTGTCAAGCCTTTTCTTCTTGCCAACGAGCAACGACTCCATTTCTGATTCGAATTGGTCAACCTGCAATGCCACAACGTGTTAACACTAAACTAAAGTGCGTTGAGGAGTACAGATGCCAATGATGCAAAATTGGATTGCAAGTATCGCAGAAAAAGGAGATACAGGTATTGAAGTATATATTTGTATTGAATGTATTTATGAATATTTCTTTCTAACAAGTGTTTGGAGAATCATTTATTGCCAATTATTAGGATAATGACAGAAAAATCATGAAAGTAGCATAAATGCAATAAAGATGACATGCCACCAGAAAAAGCATAGTGATAATAATTATTTAGAATTGAGAAAAAAGAGCTTTAAGGTGGTGGTTGGTAGTCTCTGTCCATCACGCAATAGAAGTAGAGTGGGTTAATTCACTTTCCACTGTCTAGAAACAACTATTATTCCATTCATTTCAATAAAACCATTCGGATGACTAAACACACATGGCGTATAACTCATTTAGGGATCATATTAGTTAGAGTATAAGAGCAATAATTTATGCATCCTCTGAACAGTATTGGCTATTTTAATGCATACAAATATGAATCAATCATATAGGCTTACAAACTATTATAAACACTAGCCTGTGTGATAACCAGAAGCCATAGTGTCTAGACACGCAGCAATGTGTCAAGCCAAGCTTGATTGTTTGTACATAGAATTCATTACCAATAAACAAATAGTTCCTTTTTGATCCTAACTTATGCTGAACATTAACGACTGTTATTATACACAAAAGATGTGTGAAAATACGTAAAAGATGGATAGATAGTCACCTGTAAATTAAGTGCGTCAATGCATGAGACAAGCCACGCGGAGATGTCCTCTCTTTCCTTCTGCGCTGGGTCCAGCTTTTGCGCTGCGCCCAGACCTTCCTTGGAATATGCTTTAGTCTTTGTCTCACGCTCCACTACTTTAAATCTTTCCATTTGCTGAAATAAAAAAGGCAAAATCATTTATAAAATTCACAATTCAGCTTTCTTTGTGTTGTATTTGTCAAGCATTTTAAAGGATTTTCACCAACTACCATTCTAGGGAGACAAATGCATTGAAGAAGTAATGAAATTTGTTAATATTTTGTTGCTCATATTGTATATGTATTATGTTATTGTTTGCTCATAGATAACATTTGGCATAGATTTAATTGATCCTAACTAAGGTCATACATATCAATTGTACTGATGCAATTTGTTGATGACATATCAGAATAGAACTCTCTTTCTGCTACATGCAGTCAAGAAGTTATGATTAATTGAAAGAGTAACCTGTCCATTACACATATCACAAAACTCAACATAACCACAAAATAACTCTTTTCAAAAAAAGGTAGAAGTAGGTTACATTCTATTGAAATGCCAAAGTAGCATGAGACATCAAAATTATAGCAAAAATATTAGGTATGCTTTTTATATGGGATAAAACAAACTACAGTGATAAGAAAACTTAATTATAGATACTAAAGAAACAACAAACATCAATTGTAAACATAATTGCACACTTATTAATAAATCAATAATAACTACTGAAACTTGTTTTGATATTGATGGAAAGATTTATCATTTGCCCTGATACTTGTGCTGGTCTGGGGCCCATACAGAATTTAACTAGCTGCAATTACTATGGTGTTTAATAGTTATTTTGTTAATGATTTAACACATATAGTGTGACACTGTGAACCATGGTATGCCAATATTATTATAGAATACATCTAAGAACACACAAACCTTGAACAAGGTAAATTAGATGTAAAAAGTATGAAGTTAACGAGAATCAACATATTTGTTAACAAGGAAAGATAGCAGGAAAAATAACTAAAGCCTATTATAGAGAACATGCTCACAATCAATCTCATAAAGTGAAAAGAAGGTTTAGCACAGGAAAGACTGTTTTGATAATGGTAATTTTTGAAAATTATATTATATGAAAATTAGTTAGACAGTGTAATGGCTAAGACATATTACATTGCTGACAATTGTTAGTTAAAAAAATACAACATTTTCATTAAATGAGTATTAGCTGTGGGCGAGGTACACAATATTAGTTTTTAAAACAATATATTTTAAAGACTTCTTTTTTAACTCATTTGTGCCATAAATACAAAAATAGATTACTTTATCCATCATAAATCTTACAAGTAATAAGATTTATTATCTGTACTCACAAGGGCATTGATAGTAGCACAGATATTGTAAAACAAACTTACATTAGGTTTAAAAATAGATAATACTGAAAAATAACACTAAATAAAATATCACATTCACTCATTTGATTACATACAAACAACACAGAAATGGTAACTACCCTCAAAGTAATGGTGAAGGTTCATAATATTTATGCAGCATAACAGTAATTACTGTCAAAAATATGTAGCAAAGATGAAAAATCTTACTCTGCATATTTTTCACACAAACACAAATTTGTGCTTTGAAATATGTTTAGACTATTGATAGTTATGTCAATAGGGTTATAAGGGGTTAAAATGGGATTTTAATGGATCATTTAATATTGATACACCACCAATAAACACAATTATTGTAAAGAGAGAATTAATAAAATATTCTTCACTATAATGTAAATTACAATACATTCCATAATGTTAGTACAAAACAAAATATACACAATTGAAAAATTATGAATATAAGTTGTTTTGACTCATGTAATGCCTAGTGATGATGATATAAATGTTGACACCTAAATAAATACGAAACAATTAATAAAAAATATGTTAACATTATACACTATTTGTAGATTGTACTATACCGTCTTGCATCTTGTTTTAGGATCTCAGTTAGTTTAGGAAAATTATATATGTACATACGCTTCTTAGACTTAAAATAATGTAATTGATGTGTTAATTATAAATAAGCCAGCATTATTGTATCACATATAAACAACTATTTTCATTCTTATTATGGAGGGGTAATTTGAGCGGTGCTTGAATTTATAGTTTCAGGGATAAGCTGTAGTAGTAGTGAATCTAGATAATTCTAATGCTTTGAATAAAAGCTTCAATACAAGTTATTGTAAATAAAATAGAACTTACGGTTTCAATAAGTTTCCTATATTCTAAAAGTGTACTCTTATCCTTAATCTCGCCCGAGGCAATCCATGATTTGATTTGATCTCGTAACCTCTGGAGCTTTTTAATCTCCTTCTTAAGGTCAGCCTCATATTTCTCCTTCTGATTACTGTTGGTGGCATTGTGAACTTTCTGCCAAATATCCTCAAACGTTTCGACGCCTTCTGTTACTTTTTTTAAGCACCTGTCTATTTCACCTGCAAGAAAAGTAACACAACAGTCAATCAAGCAGTTTTGTTAATGTATTTTCTTGTTTATGTTGCAAAACATAGTAATTGATCATTCTACGTAGGCTTGGCAAAGTAATGTGATAAGAATTCTTGCGTAAACAAGATGATTTCTGTCAAAATAACAATTGAAACCCTTTACGTGATTGCTGTGTCGCAAGATGTAAATTAGTTTACAACGATATTCCGTTAGAGTCAAGCGGCAAGAATAGGTTAGAATAATTCTGATACGATTCCGATTTATGAAATGGGGCATTGCTTTGAATAAATCATAATGAACTACTATGCCAGCCTTCACAAAAGAGAATAATGCTCTGGAACACGTATCGGATCGAGCAGAAACTATAACCTGAGAAAGTCAATTTTTACCTTGTAATTTCCTTGTCGCAGCCATAGCTATTTAAACATGTGGACGAGCGTTTCGTACATATCCTAAACATACAAAATATTTACAACAAAATGCACAAAAACTATTGATAAACAGACGAAATACACATCTAAAGCTTTGTTCGATTCCAAGATGGCTACCGTACACCGCTCGTACTGCACAATACTAGCTGAATGCAGCAGTCTCCTTAGAAATCACAGGTATCCAGCTTTCAGCCTGGAATGAAGATTAACACACAGTTTTCATAAATAATACGAATTAGTCACCACTAATTTATAAATCAACTCCAATAGAGCCATTAAAACTTTACTAGAATGTCGCGTATACCATAAATCAAGTGCGCAGGCGCAAAAAAAAATGTGCATAGACTATCTTTTTTTTGTTTTAGAATTATGAACACGCCACAAAGGCTAAGCGTTTTTTCTAATTCAAAGAAAACTTTAAAAATTACTTACTTTAGTTTTTGAATTGTAATAAATTGAAGTATTTGATAAGCTTAACATTAATGCATCGCGTTATATTCATTTAAATACACATAATGTACGTTTTATTTTATATCTGGTAGTTATCAAAATTATTAAATTCTTTAAGCCAAATGTCTTAGTAATTAATATTAATTGAGCAATTATATTATTTACTAATTTATCGTCGTTGTAGACGATAGTATTAGTTATAACATTAGTTATTAATATGAAAATTCTTATCGATCGAATAATTAAAATCTATAATCTTCATTAAACCATTAATAATGGCTTCCAAACCTATAAGGCGTCAATTGAACACACAGTCAACTATTTTTTCAATTAAGTACTTTCATCAAGTACTATAGATTTTAAGTATAAATAAAATATTTAAATATAAATGACTATGTATGTCCATCTTTATTAATTTATATAAACTTTAAGTCTGTGAGTATTTGTGTAAATGTCATTCCATGTCACGTAGCTATTTAGTTTGATAACATTATTGGAGATGTCGCTGTTCAATGTTGTAAAGGCATCAGTCGGCGGGCGGCGCAATTTCGGCTTCTACTTCTAGGTTATTCTTATTACGCTTCATACTTAAGTACACAAAAAAGGCAGCTAGCTATGTTATATTATTATCTTGGATCTAACATGGAAATTTATGACGACTAGTCATCGTAAAATAGAATACCAGTTGGTCACGTAAAACAATTAGAATGTAAATTACCATTTAATTATTGTGTTTTGTAAACACGCAAACAGTAGGTAGGTACCTTTTCTCAGTTATTTGTCAAATAATTTACACGCCACATATTTAGCTAGCCATCATTTTATCACACAGTCGGCTTAGTGGATCAGACAAATTTAATCATTTAAGAACCGAGGGACTTGTCCTAATTGAATAGAATTAATATTATTCTTGCATTGTAATACATTTACGCAATTTCATTCATAATTTATTCAGATATTGTTATTCAGGACACTATTACACCCTACACCCTACACCAATTGAACTAGCCCCTTGGTAGGTTCATTTAAGACTTGTGTTAAGGGTTGCGTTAATTTATATGGAAAACTGCATATCTATTGATCCTTTGAAAAAAGTAAAGTTCACCACCTGCATATAGCTAAGTATAGAATGACATGGATAATGATAGTCACGTTGCGTGCTAACGATTTAATGAAGAAAATGTGCCTATAGGTACACCACTTACCCGTAAAAGTGAGGACACGCAAAGCCCCAAAAAAGCTTCAATATAGATAATAAGGGGAACAAATTAACTTATTAACTTTGTGGTAGTCTAGGACGTTAATAGAATGCTAACTAGTTACCTTCCTTAACGGCTTCATGAAAGCGCCTAAGAGATCAGGGAATCTATTGGTTGATGGGCTAGTCGATGTAGTAGAGTAAGATGTCAAATAATATATAAATTGATCTAGGAGATTTCTACAATATCTGTTCACGCCGTAAGGGATCAAAAAGGACAAACATGAATATGTGTAGCGGTCGCAAGAAGCGTAATTGATGTAGGCGTAAACTTTAACTTATTCAATATATTCTATCTCCGCAATGTTTGAGACTGGTCTGGGATTATTAATTTTAGTTTCTTTTTTGACTAACAGACTTGGAAAATACTGGAACTCTATCGGTATTCCATAAACTATTTTGCTGACGTCACGAAAATAGTCAAAACGTAGATTGGTATGTCAGGAATGGCTAGGTAAGTAATTATGTCTTAAAATAACTTGACACGAACAGCGAATGATGATGAAACGACGGCATAACACGCACATCCCTGTAACCTTAATCCTCCCCTTGTGCGATTTAATTTAATATAATAAGATAAGAAATACTACGTCTTGGCCACCGTTGGTAGGGCCTGAGTTTGTGTTAAGTGTTTTATTGTGTACTAACTACCAAAGTCTCTGCCAATTTGAGACAAGATAGCAATTTATTTTAAGTTACTCTTAGCACAGATAAATATATACCGCTTTCATATTATACTCTAATATCGAATAAATTATAGTGGAGAAGTACACCAGTATGCTATTATATTTACCTAATGTTTTTTTAATTTCCTCATTCTATAAGAACATTAGACTCTTCCATTTAAGCTTATACAGGAAAAGCTGCTACTCATTACCTGACTCCCTCGCTATACATACATTTACAACAGCAAAACCTTTTCAGGGTTATCGGAGGTTGAGTGTCTACCCTCACTTTGTCCAATCAAAACCGATTTTCACCGGGTCTTCAGTATATAACGTAACAGGTGGAAAGACATGTCACCATATACAGATACTGATTATCATCCATCTCTCGAAATTTGCTGGTTTCCGCACGATGTTTTCCCTCACCGAAACAGTATACAGTCGTGTATATTGAGTTCCACTAATTTGTTTGCAGCAGTTAATCAAGCCATTTGTTTGCCAGCGCACTAATGATGATTAATGGGTGCGTTCAAACCCCAAATTGTCCAGCTAATATGCTTACGCAGTTTTATGGTGTTTGTTTGGACGGTGACTGACGTTCTTAGCTAGTATGGGACGTCAAAATTGCTACTAGAGTACCCGCCACATAAGGTGGCAGTAGCCAAACTTGGAACTAAATTTGACGTTTCCGCCATTGCGTGTTATTTTGTATGAAAGGTAAATTTAGTATTACCAGCGTTGTGTTTTTTGCCCACTCTTTGTAATTTTTATGTTTGTTAAGGGTGATTATAATAAATTGATTTCTTGAGTTTCTTGTTAGTTCTTCTCCAAGGGTCTCCGCTGAACTTCTTCTTCTCAATCGTTACGCTCTTATCAGAGCGGTCGTGGTCTTCATGACGTGGCATCTTGAGCAGCCGAAATGGTTGGTGAACTAACCTCGGTAAAAATAGAGATCCCGCCACATAAGGTGGCAGTTGGAGGCGTCGCCACAGTCGCGTAATTCAGTGTTACCAGTAAACACGCCAAAACTAGCACTCACTGTGCCATAAGGCTCGATACATTATAGGTTTCATTTGTAACGGTCTTTGGTTGCAGAGCTATAAACTCAAATAAAACAAATTAATATATCAAAGTCAAAATATGTTTATTAAACTATTTCAAACATGATTAATAATTAACGGGACTTATCCTTCTTATTATATATTACATATATTATGTGTTCCTTCACTCTGTCCGCAATAGACCGTTTAGTGTGTTCGACGTAGGATTTCCCACAGCTGCAATCAATCTTATACACACCCTTATATCTTATATCATGAGTATAAATCGCGAATCTCTTAAAACTATTATTTCAAACATGGCACTGAGCATTGTCTTTACATATTTTTTACCGAGGTTAGATCTGCGGAGACCCTAGCTTGGAGAAGAACTAACAAGAAACTCCGGAAATCAATTTATTATAATCACCCTTAACAAACATAAAAATTACAAAGAGTGGGCAAAAAACACAACGCTGGTAATACTAAATTTACCTTTCATACAAAATAACACGCAATGGCGGTAACGTCAAATTTAGTTCCAAGTTTGGCTACTGCCACCTTATGTGGCGGGTACTCTATGTAAAGACAATGCTCAGTGCCATGTTTGAAATAGTTTTTTTACATACATACATACACATCACGCCTGATTCCCTGTAGAGGGGTAGGCAGAGATCACGGATCCCCATTTGTCCCGATCCTGACAGACCACTTTCGCTTCATTGACATTCATACATTCTCTAATACACTCTCGGCGGTTATAGGTACTCCTAACGTCACCTTTTTTCAATATAGCGTCTATCTGACTGTTACATATATGTCTTATTAGGCCGGCCCCTACGTAACCGCCCTTCCACTTCACTCATATATATTCCTTTTGTCAATATATAGTTTTTTTAATTTGTACTTAGATCATAAAATAACTTTCAAAGAGAGCTTATGATAGGGCCTATTTTGAATAAAAATATTTTGACTTTTGACTTTGGTATATTAATTTGTTTTATTTGAGTTTATAGCTCTGCAACCAAAGATCGTTACAAATGAAACCTCAATATAATGTATCGAGCCGTATGGCACATTGAGTGCTAGTTTTGGCGTGTTTACTGGCAACACTGGATTACGCGACTGTGGCGACGCCTCCAACTGCCACCTAATGTGGCGGGTACTCTAGCTGGCCTAAGTATTCATAGACTACAAAGATTGACCTATACTTTTAACCCTGAAGTACCTATAACCGCCGAATGTGTATGGGTGCCATTAAACAAAAGTCGTTTGTCAGGTTTAGGACATTGAGACCTGTAGCGGAACGAGCATGATGTGTATGTATGCACTTCGCGATTATTATCCATTGAGAGCTTATGGTTTGCAAGTCCATCTCCGCAATTACGGAGTTAGTGTTTCTATGATAAGGAACCTAATTGTTAACCAGTTAGACAGAACCTGATATACATAACAAACATACGCTGCACGCTTGTGTATACACACTCCCTTTTTTATAATGGCGGGGTAGTCAGAGGCTTGAGTGCCTATCTCCGAAATTTCGAAGGCATGTCAGGTATGGTTCATTCGAAGCCCGCGTATCACTAGATAGACAGCACCCAACGTGATAGGTAGAACCTGATATGCCCAGTGATTAGCTGTGTCGGTAAAACTTTAGTACGTATAGTATTATGTGAAATGTTCCCGAGGTTTTGCCTACCTTTAAGGGATAAAAGTGTACATTGACAAGGTTCACCAATTTTAAGTTTCCTTTTGCTTTTAAGTTCGCGATACTATCTCCTGTATCACGAAGCTCGTTTACGACCTCAATTGCCACTGATACTGATTGTCACTTTTCGGAATTTCCTTTTTCTATTTAATTTGTATAGGTATATTCATTCCGTTTTTCTTACGCAAATTTATATTGTGCAAATGTACTCAGGATACAGGATTTATATATGGATTTTATGTATGGTCATAGAAATTTATGTTATTTAGAAATATACGTAACAGCTATGCATACACACATATTGTACCCAGACCTTTTAGTTTCCCAATCCCTAACCCATAACCCGAGCCACACCCATTTACAAAAAGCGTAAGTAAATTGATTTGGCCCCGCGTGTCTGTCACTACCCGTTGTGATTTGTCATGAATGTATTTTCGTCCAAATGGACCTGTCACTCACTTCCGTTGCGTTACTCATCAGCTTTTAGGTAATAATATACTCACGTCTTTTTTACTTGCTAGGGTAGGCAGAAAGACGGAGACATAATTTTTGTTCAGTCACTTTCAGTACAACTATGGGTATAGTGATGGCATTAATATGGCGAAAGAGAAACGCTTGCACGACCATTAACAGTAAAGGTTTGGATGTCCATCTCCGCAATTAAGTATTCCGGAGGTAGTAGGTAATTCTAAAGCCACCTGGAATCCGTGTTTTGACTATATAGTCAGTACTCAATGTGATAGGTGGTAAGCCGTGTCGCTATTTACAAGCACTGACTATTACCAGTTCGGGAAACATGTAAGTTTCTTCACAATGGTTTGCCTCACTATAAATTAATATGGCCGAATGATTTTTTTTTATTACTGAAAGGTGGTTGTCATCCTATGGATTTATTATGATCCATTTACTTCTGGCCCCTTAATCGCCTACGACATACGGGGACAGAATATCTAGCATTTGGTCTAATATATTTATGTTGTAAGACTAGCACGGCAGTTAAGATACAGTATACAGCTGACTCGTTGAAGGTACTCGTATATTAATTTTTACTAATAAATTTTTTACTTCAATAATTATTAAGATTTATTTTTTTATTTAAATTCTTTATTTATTTTACAAGGCTATTACATCTTAAGATTACACCAGCCTAATAATTATTAAGATGACTTACCTACATTGATATTATACATATAGTTGTGTAAGGACAAATAGATTCACGGCCACCTAACCAAATGAGGGTAAACAGTATTCGCTAACAAGCACCCGCATCTCAGTCCCATTAATTAGGTCCGACACGATAAGTGGTGAGGCGTATCACCGCTTTTGGCCGCATATACACGCGTACGTTATAGTTTCTCTTAGTTCCACTCTCAGTTGTTATCGTAAAAGATTCGTGTTTATTTTGAAATAAGAGCTAAATTTGTTTAAAGATAAAAAAACCTTCTTAAGACCAGGCTTAAACGCCTAAGCAGCATGATAAATATATTTTTAGTTGGTTGATTCTACTAAATACACTTACTTTATATCTAAGATTTATAGTACATAAATTGATATATCGGCGTAGACATTTTTACAAATCAGAAGCTAGAGTGACCACCGTAGTCGTTGTGAAAGTCTTTAGTCATTTAAGAATTAGTTATTTAGTAAGTAAGCACTCATCATGAACGGTAATAGGATAGTCCATTTTACTATTCATATAGATAGGTTGGCTATCCGAGTGTAATTAAAAAGTGTTAGTACGTCTATTCATATGAGTGAATTCTTAAAAATAGTACGTCCTTCAACAGAAACGCTGGCTGATGAATATTAAATAAGTAGTAGTTAGCTAATACTTACGCAAAAACATACAAAAAATATGTGAATAATAGATAAAAATACAATATAATAAATATTGATTGTCTGACTAGTAAGACGAGACAAATGAGCATTTCAAATATACAAAATTGTGATCGAAACTTTAATGTATTTGTTGAAATAAAGTTGAAATACGTTTGTAGGATATCTACTCGGTGTAATCTGTCTATAATATAAATTAAAACACGTTAGTTTAGATTAATCCAGTTTTGGTACGGTAAACGTGATTTTACATATAATTTGGTATTCTTTGAATTTGGAACATCTATTTTAATGTAAATTATTTAGAAACGATTACATTAAAAATCTGAGTTTTGCATAGAAATCTGTATCAATTTATTAACAGCGTATGTATTAGCACAGAATTTGTATAGTTAATGAAGTTATATAAGCTCCTATATTTTTATAGAATAAAGTTCAGAAAAGGTAGAAACTATATTTTGTAATAAAAGCCAGCGGTAACAGTAGAATCAAGGTACACTTTTTCAGTATTTTCTGAAAGCCGGCTTTTCTTTGATGAAAACAGTTTGGTTACAGATGCGTCGCAGTGCGCACGTATTGTGCACTTTATGACAAAGGCAGTTAAATCGCCAAACTCAACATTTAAACTGCATTAAATCCTTTAATAAATACTATAAAAAAACTAGATATTTTTGGAAAATGTTATCACAGTTTTTAAATAAATAAATGGTGTAATTAATAAATAATTTAAAAATGTTAACCTGAAATACAGTCGAAACTGTTATTGTTTTAAATAGTTAATATAGAAAAATATTTTAGTCAATTTTATACAGTGTTTATGTTAAAGTTTTAATAGTTTATGTGAATATTTAAGTATAGTGTTTGCGATGTTTTCTTACAAGGACCAGTTACTTATAATATGCCTGTTTTTACTTGGTAAGTGTAACAATAATATAACTTTTACAATTTTATTTTTATTTATTTTATAAGGTTGAACTTTACAGCACCCATTCAATATAACTTAAATTAGGAAAAATAATTAACATGCAATTTAATTTAATTTAGTCAATATAACAATATTCAACATAATGCCAAAGACTTTCGGAAAGACTACATTATATACAAATATGTTCTTTGAACTTTATGATTCACTCAAAACGCATTTTAGTCGTGAAACTCATGTTTATATGTGATTATAAATAAAATTAAACCGGCGTACTATATAAAATTATGCCACAATCATGCGCCAGTTATCGCTTGCGGGGTAGCTTGCAGTTAAGGTTTGCGTGTCTCTATCCAATATTAGTTTGAATATAGCTCTATGGATGAACCTCCTTTTATTAATTAGTCAGTCTCTAACGTGACTTTGGGTGATTGTGAGTCATCGTTTACTTAGAAATGCTTAATATAATCTTTAGTACCGTGTTGAAGAAGGTGGCTGTATTAATAATATTCGATTTCCACTGAATGTAGTAGAGATTTGATACTTGAAGTAAAAAGAATCTAGTTGTCTTCCTAGTTCCTTCACAGTGCATTTTAAGAGAGACTTGCAATTTATCATATATGTATATTTATGAAACACGGTCATCTTTTTAAAATGAAATTCTAATAATATACCAGTATTAAGGTGTCAACGGAGGAATTTAGTCTCTAAGGTTATGTCTACCTTAGAAGTGACAAATTAATGAATTAACTTGTAACAGTCACTCTTGGACGTGCCTTCTCAAGGATAGTCAGGAAACAAGATCGTCAGGTGATTCGTCTACTTAGAAGGAATAATTATAAACACATTCAGAAACCAATAGAAAATAATTTGATTATGTATCCTTGTTGCCATATAATGCAAAAGGTGATAATTTTTACCAAAGCAATCTTCGTTGACTGTTTGTTATTAATAAATAACTTTTCCGAATTCCCAAGTCTTCTGAATGAACATTTCGCATTAAATTTACGATGTACGCGAAATTCTTGCTGTACCCATCCATCATAAAAATTTAGATCCGATCGTAAAGCAACCGATGTTTTGATTTGGCCGCAACATTCTATAAATAAGAGGCGTTGTTATAATTCAGCAATGGCGTCGATAGAAATATTTATGATGCCTCATAACTAGAGTACCCGCCACATACGGTGGCAGTTGGAGGCGTCGCCACAGTCGCGTAATCCAGTGTTGCCAGTAAACACGCCAAAACTAGCACTCACTGTGCCATACGGCTCGATACATTATATTGAGGTTTCATTTGTAACGATCTTTGGTTGCAGAGCTATAAACTCAAATAAAACAAATTAATATATCTAAGTCAAAATATGTTTATTTAAAATAGGCCCTATCACAAGCTCTCTTTGAATGTTATCTTATGATCTAAGTATAAATTAAAAAAACTATTTCAAACATGGCACTGAGCATTGTCTTTACATATTTTTTACCGAGGTTAGATTAGCGGAGACCCTAGCTTGGAGAAGAACTAACAAGAAACTCCGGAAATCAATTTATTATAATCACCCTTAACAAACATAAAAATTACAAAGAGTGGGCAAAAAACACAACGCTGGTAATACTAAATTTACCTTTCATACAAAATAACACGCAATTGCGGAAACGTCAAATTTAGTTCCAAGTTTGGCTACTGCCACCGTATGTGGCGGGTACTCTATTCACTTTTTTGTTTACCATATATTTAGTATATTACTGAAAGAATATCTTAAACATACATTCATACATGCTTAATTTTTTATATAGGCACAGTGTCGGTAGCCATTTTGAACAGTCTAGACAAATCATCTCTTGCTTTGCTTACTTCCATGATTTTTTTCAAGCAAGGTGTAATTTGCTTCTTGAGAAGATTTTTTATAAATATTATTTCTTATTATAAGTATATGATCTCTATCACTTATAATCAGTTAACACCACTAAAAGTTGGATTTAACATGCAATTTATCCGCTGCTCACCCGCATAGGCACATATAGGTTGATACCCATTATCAACTACATAAGTTTTTGTAATGATATTAGGTCACTGGATATCCAAGTTTTTTCTGATCAATATCCAACGTGACTATGTCAGCGTATACTGATATTGACTGCTGCATATTTCAATAAGTAGGCAGATTCCCACACTATGTTTTCTCTCCGTGGTCCGTGGTATGTGGTCTCCCATCCAGATACCTCCCATGGCCGCGCTGCTTAACCTCGGTGATTGAACGAAAACCGGTGTATCACTGGCGTTCTACCAAAATATTTATCTATCTATCTAGATACAAACAAAATTATTAACTATTACTTGTTGGTGTAGCTATAAGTATATAACAACAAATAAATAAACAAAGCAAATTTTTTATTCACTATTATAGACTTTTTGTGGCAGGGGTCAAAAGCAACATTTTATAATCCAAATCAAATCTTGAACACATATTTGGTAAAAAATTTGTGTATATCACGTATTTCATAAACACAAACTCATACTTTAACAATAGATTCATACATATATTCCTCGACGTCCATAAGAAGGATAGGCGGAGCCTATTTTATGATCGCCATTAGGAACGATCCTGACAAGTCTTTCTTACTTCATTCACAACAATTAACCTCTCATACATGCTCTTCTGTTCTTCACACTGCGTACACCCGCCCTGGAAAGAATGTCTCCAATTTGATGTATGTTCTACGCGGCCTACCCCGTCCAACTCTATCTTCCACAAAAAGCTCTCTATGCATTTCTTTCGTAACTCTCCTTTGATCTAACGGCTCCATGTGCCCTACCCACCTTAAGACATCTTACTTAAAAATCTAGAATATCTATTTTAGATACAATACATAACGGTTAATTTCAGAGTCTTGACTATGTCGTAAGTGATAATAGTGTCGATGCGTATGTTATATAAGAGTATATACATATCTTAATATTAATATATTTTTACAGCTTCTTTATCTTAGGCTCCTCTTTATAATTAAAACTCAAATCTTTCTTATCTATGTCTCGATTTTAATCCAGATTTCGGCATATCAACACTTTCTTGTTTTTAAATAGATTTAAGCATTTCACGTGTTAAAGATCTAAATGAGAATGTATACTTTTTTTTTTAAATGTTATAATATATTTTAAAAGTGACCCGCTCCGGCTTTGCACGGGTATAAAATATATAGCCTACTCCACTATTTAATGGATGTTATTATACATATAAACCTTCCTCTTGAATCAACCGCATCAAAATCCGTTGCGTAGTTTCAAAGATTTGAGCATGCAAAGGGACATAGGGACAAAGAAAGCGACTTTGTTTTATACTATGTAGTGATAGTATCTAAAGGTCCACTGCCGCCAGCACCGCACATTAGGGGAATAAAGTAGTATCCCTTTCGCTTATATTATGATTTAGGGTGAAGATGATCATTTCACTAATTGGTCTCTACCAATCCGGTTTTAGTTACTAGTACATGGTGCAATAAGAAGTAGGTAACAAAATTATTAATATAACAGCCCAATAAACACATCACGTCTAAAATCCCTTGGGGCGCGTCAGACTTTTAAGTAATTGGAAAGTGACTTATTTACAAAAACGACATGTCTTATGTGTTGTGTAGCTGTACATAGCCGATGACTATTTATTGTCTCTTATGCAGAATAGAGAGGTCAGTTCGCGGCTTTTCTCTTTATCATAGAAGTAACATGTTAACATTTAAGTATATAAAGAAAATGTTAATGGATGTCTTTAATTATACATAAATATAATTTCCATTGCTACATGAGCGGATCGGAATTGAATCCGAATCCTTTGACTCTCAATATATACAAATATTTCCACCCATCAATGAATCCGTGGGGTAGACACAACGTCGGACACAACATCTCAATGCACACTTTTGTGACAGTTAACTAGTTAGCCAAAGCAGCTAGTAAGCGTTTATTTACGGTCCACACTCAACGAGATATAAACCCTCTGAAAACTAGAATATAGTCTATGAATTCGAGATTTTCGATTTAGTTTCCAGTCCTCAAACATCCAGAGGCCAGTTAAGGTTTCTTAGTAAAAATCGGCAAGTAATTCATCTGTCACGCTGTCAGATCATTTTGCGATGGACTCATAAATGGTTGTATCAACAATCGAACTGCCAGAGTCACGATTTAGCATTTTAATATAATGACTCCGTTCAGAAATAACACATTACGCCTCTGTTTGCACACACGCTGCTCCTGGTACTTGCGGCTGCGATTCTGCTAGCAGGGACGCCTTGAGTGAAGGTGACGAGGATGGGTTAACCCACGAACCATGGGTTTATCTTGGGGCATACAAACACTTAAGCATTGGGTCTCTGCTGTGTCATAAGTCTGACATAATATCATTTGTACATAAAATAACTAGCTTTAATTGCTAAGTAGGCTAGACAATATATAAAAAATATATCTTTTTAATTTAGAAGCTATTACTAGTTTACTATAGTTCTTTAATATACATACATTATCCTGTACTCAACTACATATATATCCTATACAAAACTATTATATAAATCTGTTTATTTCTTTTACTACGAACATATTTATATGATAAAGAAAAATAACTTTAAAATCCTGTTACAATTTCAACCTAAATATAGTTCACGTGACGCTCTAGTAGAATCGAAGCCGTCATGTTTTCCTTCCTACAATTTTGTTATGAAGGATGCGTAAACAATGTCAAAATGTGAGGCAGCTACAACAAACACGTACCGAGTAGCAATTAACAAAATTGATTACAATTTTAAGGTCCCTTAACGATGTCACTCAGCTTTTCTATGACTTCTTTATTATCTGTTTAAGCTGAGGTTTTAGTGTTATATGAATATGGATTAAAAGTTTAAATATAAGGAAACTGACTAAAAATGAAAGAATAAATAACTAAAGATAACTATTCTACATATCTTTCGTAGTACACGCACGCATGTATTAGAATTTATCAAAGAAACAGCGGAAGTTATATAAAAATTGACGTGACGTGTATGCATAAAAATAATATAATAAGCAACAGTACTTCTAGGACTAATGTCAATGAAACTAACATACAAAGATAAACGCATTCACGACCATTAACCCTTGCGGGGTAGTCAGAGGTTCAGATTTCCATCTCCGCAATTGCAAAGATTATTTTCTATGGACACCTAGAACCCACGTGTTAACCAGATAGTCAGTACTCAATGTGACAGGTGGTCAGCCATGTCGCCATTTACAAGCACTAACTATTACCTGTTCGATGAACATGTAGGTTTCCTCGTGACGTTTTCCCTCACTAACATACATAAATGTGAATCGTGTTTGATGTTTTGTCCACCTTTTCAGGTGATTTACAACTGCAGTTAACGTATGTATACGTGAGGATTTCTTATGTCAGTTTACATTAGAGACAATTAAAAGAAACTGTAAGAATAAACACAGAGATGTAATAATGCTAATTTTGGCACGGGAAAACGTACGTTTGAAGCTCATTGGTTTGAATACTCAAGACTGGAAGATGTTGGGTTCTATCCAGGGCAGTAGTAATTGTACTAGTTTAGTAGTAGATACACAAGAAACAGTTTCTTTTATAATCATTGAAATGAAGTTATATACAATAAAACAAGGAATTAAAACTAACAAAATATTTACAAACTAAATTGAAATTATAAAAATTACATACCTTCACATACATAACATACTGCTCTTATTTGGCTATTCTGTTGTCGCACCTAATATACTTTCCAACAATAGTTATTACAAGATGTTTTTTTATGTCATATGGTTCTGTCTAAGCCGTCGTAGGATTATACTTAAAACATGCATACTATTTACTCATTGTAGCAATTAAGGCTTCTATAGGACAATGGGCTGGCAACCTTGAACTTGAACAGAAATACCATCCTAATGACTTGTCATCTCCGGCCGTACGAGGTGACTAATGACTTAGGGTAGCGATATTGAAATATTCACCTGTGTGTGTTCATTTTAATTCATCGAAAAGAGATCGCGCTTTGGCAAAACTAGTGTAGGACGCTCTATGCACGGTGGAGAGATGACCTGAACAAAGTAGCTGATAGTGACTAAATGAGGGCCACAAAAGATAGTATTTCTTTCGTATCCTTAGGGAAATCTATGACCAGCATGGAACCACGATAGGTTGATAGGATAATTTCATTAGAGCCGATAGAGCTTCTAACTTCTACCCACCACCTCTAATAAGGTATACGTGATGTGTGTAAGGTATTTGCGTACATTTCGCAAGAAGTCGATACTTGTAAAAACAATGTTCGTTATCTTATCACTGAGATATTGACTGTGCGATAATATCAGCTGTTTTATTTAACCTCCTCTTAGAGGAGTATTTTTAGGAGGTCGCCTAACGTTCCTTCTATTTTCCCTTATAATGCATACTACACACAAGGTCTTAACCTTCAAAGGGTTCCACAAACACGAAACACAGGTTTTTCTTTGTTGCTCGTTTACAAAGGACTATCAGGGTACAAAAATACCTAAGAAAATATAGCTATTCCGAAATATCATCTACCTATGTGTAAATGCAACCTCTCAATTTGGAATCATGAAAATATTGCATAAATCAGCACACGATTTTCTCAGTTTCAATTAAAAATTACACTTAAATCACTATATTTCTATCGCCGCAAATTTGCATATTGCTTCCTTTCAAATCTACATATGTATGTAACATATATGAGTGCGTCTGTATGGAATAAGTTTTCTTATACCACGTGCAGATTCGCGTCTTGTTTTAGATAATAAAATATGATATTCTCGGTCGCGGCGGCTTCATATCAGACTGAGTTACGTGATCCAAAATAGTTTTGGAGATCATTGCCAATGGAAGTCAATTTTAGCCGACTAAAGATTCTTAGTTAGGTCTTATGTACGTATTATGTATGTATGTATACATTGGTCGTTTTAAACCCTTCGAGATGGACACAATCTAGGAGTAAAAATATCTTCTCGAACAGTAAGGAAAGGAAGGAGGACGATTGTTGTTGGTTATTAGATGATATATTGCTAGTTCATAGATCAATACATTACGATCCTGGAAGAAAATCACGACATCTCCGAGATAAAATAGTTATTGACTAATTAATTTTATTATATATAATTATCATGCAGTTTACATTGAAAACTAGAAAAAGATCGATGTACTATGGAGGTACATAAAGGAATCTACAAAATTTCAAATCACATTAATCTAATTGTTGGATAAAGATACAAGAAAGCTGAATTTATTTGGGACGATTGCTATTGAAGGATACCTTTGCTTGCATCTAGAACTATTTATTATCCCACAACTTGAAGACAAAAATCTTTTTTGTCACTTGTACTATTAGACTTGTTAGCCCATCTTACGTCACATTTAACATACATGCATAGACATCACACCCGATTTCCCTTAGAGGGGTAGGCAGAGAACGCAGATCGCCATCTGTCCCGATCCCGACAAACCACTTTCACTTCATTGACACTAATATACCTACTCATACACACTCGGAATATACAAAAGCAAAATATATGGGTGAAGTGGAAGGGCGTATACTTAGGTGCAGGCCCAATAAGACATGACAGTTAAATAGAGGCCATATTGAAAAACAGTGACGTTCCTATAACATTTAACCCATTCCTTTCCTTCCAGTGAGACGACGAGTGGCCAGCCAGGGTACGGAAGGGGTATCCGCGGTGTTCCAGCAGACCAATGTCACGAGACTCAACGCCCATTTCATCCACAGCAGCGGCTACCGGCTGCATGAGGTGCTGCATTTGTGAGTGCTATACACGTTAAATATGACACATACATATACTAATGATTAATAATTAACGGGACTTATCGCGTAAGTTTATATATAATAAAATTACCTTTATTAACCCGACGTTTCAGCTACGTTGCAGTAGCCATGGTCACGGGCAGACTTAGACTTAACTTATTAACGTCGGGTTAGAGGTAGATGGTAGAGGTAATTTTATTATAAATAAACTTACGCGATAAGTCCCGTTTACTATTAATCATGAGTATAAATCGCGAATCTCTTAAAACTATAAATACTTACATATACTACACAGGACTTTAGTGCTTCTTGGGGAGTAGGGAAATTTGGACGTAAAGTATATGTAAGCGTTCTATTAGCGTTCAATTTGGGGTTGTGATGGTTTCGATATAGAATATTAGACCTATGTATTATCTAATAGATTACATTGATCTTCATTTCCATTAGTCACCTTGTTAAAATTGTGTTAGTTACTTTTCTATAGACATGTAATATAAGAAGAAGATATTGAATGTAAAAAGAAGTCTTGCTTAGTGTGTATATGAAAAATATTTATTTGGGTCTCCAATACAGCCTGTAAATAAAAAACCATAAAGAAGTAATACAAACGTATACAGTCTGACCATTATCTCATGAAATTTAATGATGTCGCTAGTAGGTTTAATTACGGTATCACCATAAAATGAAAAAAACATTTTGATACTTACAAAGTTTTAATAAATTCGTACTACTATACTAAACATAAAACATAAAATTATTAAAAATCAAAAAGTTTTTATTCGATATTGACATTTAGAAAATACTCTTACAGCAAGTTTAAGCCAAATTAAAAGGCTTTGTTAACAAAAAAACAAAAATGTAGCGCATCTCCTACCTTTTTTTAAAGACTATTATTAAGAAAATACCTATCTGTCGTTATATAAAATGTATTTCTAACAATACTGTTAGTGTCTAAAAATTTAATTCTTTTATTATGCACTGACAAGGTCTGCATATACATATTTGATTCAAATCTAACCCTATTCTACTTCGTCTTCAAGGTACTCTATGTCAGTGTACTCATTTTCAGCATCCCCCAAAGATCTACTGCAGCCTGATTCATCTGAATTATTGGCTTCAAAATTATTGATTTATTAAATTATTTCTGAATTATTGATTTATTGCCTGCAAGTAGAGATCAAGTATTAAAATGGGTCAAACCTAGCTTACACGATGTCAATTTGACATACAAAATTACAATGTAAACATAACCTTGCACACACAAAAAAACTCCAAATAACTGGATGTAATGGTGTTGAATTAACAATATCTGTTACAAAACTACTTGATTCACACAGGAACTTAATCAATCAATGCAAGCCACACAGTACAAACCTGTATAATCCGCAGTTCTTTGAAAAACATCTTGCAGATCGTTCAAAGGCTTTCCGGCCTGGATTCTGCCAAACATCTCAGGAAAACCTGATAAATAACCTGTCGGGTTCTACTCCGAATAGTTTTCTTCCCTTTTCTTTCCTGGTTTTCTTGCATTATTCGTTCGCAAAATTGATTATAATCTCACAAAAAGCTCGCAGGATCACTTTGTTTACAGCGCAGACAAATAAAAATATAAATAAAAGGGTTGCCAGGAAATTCCTATTAATTTAGTTCCTCTTTAATTAATTTCATCAGTTAATGGCCAAACTGTACATATGTACACTATAATAAACTGTTACTATAAATGTCTATGGCACAAAATAATATCTATTTCGTAATTGAATTGAAATTTATTATTTATTTACGTGCAATGCAATTTATTATTTATTTGCAGTAAATGCATTGCAAGTAGGTAAGATAAATTACATTTAAAAGTAGATTTGATAGATAAGCTACAGAAAGGCAAGACAAACAAAAACCCTCGGATAAATTGAAAACAAGACGGATCAAACAATTGATCGTGGTGCGACCGTGACACTTAATAAAAGAATTGGTCACACCCAACACAAATGAAATGAACACTTATTTAATCAATAAGTTTGCTAGAACTAGATGCGGTCCGGAAGAATACATAATGACTAAGATTCAAACATAAAGTACAATTCAAATTGAGTAAATTCTATCTTGTTCTATGGCAATACATATACATTCACGTCCTTTCCCTTTCGGGGTCGACAGGACCTTGGAGTCATAAAAATAGCTTGGCCACTTATTAGCATGTATATTGGCGTTTTGATACCAAAAGAAATATTGGTGACACGTTGATAGCCTAGCGCCCATAACATTCCATATACACATAGTTCTTTAGTCGCCTGCTACGATATGCCGGGAAGAACGGCAGCTAGTTAGCATTCTTTTTACGTCCCCGCTAGCACGGGCCTATGAGAATGACAACAGGTTTAATATACGTATATAATTATGTGAAGCAGTTATTGTTTACATTTGTAGTACACCCTAATTAAACGTTTGACTTATGACCGTAGTGTATATAAAAGGTTATTGTGAGCAAAACTATAATAGTGACTATCATTTCTTATAAACCCATAGTTACCCGGCGAGATTACAGAACTGTCGGAAAGAATACAATATAAGGAAGTATTACTAAATGGGTAATATTTTGTGTCTATGAAAGTATGCCTTTAAGATTATAAACATACTTGCAGATTCCCGTCTCGGGGTTTATTCACACGTACAAACTAGTTTTATAATAGCTAAACAGACGATCTAGTTTATCACTTTCTATGTAATTTTAGGAAGTTTGTTTTGAACTTTTAACTTATTTGTTTATTTCTATTGGCAGTACAGGGCATATATTTAAGGCCATACCCCTGAGTACATACAAGTCTTCCTCAATAAAACGAGCCGTGAAAAAACAAACAAACCGTTACTTCATATAGACGGGCATCCTCCGACGTAAATAGACGATAGTGTGTTTGTTTATTATGATTGCAGATTGATCATCGGCGCCCCGAAACTGGAGCACATCGCAGTCGAGGACCTCGCCAAAATGCCCAAGTTACAGTCTTTGTACGTATATATTGCCACACACATTTAAGTCCATCTATCTATCTCCTTTAAGGTAGTGCGTAATTCCAAAATATACTACTATGCTACTTAGCAATTCAGATACTAAGTTATCCCCAAGACAATCGCGTTCACGATCATCAGTCAGAGGTTCAGGTTTCCATCTCCACAATTGCGAAGGAAGTGATTTTATAGCCACCAAGAACCCACGTGCTGATCAGATAATCAGTACTTAGTAATTCTTTGGCCACCTCGGAGCCGTGGGTTGATCAGATAGATACTCATTGTGACAAGTGGTAAGCCATGTTGCTTTTACAAACACTAACCATTACCTGTTCAGGGAACAGGTTGGTTTCCTCACGATGTTTTCCCTCACCGTAGTATTCGAAGCCTTTCTATAATGTATTATTATTACGAAAATGTACATAGAAATTCATTAAACTTAATTTCCGTTGGTACATGCTCAAGCGGGATTTGATCTATTAACCCATACTTAACATCAATATACGGTTGGTTTTTGAAATTGCCGTCTAGATGTTTGTTAGTAGTTGTCGCGACATAAACTGTACGTCTATTCGTTATATTCATCCCTTTCATGAACATGATAAATATATCCTTTCACTTATGTAGAAAGCAAGCTCAGTTGACTCACTTTTTTCTGTTAAAACTCCTGTACTTATAATATTGTACTTTCAGGTTCATAACACAGGCGCCAAAGCTCCAAAGAATAGCACCATTCCCACCTTTACCGGAAATAAGGACAATGTACGTATTGATATGACATAAAACTCTTGTACAGTGTTCGAAACAAGGGAGATTTGTCAAATTCGTTCCAAGTGCCGATTGATAGTCTCTGCATATACTGTTAGAGACGTAAAGGCATGTATGTATGTATGTACAGTGCTCGATTTGGACGTTAAAAGGAACGCTAAGTAGAGGCCATTCTTCCCAGCATGTAAAAGGATAGGTAGGATATAATTTAAGTGACTTCAGACTTATGGGTTAATGGAATTTATTATGAGATAGGCAAGTAAACTGTCTAAAATACTTAATATTTATGGTATCACGGCGCCGATGCTAATGCAAAAATTATCGACAAGAAGTTACGAGCTCGGAGATATGTGCAATTATTTAAAAGGGATTAAAGACACTAAAAAATGGATATATTATTGTACATGCACTTATTACGTAAGAAATAACTTGGTCTAAATATCTTTTGCAAAATGTGCTTCGTGTGGCCAAACACCACAAGGTCGATAGTGACCACCCAAATATCTGACAAGTCGAAAAGTATTTGCATTTATGACACGTAGGTTAGGTTGTAAAATTTGTAATTACCTATACAATTAATTTTATGTACACTAAACATGGTACATCCATTCGAGTATAAACCGTACTAAAATAACTAAGCAGTTTTAAGACAAAGTTTATTTAATAATTAGAATACGTTCTTAAATAAAATGTTTCAAGGAACAAATATGCAGATACTCAAGCATGGCAAGAGAGATTTGTAAAGATTTTTCAAGGTGTCGATCGACATTGTGTATGTGTGTGTGTTTCTCTGTAGGAAAATAGGGGCGTGTATTTATATATTTACGAATTTTCAAGCATGCAAAATGTTAATTGATGTGAGTGGGGCAAGAATCATTTGTCAGGATCTTTTAAGGTTTCGATCGATAGTGTTTGCCTTTAGGAAAGTAGATCCATGAATTTATCTATTTATGAAATTTTAAGGTGGTTTCTACCTATCATGTTACGATGGACGTAGTAGTGAAATTTGTTCTAATTGTTTTGTTTTATTGTTCCAGTATAATAACTACCTCGGGCCTTGTGGAAGTTCCCAATCTGAGTCGGGTCCATGATTACTCCTATGACTCCTCTTCACTGCCATATTTACGAGCTTTGTAAGTTATTTCTTCATTATTATTTATTAGAACAATACACTAATACTTAGTAAGAAATCTTTTAACCTATCTACATCATACATATTCTTACTAAAGTGCTTTAATCGTTTTCGGGTTCTACAGTACGCCATAATAATAACACGAGTAACTCTTTGTTAGCACGATCCGAGCCGTAGTGGCATTGACATGACATAATAGTAGCAGAGTGTTAACATCACTTAGTTAAATTTGTTGACTGATCAAGAGTAATGTTAAAAGTGTGTACAAGGTTCAATACGTATGTATGTATTTTATGTTCCATATTAAAGCAGGACCATAATGTATTGTTTTTTTTTCAGAGACTTAGAAGGAAACCATATAAAGAAGTTATCTCCACATGCACTCAGAATCAGAGCGGATCAAATGTAAGTCCAGAGTTGCCTTTTTATAATATCCTATACTAGACACTATATAGTCAGCGCAAAAAGTGCAGTCCCATTTACTTTTTACATTTTAAAACTGGCGCCACTATGCATTGTTGGCCACTATACGTTCGAGTGCTTTGAAATGAAAAATATTGTCTTTTGTTCTTATAAACGTAAACCTTATAAAAAGTTGCTGGGACTGCACTTTTAGCGTTGACTGTACATATCTCACAAAAGTACTCGTATGGATGACACTCGAGCGAAAGGAAAAGTCAGTATAGGAAAAATTCCGAGATCTCTATCTTGTTAAAGGGTATAAAAATTCCGTGATCTCCGCCTATCTTACGAAAGGGCATATCTATCGAAGCAGCACAAAAGAGGTGACGATGGGAAACGACCTCCAACGCGAGCAGTGCACATTGCTTTGACAAGTGCGATGACACCAAGTTAAAACACTTGAAGATTACCTCAGAGATAAGATTATGGCATCGCGAAACTGGTTGTAAAGCGACAAAGTGAGACAATACTGTTACATTACTTACTATACATCACGGCTGCATTGCTTGAAATGTGTAGATAGAGAGTAACGTTCCACATCTAGTGATTGATGTAATTGTATTGATTTGCTAACATTCAGTCATCTTAAACATACATATGTTATTGAGGTTAAAAAATAAGCAAAAAGTCAAACGTATTTGATTATTATTTAGGTGGTGTATGATCCTAATAAGATGAGCCTAAGTAAGCATAATATCTTTTGATCATGTATACAGTTTATGTATTTGCTAGCATTTAACTGCATTTAATATTCAAAATATCAAAGCTAAATATTAGCCTTTATAATAGGTGATTAAATTATATAAATAAATAATTTTTAATTATCAAAGGATACGATGCTCTTTCCAATCTTAGTGGATACCTCTTTCAAATTGCAACTTTAAGAACTATTTTAGGTTCTATCTTACGTGATAACATATCAATAGCGAATTGAAGACAACGATTACTTTGGGAATAAAATGACTGATAGGTGAATGCAAACATTCCAAACAAATGTCAGATTAAAGGATTTTGCCGCCTAATAAATTATTGCATTTATTAAAGTAATAAACTTATTTAATAGGAATTTATTGCACATAAATATTGGACTTAGATTTAACAAGTTATCTTTAGAATTTAGGTGGATTGATCAAGTGGTCGCTGACACTTTTTATAACCAAGAATATATAATATACATACGTATATTTTAGTCTATTATATGGTAGGTACTCGTAGTATTTCCCACTAGCTGTGTCAATTTCAATCTACTTGAAACGTTGGAAAATAGGCGATCAATTTTCCACTTCGTTAAATTAATATCGGAAGTTGTTCAGGTTGAAGAGATAGAAAAAATATATAAAAAATGTCTAACGGAAATTGTCTGTTTGAAAACTCAATGTACCTACATTATTGAAATAACTTTCGTGGTGAAGGAAAAATCATATTAGTTTTACATCTAATCATAACTGCCATTATTGTAGTTGCTTATATTGTATACAATTACTAGTATATTATCCAAAGTTAATAAAGATGTTTTTCATTCCAGAACACTCAATTACAATCTCTTAGAAGAGGTCCCAGCCTATGCATTTAAAAATGCTGAAATATCAAAGTTGTAAGTTATTTCTTTCCAAATTATATTATTATATATAAACACAGAGAGGCTTCTATATACATCTTGATTCATACAGTTGCGGACCCCAACCCAACCAACTTATTACTTTATAGTCAGTATATAAATTGAAAGGTAGTATTTTCATTAAAAAAAGTCGTTCTTGTAATAGACCCTAAGTATACATACACGTCACCCCGTATATTTACATTTACCCCTTTCTCTATGAATATCCATTTACCTCAGCTTACACGAGCGGTGATACGTACGTGAACTTGAAGTTAAGGTGATATTTTAATTTGCAGGAGTTTTAAAGGAAACACGAAGCTGAAGAAAATCGATGAAAATGCGTTTGCTGGAAATCTTTTGATCAGACAACTGTAAGTTTAGTTGCACCTTTATAAGTATGTTTATCTCTTTTTGATTCAATCAATCAATCAGCCTATGACAGTCTACTGCTGGACGTAGGCCTCCCCAAGGTAACGCCACAAAACACGATCACTCGTGGCCCTCAGCCAACCACTACCAGCGACCTTTTTCAGGTCATCAGTCCATCTGGCAGGGGGGCGTCCTACACTACGTTTACCGAGACGCGGTCGCCATTCGAGAACCGCTTTGCTCCAACGGTCGTCGGTTCTGCGACAGACGTGACCGGCCCACTGCCACTTCAGCTTGCAACATCGATAGACAATGTCTACAACATTGGTTCTCTGCCGGATAATCTCGTTCCGGACTCTGTCCCTTAACGAGATACCCAGCATCGAACGTTCCATTGCCCGCTGAGCGACATGTAATCGGTGAGCCAGCCCGACTGTCATGTTCCACGTCTCGGCACCGTATGTCATTACAGGTAGGACGCACTGATTGAAAACCCTGGTCTTGAGACACTGCGGTAGTGGCGACGAGAAGATATGACGCAACTTCCCGAATGCTGCCCAGCCCAGCTGCACTCTTCTGGAAATCTCACGCTCGAAGCTGTCCCTACCCATTTGTAGAACTTGGCCCAGGTAGACATATTCCTGGACCACTTCGAGCGTTTCTCCACTGATCGTGATCGGCCCCGGGACAACGAGCTCATTGAACATGACTTTTGTCTTGTCCAAATTCATCCCGAGACCGACCGACCGCGAGGCAGCGTTAAGACTGTGCAGCATTCCCTGTAAATCCTGCAGCGAACCCGCCATTATGACAATGTCGTCAGCGAAAAAAAGCGTGGCCTTGTTCTTCAAAAAGGGAGACAAGGCCCTATTGAAGAATTATAGGCCTATCGCGCTCCTAAGCCACGTCTACAAGTTGTTCTCGAGAGTGCTCACAAATCGTCTGGCCTCAAGATTTGACGCCTTCCAGCCGCCGGAGCAGGCCGGATTTCGAAAAGGTTTCAGTACCGTAGACCACATCCACACAGTGCGGCAGGTTATACAGAAGTCTCATGAGTATAACCAGCCGCTGTGTCTTGCCTTTGTGGACTACGAGAAGGCCTTCGACTCCATCGAGATCTGGGCTGTTCTGGAATCCTTGCAGCGATGCCAGGTCGATTGGCGTTATGTGCAGGTGTTGAGGAGCCTATACAGCGTGGCATCGATATCTGTTCAAGTCCAAAACCAAAAGACAAGTCCTATACAGTTGCTCAGAGGAGTGAGACAGGGGGATGTCATATCCCCGAAACTGTTCACGAACGCAATGGAGGACGTCTTCAAAACTCTGGATTGGACTGGGATGGGTATCAATGTCAATGGCAGATACCTCACGCACCTCCGTTTCTTTTTGATTAATATAGCAAAAATTTTGATAGAAAATAATATTTGTAAGAGATGAATAAGAGTTTATTGGTTACGCTAAATATAATTGATGTTTATTTTCTTAGAAGCCTCCTAAGGCATGTCGGGATGAAAATTAGTTATTATATTATATATAATTCGACGTAGCTCAGTTGTTTGGGGCTTGGCTCTGTATCAGTGGGTACAGGGTTCAAATCCCGCTTGAACATGTACCAAAAAAATTAATTTTAATGAATTTCTATGTACATTTTCGTAATAAAAACACATTTACGAAATGCATCGAATTATACGGTGAAAACATCGTGAGGAAACCTACCTGTTCGTCGAACAGGTAATAGTTAGTGCTTGTAAATGGCGACAAGGCTGACCACCCGTCACATTGAGCACTGACTATCTGGTTAACACGTGGGTTCAAGGTGTCCATAGAATTACTACCTTCACAATTGTGGAGACGGAAACCTGAACCTCTGACTACCCTGTAAGGGTTAATGGTCGTGAATACGTTTGTTTTCTTTTGTTTATATTATATAGTTATATTATATTAACTTGTTTGTGGGGGAAGATTTATTATATCACTTTAATGGCAACATGATAAAAGATGTCTCTATACTCTGAAATAAAATCTTATTCATTATTCTGAAATTCAAAAATATTCCTTGGACTATTTACAAAACGTTCCTTATAATTTATTTTCTAAATATGTTGCTTCTTCTTTCGAGTGTGTATGGAACTGGATGTAAATAAAGCGATTTGTAATAATTTCTATTAGTAAACTACTCCCCGTTTCTTTTAGAGATCTGAGCAGTACAGCCATCAAATCATTACCAACGAAGGGTCTGGAAAACTTGGAAATTCTTCGCATAGAGAAAACTCCAACTCTCAAGTATATACCTTCAATTTACGAGTTCCAGGTAACAAGCATTCAAGTCTCTGCGTGCCCTTAAAGGGGCACAGTCTTGTATAAATAGATTTAAAAAATAAAATAATAAATCAAGTGATGGCCATCACACCGGTGACTATCTCATAAGGGATTACAGTTGTAATCCACAATGTACCACCTATGTATAACCAATAAAACGCATCAGCTTAGGACATCTCAATAACATATTATGTTAAGCGTGCTCCTCTAAATGGGCAATTAGTCGTTATTTTACACATATACGTTGTACGACGACTAACTTTTTTATTATAGTCAGAGACATTAGTAGCCACCGTCTTCGAACGAAGGCGTTAGATCACTCAAAGACAACCATTTTATTAGGTATTATCCAAAGTTGGTGGTGATTCCATTGCCGTTTTCAGATACTGACTATTACCTATACAAGTTTTATTCTATATAAGTAAAGTAAGTAAATTCATAGAATTTCACATTATTGTGATATTTTCCTTCACCGAAACAAAATAAAGGAAAATAATACTGTCAATATGTTATGTATTTCAACTGTAAATTAACATTATGAACGAACACTTCACAGAAACCTATCGCCGTAAATGTACAGATTGATTAGCAACTCCTAAAACCTTATATAAATATTACGATACTCTGATATTGTAAGCTGTTATTTATTATAAACATAACATGTATGTATCCGTTGCAGAGTAAGTTGTGTGGAAAAACACCTTGAATTCTTCAGTTTCTGATCCTTTTTCAACCAGTTTACCGTAACGTAGTTACTACAGGAATTTTCTTTTAAGAACTTTTAAGTTAAGTGTAACGTCTCTTTTAAGTTTCTGTTAAGCTTTTATATACAAATACATACAGTGTTTATATTTTTCCAGGGTTTGAAAAAGGCGTACCTTACCCACCATTTCCATTGCTGTGCTTTTGCCTACCCAGAACGGCACAACCCCGTGAGGCATGCTCTATACGAAACGCAGGCGGAGATCATGGCAAAAGTAAGTATAAAATGGAAAACGACGTAAACGGAAATAAGGTTGACGAAAACTTTGATCATAATCGACCCAATCAGAGAAACATTGCGTGTCGAAAATTGTTCGTGATAAGTATAGAAAAAATCTAATTAACTTATTGTGCGTTATTGTTTATTTTCCTACAGTAGCAAGATTTGGTGTGGTTTTTTATATTTTAGCCATAACCATAATAACGTGATCTATAGTTATGAACCAATGATACTGAAGCGAAAATCGCTGCCTTAATAGTAAATGGGGAGGTTTGGGGTATGTGTTAGTTGGTTTACACTTAGATACGAAACTTGTCTAAAGGATGAGCATAGCAGATCATGTCGAATAGATTATATAATTTGATAGCATAAATAATACTCCTTTAATTTTAAATATTATATAATAAAATATTTTGCTTCGTAGCGTTGTGGTGACGGCAATTCAGAGAAGGATATAATCAAACGAAGAAGGAGATCTTTGAATAGTACACAAACAAGTATCGTCAATGGGTAAGAACAGATGTGAATATATAATTAGACACTTAATACATATTTGGTGAATATTGATGTAACTGTATGACAAGTTACCAGAAAACCTTAAAGCGGTGCACTTTTAGTAATTCGACGTAGCTCAGTTGTTTGGGGCTTGACTCTGTCTATCTCGCAAGGGTAAATGGTCGTCAACGCGTTTGTCTTTTGTTCTTAGTATGTATTATACATCGAAAATACTCCGTAATTACACAATTACAGTCTGGAAAATGACTGTAATTGAGTAATTACGGAGTATTTTCGATACGAGTATATTAATTATTGGGAACTATAAATTTAACAGGACAACTGTTAGGCCCCATTAAAATCATGTTTAAATAAATATTTTTTGGTATTTTAAGAAGAATCTGTAGGGTGAAAAATACGTCCTACATATATACCGGAACAAGAAATATCAGTGATTGCTACTGCTAATGATAGTATTGGAGCAAATTTATGAATGATAATATGAACTATTAATTGCAGTGGCTATAATTCATCAATTATTTTCTACAGCACCGCATCAGGAGAAAATTCTACGGAGACTTCAGATGAGAACTACAGTTTCATGGACTCTGAAGAGTATGTGGAGCAGTTGGGCTTCGAAGATGATGAGCAGATGTTCCACGAGCCTGTGAACAACACTTTGGGGCGGCAGTTCTTTGCTGGCTGCGGGAACTTTAGTCTGAGGTACTTATTACAAAATTAACGGATAGGGAAGTGTCTTTTGAGATACCTTTAGAGAACCATATATTCATTAATTGAATGCAACAGGCATATTGATAGATTATTAGCATTTTGAAGGTCTAGTAAGTCTTCTATGCAATACTGTCAGAAAACGTTTAAAAAAACTATTTATTTAAGTAAATGTTGAGAAATATCCTTACGTACGTGATGAAATTGATTTTTCTTTATTTCCAGCCCAAGAAGAGTGGAATGCACTCCTCAGCCAAACGCGTTGAATCCATGCGAAGACGTAATGGGGTGGCCGTGGCTACGTGCTTGCGTCTGGGTCGTAATTTTAGCCGTTGTAGTCGGAAATTTAGCAGTTCTAGTCGTACTTTTAGCTAATCATTCCGAATTAACAGTAGCGAGGTTTCTAATGTGCCATTTGGCCCTCGCAGACTTATTTACCGGCCTATATCTATTTATGCTAGCTGTAGTAGACTTAAAATCATTTGGAGCATTCTTCAACTATGCCTACGACTGGCAATACGGCGTTGGTTGTAAAATAGCCGGATTTGTTTGTGTTTTCTCCAGTCAACTCTCCGTTTTCACGCTTACAATAGTCACTTTAGAACGATGGTTCGCCATCACATATGCCATATACTTAGACCGACGGATAGGGTTATCTGCGGCCGCAAAAATCATGATAGGAGGATGGATTTCCTCCATTCTCCTAGCTGGACTACCTCTGATGGGAGTGTCAGATTACTCCTCGACATCAATTTGTTTGCCCGTCAAAAGCGAGGGTATTGCAGACGGGATATATCAAGGTTCCTTATTCATGACGAACGCTGTAGCGTGGGTGACCATTGTGGTGTGTTACGTGCAAATCTACAGGTCATTAGGTGGGGGAGGGGAGAGTTATGGGGGTCGAGCGGCCGCGGCGGCAGCTGAGAGACGTATAGCGAACAAAATGGCATTGCTTGTGGGTACTGATTTATTATGTTGGGCTCCTGTTGCGTTTTTTGGGGTCACCGCAATGTCTGGGTATCCGTTAGTCGACGTGAGTCATGGGAAGGTACTGTTAGTATTCTTTTACCCATTGAATGCTTGCGCTAACCCGTTCCTGTACGCTATTCTGACGAAGCAGTACAGGAGGGATTTACTGTCGTTGGTCGCTCGTAGTGGGAGGTGCAATTGGCTCGTGGAGAGGTATAAAATGAATGGCACCCCGCCTCTTACAGGGCACACCCACCAAACTACCCCAGGCACCTTAGTCCCTTTGGTGGACTTCTGTCAGAAAAGCCATTCGCAAGTACCCAAAGAAATCAACGACGAAGGTACTTAAGTTATTAAATTATAGTTAGGTATTTAAGGTTAATTTATAGTCAATAAATATTTTTATATTCAAGAGGTCGTTTTATTTTGTACAAATTTACAATTTTATTTACATTATTGCTGTGAGTAAAAATAATTGAAGAGAATAAAAAATTTGTATAAATAACAGATTAGTACAATCTTATCCTCATGGAATCTAGAATTTTAACCGAATCAACCATTAAATTCATTTAGTTAGAATAGGCAAAGGTGTATGGACTAGATATACAATCATGATTTTTCAGTCACAGGTAATCGTAAAAATATCTGGGAATTTTCATCTTCAGCTAGCACATTCCTATCAATATATTCCGCCACAATCCTATCACCTTCAACCATCAATTCAGATTTCATCAACTCGGTTACTTCAATATCCATTTTCCTTGGACATATACAATATCCATCTATCTGACGAAACAACCTAAGCACTGGTGCATTCATTTTATTGTTTTCATTCTTAATATTGCACGTTTCACATATACTATCAATAGCCCTTCCTAAAGTCCATTCTTTTGAAATAAATACTGGTACTGAGTCTTTAATATCTGGCTCTATGGTTGGATTTTCAATGACACGCAATTTCTCTTCTTCAAATATAATGTCTACTGCTTTTGGTGTCCCAGCTTTTGGTTTTGTTATAGCAAAATAGACTCTATTGGTTGGAGTGACACTTTTGGGACCTGTAGCTTTTTGTTTCACCCTCATTGTATGGATTTTCAAAGCAGTCTGCATTTTTGAAGATGATTTCAAGGCTTTTCTAATATTTTCAGTAATCTGTAAATAAATTTATGTATACAAATAATATATATTCACATATTTTAATCCCTATCAGGTCCTGTCGTTTCAAAGACATAAAATCTTGTTGTTAATTGTAGCATTCATATAAAACATTTGGCAAGTAGCTAAAATAGAAAAAGCCATTAGCCATTGCTCTGTAACATACCCTATAATCTATTCCCTTACCTCTGTAATATACCACGTAAAATGACAGTTAGTTAGCATTCATTTCACCTCCAAGAGTAGTATGAGACAGCATTTATTTGAGTATACAAAAGGAGTATTTAAGTTCTTAATCATGTTAACATCTAGAATTAAGGTGCCAGAATGATTCTCAGAGTAGACTCATAGCCTATTTACCCAACAACAACTCTGTTACTAAGGTCTATGAAATCAGCTTACGACACATCGCAAGACAGCCAATAGCAAAGAACATACTTTCATAGTTTACAGGTAAGTTTCAAGAAACATATAAAATATGTATATCTAAAGGTTTTGTTTACCTTTTGTTGTAAATTAGCATTTGCTACTCTAAATTGTCTTCTTGGTGCTTCTATAATTTCTATTTTAGCTGCCATGGTCTCATCGTCAATTTCTGGACATGTTCTGAAATAAACATTAAAAGTTTGAAAACTAAATATTGGATTCAGTTGACTCTTTGCCTAATGGATTTGGCATGAATAATTTGTTTCACATTTCATGAAAATTTGTATGTCATACTTCAGCAAACTTATAGATACAACGATACAAGTTAAAAAGCATTACATGAACAGTATGTTTGGTTAACATTATATGAATTTTCTCAGTAACATTGAATTATAAAAATTAAATTAAAACAAATTTAACGAAACAGAAATTGATTCTGTACAAGTGAAATTACAAAGACAGGCACAGAGTAAAAATATTCAAATAATGTTAAAGTTTGAAAATACTTACTCATGGAATCTGTGTTCAATACAAAAGTGTTTCTTACACTTGGGGCAAGGCATCTCATGATAGCTTCCCTTCCTACACCCCTTTTGTGAACATCTAAAGATATTTTCATCAGTCTTGAAGTTAATTTCTTGAGGTTTCGGTGAAAGTTCGCATACTCCTGAATGGCAGTGTTCATTGAAATGAACTCGACAGAATATCTTACCACATTTACATTGCAAAGGCAGGAAATCTGTCTGGTTACAGTTTTCGAATTGGCAATGCTCACCTAATGTAGGAAATTCCATTTTAATAGAACTTGTTAACTAATGTTTGTAGGTTATTTTGCTCTATTTAATTTTATAGTTACACTATATTCTTCAGTACAGCCTTTACAAAAGAAATTTACTTGAAGCATACAAAGAGATCGATATTATATTATGATAAGCTTTATTTATAATATGCACAAAATAACTCTTTCTTTAGTTTGTTTTGAGAAAATTTCGAAATTGTTGATCTAAGATGAGTTGACAATTTTGACAGCTGAAACAGATGGTAATTGTCAAGCACAAATTAGAGATCGCGCCACATACGGTGGCAGTTGGAGGCGTCGCCACAGTCGCGTAATTCAGTGTTACCAGTAAACACGCCAAAACTAGCACTCACTGTGCCATACGGCTCGATACATTATAGGTTTCATTTGTAACGGTCTTTGGTTGCAGAGCTATAAACTCAAATAAAACAAATTAATATATCAAAGTCAAAATATGTTTATTATACTATTTCAAACATGATTAATAATTAACGGGACTTATCCTTCTTATTATATATTACATATATTATGTGTTCCTTCACTCTGTCCGCAATAGACCGTTTAGTCTGTTCGACATAGGATTTCCCACAGCTGCAATCAATCTTATACACACCCTTATATCTTATATCATGAGTATAAATCGCGAATCTCTTAAAACTATTATTTCAAACATGGCACTGAGCATTGTCTTTACATATTTTTTTACCGAGGTTAGATCAGCGGAGACCCTAGCTTGGAGAAGAACTAACAAGAAACTCCGGAAATCAATTTATTATAATCACCCTTAACAAACATAAAAATTACAAAGAGTGGGCAAAAAACACAACGCTGGTAATACTAAATTTACTTTTCATACAAAATAACACGCAATGGCGGAAACGTCAAATTTAGTTCCAAGTTTGGCTACTGCCACCGTATGTGGCGGGTACTCTAAGGTGCTTTATAGAGTACCCGCCACATAAGGTGGCAGTTGGAGGCGTCGCCACAGTCGCGTAATCCAGTGTTGCCAGTAAACACGCCAAAACTAGCACTCACTGTGCCATACGGCTCGATACATTATATTGAGGTTTCATTTGTAACGATCTTTGGTTGCAGAGCTATAAACTCAAATAAAACAAATTAATATACCAAAGTCAAAAGTCAAAATATTTTTATTCAAAATAGGCCCTATCATAAGCTCTCTTTGAAAGTTATTTTATGATCTAAGTACAAATTAAAAAAACTATATATTGACAAAAGGCCTAATAAGACATATATGTAACAGTCAGATAGACGCTATATTGAAAAAAGGTGACGTTAGGAGTACCTATAACCGCCGAGAGTGTATTAGAGAATGTATGAATGTCAATGAAGCGAAAGTGGTCTGTCAGGATCGGGACAAATGGGGATCCGTGATCTCTGCCTACCCCTCTACAGGGAATCAGGCGTGATGTGTATGTATGTATGTAAAAAAACTATTTCAAACATGGCACTGAGCATTGTCTTTACATATTTTTACCGAGGTTAGTTCACCAACCATTTCGGCTGCTCAAGATGCCACGTCATGAAGACCACGACCGCTCTGATAAGAGCGTAACGATTGAGAAGAAGAAGTTCAGCGGAGACCCTTGGAGAAGAACTAACAAGAAACTCCAGAAATCAATTTATTATAATCACCCTTAAACAAACATAAAAATTACAAAGAGTGGGCAAAAAACACAACGCTGGTAATACTAAATTTACCTTTCATACAAAATAACACGCAATGGCGGAAACGTCAAATTTAGTTCCAAGTTTGGCTACTGCCACCTTATGTGGCGGGTACTCTAGGTTAAGTACGAAAATGAGCGAAGTTGACAATACACAGACGTCACAGCTAAAACCAACGTCAGTTGTTAATCCATAAAATTATTAGGCTCTATCTACATTATTGGGCCAACAAACAATTTAACAAGTATAACTGAGTTCCTTCAACAACCAAGTAATCATTAAGCATTCCCTATTATAATTTAAAAATGACTTCACGCTACACATAAATGCGTGATATAACAATAATATTAGAGATCCCGCCACATAAGGTGGCAGTAGCCAAACTTGGAACTAAATTTGACGTTACCGCCATTGCGTGTTATTTTGTATGAAAGGTAAATTTAGTATTACCAGCGTTGTGTTTTTTGCCCACTCTTTGTAATTTTTATGTTTGTTAAGGGTGATTATAATAAATTGATTTCCGGAGTTTCTTGTTAGTTCTTCTCCAAGCTATGGTCTCCGCTGATCTAACCTCGGTAAAAAATATGTAAAGACAATGCTCAGTGCCATGTTTGAAATAATAGTTTTAAGAGATTCGCGATTTATACTCATGATATAAGATATAAGGGTGTGTATAAGATTGATTGCAGCTGTGGGAAATCCTACGTCGAACACACTAAACGATCTATTGCGGACAGAGTGAAGGAACACATAATATATGTAATATATAATAAGAAGGATAAGTCCCGTTAATTATTAATCATGTTTGAAATAGTTTAATAAACATATTTTGACTTTGATATATTAATTTGTTTTATTTGAGTTTATAGCTCTGCAACCAAAGACCGTTACAAATGAAACCTATAATGTATCGAGCCGTATGGCACAGTGAGTGTTAGTTTTGGCGTGTTTACTGGTAACACTGAATTACGCGACTGTGGCGACGCCTCCAACTGCCACCGTATGTGGCGGGATCTCTAACATTCTGCCACCTAGAGTACCCGCCACATAAGGTGGCAGTTGGAGGCGTCGCCACAGTCGCGTAATCCAGTGTTGCCAGTAAACACGCCAAAACTAGCACTCACTGTGCCATACGGCTCGATACATTATATTGAGGTTTCATTTGTAACGATCTTTGGTTGCAGAGCTATAAACTCAAATAAAACAAATTAATATACCAAAGTCAAAAGTCAATATATTTTTATTCAAAATAGGCCCTATCATAAGCTCTCTTTGAAAGTTATTTTATGATCTAAGTACAAATTAAAAAAACTATATATTGACAAAAGGAATATATATGAGTGAAGTGGAAGGGCGGTTACGTAGGGGCCGGCCTAATAAGACATATATGTAATAGTCAGATAGACGCTATATTGAAAAAAGGTGACGTTAGGAGTACCTATAACCGCCGAGAGTGTATTAGAGAATCTGAGAATCTCTGCCTACCCCTCTACAGGGAATCAGGCGTGATGTGTATGTATGTATGTAAAAAAACTATTTCAAACATGGCACTGAGCATTGTCTTTACATATTTTTACCGAGGTTAGTTCACCAACCATTTCGGCTGCTCAAGATGCCACGTCATGAAGACCACGACCGCTCTGATAAGAGCGTAACGATTGAGAAGAAGAAGTTCAGCGGAGACCCTTGGAGAAGAACTAACAAGAAACTCCAGAAATCAATTTATTATAATCACCCTTAAAAAACATAAAAATTACAAAGAGTGGGCAAAAAACACAACGCTGGTAATACTAAATTTACCTTTCATACAAAATAACACGCAATGGAGGAAACGTCAAATTTAGTTCAAAGTTTGGCTACTGCCACCGTATGTGGCGGGTACTCTAGCTAGAGATCGCGCCACATACGGTGGCAGTTGGAGGCGTCGCCACAGTCGCGTAATTCAGTGTTACCAGTAAACACGCCAAAACTAGCACTCACTGTGCCATACGGCTCGAAACATTATAGGTTTCATTTGTAACGATCTTTGGTTGCAGAGCTATAAACTCAAATAAAAACAAATTAATATATCAAAGTCAAAATATGTTTTATTATACTATTTCAAACATGATTAATAATTAACGGGACTTATCCTTCTTATTATATATTACATATATTATGTGTTCCTTCACTCTGTCCGCAATAGACCGTTTAGTCTGTTCGACATAGGATTTCCCACAGCTGCAATCAATCTTATACACACCCTTATATCTTATATCATGAGTATAAATCGCGAATCTCTTAAAACTATTATTTCAAACATGGCACTGAGCATTGTCTTTACATATTTTTTACCGAGGTTAGATCAGCGGAGACCCTAGCTTGGAGAAGAACTAACAAGAAACTCCGGAAATCAATTTATTATAATCACCCTTAACAAACATAAAAATTACAAAGAGTGGGCAAAAAACACAACGCTGGTAATACTAAATTTACTTTTCATACAAAATAACACGCAATGGCGGAAACGTCAAATTTAGTTCCAAGTTTGGCTACTGCCACCGTATGTGGCGGGTACTCTACATGATACCATAATCAATCCATGTAGCGTTTTCGGAATCCATAGCCTAATTGATAAAGATATATGAATCCATACATAATAGTGAGTCATTTGATTTACGTATCTATACTCAGATAAAATTTGATTGTTTCCGCATGTTATCTCATTTTTAATGAAATGAAATGCTTTTTATTCAATATGAGGATTATAAAATCACTTATAATGAGGCTTATTTGAATGTGGAAAGTTTGAACTCTGTAGTCAGAACACAAAACTATACTGTGGGCAAAACAGATAACCGTCAACTGAATACAACGTTAAGTTGTTCATTATAAGAAAAATGGCGACATTTGAAACGTATCCGTGCTACTATGGTATTCACTAATTGAAAAAAGTGTGAATATGATTACCAAAATAAAACACATAATCAATGCTTCTAGTTTATTTAGAAATGTATATTACATATACGAAATATGCTAATAACAACATAATAAATAGTTTTTTGTAAAAAGTCCTATTGCGCTTATTCTAAAGTTCACATTAGTTTGAGCCTAGCAGTTGCCGCTTCTAGTTTTTCAATCTCTCCTATAGATTGCGCTAGTTTCTCGGCATTGTTTTTCTGAACTTCAGCTGGAACCTAGAAAGAAATATTTGACAAATTGAAAAAGGGTGACATTAGAAGTACCTATAACCGTCGTATCAATGTCAATGAAGCGATAGTGGTTTATGAGGATCGAGACAAATGGTGATTCGAGGTTTCTGTGTACCTTAAGGTGTTTTCTTACTTTAATTTTTATGCAAAGCAAAATAAATACGTATATATTATACATGTATTACCTTCGTAGCGTAGTCATCAGCACCCATCAACTGCTGCAACTTGGTCACAGCCTGATTTAGCGATTCCACTTTCTTTTCGATTTTCTGCAGCTCTTTTTGCGGATCAATCAAGCCCTACGGAACAAAAGGATATGTTAAGACACATAAAATATATTTCATTATGGTGTTAGAACTGTAGGTAAAATTTATTGGCCAATAAAAGTAGTTATCAGTCGTCTATGGTGCGTCAACAAAGTCAGCAGCTCAGTGAAAGTTGAAAATACAAATAATTATTTTCGGCTGAATATTAAGTCAATTGTGATGCCGAACTGGCTAAATATGTTCGCTTTGGGATAAGATTTGGGTCCTCAACTGGAACGAACCGAAGAACAAGGAAGAGAGCAAGGAATTGGAACATCGATTTCGTTTTTCTTCGGTTGTAGCGGCTGGCGTAGTTGGTGTAACCATGGCGATGGAATAACAAGAAGTTCTAATGCCGTGGCATCAGTGTTTGTTCTTCAGCCGACATAACCTTAGTGGTGAATGGCTTAATAAAGAATTAAAAAAAAAAGTAGTTTTAAAAATAACTCAAGTTTAGACAACTTATTTGAGGGTAGAATAAGCACATTCGTCCTTCAATATAACACTCACAGATGACATGTCGTATTGCATGACCTATCTGGACAGGAAACCGACCATAATCGAAAAGGATGGTAAGAACGGAAGACCGTTCGCCGTATACTGTAGTTAAATATCTTAACATACAGAGAAGAATAGTACCTAGGTATCTTCTTATAACAATAACGAAAATAACATACCTTCAACATAACATGAATCTCGATCTTATCCGACACAGTAAGTATGGAACATCCCGTAGTGGGCGGAGCTTCCTCCACAAGCTCGCTATTGGCCAGCGACTGAAGGCTTTTGAAAACTACCCTCAATTGCTGCACATTCACGCCTTTTGCCAGGACGAGGTAGACAGAGGTCTTTTGCTTGTTAGTGATGTTGTATTCTGTACGTGTCGATCGTATTTGGTGGATCATTTTCAGAGCTGTTGATACGTCGTTCTCAAGTTCGATGTTGCGCCAAGGTGTTTCTTCTTGCTAAAGGGAATAAAGAAAAATGATCAACTATAACAGTTTCAAAAATCAAAGAAGGGAAAAATATAGTAAATTCTGAGCATAAACGAAAGAAAAAGCTTCCACATTTCACTAATTTCAGTAGATACTAAAGAAGTCCTAGAATATTTTGGCCATGAAATACCATTGACGATTAAACATATTGGCAATTCACCAAGACTAAGCATTTCACCACACAATCATAGACTTAACTTAATGAACCACAACATCCTAAACAGAAGGAACATGACAGATAGATTATAGTATACAAAAAAGGTCTCACTAACCGTTGGATATCCAGCCACACAGATAGAGGGGCAGTCCACGTTCTTCCTGGGCAGCCGCTGGTACAACTCCTCACTGATGAAGGGCATGAAGGGGCTGATCAGCTTCAGACCGAACTCTAGAGCTGTGTACAGCGTGCGTCGAGCTGATTCCTTTTCCTCCTCAGTGCCAGACGCAAACACGGGTTTCAGGTATTCCTGTTAGGATGTAAATAGATAAAAAAATGTAACGGCTGGTTCTTTAAGGGTTTTCAGAGGTTTCAGTTATTAACATACATATGCATTCAGGACTTCTAATCCCTTTTGGTGTGGATAGAACCTGTGGAACTATAGATCGCCAAGGTCACTTTTAGCCTGAATATTAGTGTTGTGATGTTATATGTTGGTGACAGGTTGCTTGTCCATCGGCCAACAGATGAATGAGTTATCAAATTAGACGATAATTTTTTAGCCATTTACATATCACTTTTCATTATTTCATGTGTGTATAACACTCTCCATAGCCATAGCCATATACTTATCGTAATCGGAAGAGAAAGGTAGAGTATGTTATAGTAAATACGAAAAAATACTTCATACGATATTTCGGAAAAAGGAAGATGGAAAAAATACTTTCTATTAAAGGACACTTACCAAATAAACGTCACAGATCTCGTACAGCCAAAGATTGTAGCACGCCGTGGTCGCAGTGGGGAAGTCATAGGCTTCGAACGCCGCGTTTATCGCTGACGCTGCGTACGCTACGCGCGATAACATCCAGCGGTCGAGAAGGGACAAGTTTTCAGGTGGCGTTGGTGGTCTGACCTGTGTAATAAGAAAATAGTTTACTAATTGTATATATGTATTTAAGAGTAACTTAGAGATGTGATATTAGCATGGATTGTTAGTTACATGTTAGCAAATAAGCCCAGTAGTTTTTTGTTCCTAATGGTGAGTCATTAAAGAAAGCTAGTATTGTATCAATGCCTTATAGTATATTCGCTTTAAGAAAATAGGGACGTCATCAGATCCCCATGATTTAACCAATGAGATTTTATAAGGGTTGTCTGTTATTGGTCAATGTGACTTGTTTTCTCATTTACTCACCTCTCATCTCTCTCATCTCCAGTTGAACCTCTGAATAACATGACGTCACTATTTACTTAACGTGAATAGACTATAGCTATATGTCTTTCTAAACGTATTTCAACATATTAGTTGAGTGTAAGGAAGACGTTATGTTTAACTTATGGCACATAAACTTTAAAATACACTTTAAATAAATTGTACTAGTATAAAGATACTTACGCAAATTCGTATTTACTCTTTCTTTATACGTCCTTACCTCGTAAAGAGTTCCTTGCGGGAAGTACATAAGGGCGAACTTAGTGGCGTTCCAGAGCTTGTTGCAGAAGAATCTGTAGCCCTGCACACGCTGCACGTCCAGGTTAAGATCGCGGCCTTGTGTCATTGCGCATAAACCGAATCTGAGGAAAAGTGAGTATTATAAGTAAGTTATATTATATTTTAGTGTTGAAAGCTTAGTTAAGTCTGTGATGGAGCACTAGTTTTTTTATGTTCATGTAAGTTAAGTATTAGCCATTTTATCAATACCGATGTATTTTTATATCTCGATTACCTAGCAAGGAAACTCTCAATTAAAACCACATCACAATATTATAAATACTTGACTATATAGACTACACATAACCGTTTAACGATATGAAATTATGGACAAACATTTATGAGAATTTTATCGGATGTAAAAATAATTAATTAATTCATAAACTTCTTAGCATGAATTTAAGTCACATTATGTTTAAGACTTTATGTTTAAACACTAACAGATTACTTTCCAATTACCTCAAAGCATCAGTGCCGCATTCCGGTATTCCATTGGGGAAATCTTCTTTCTGTCCCTTCAACGCCTTGTCCATTTCCCGAGGGTCCAGATTCGATTCCTTGAGCTGCTCGTTCAGTGCTTGCAACGTGATACCCGTGATCACGTCTAACGGGTCCACCACATTGCCTAGGGATTTGGACATCTTTCTGCCGTGGGCATCTCTTACCATAGGGTGGAGGTATACCTCTCTGTAAAAAAGAAGAAATTAGTTACTAATCAGCGCATAAGCTTTTGGTTTATGATTTTATGCCCAACACATAACAAGCGTAAGGAATAAGAGTCGTAGCTTTTATTCTCTACTCAAAACAGTTCTCTACTCAAATGTTCAGTCTAGATAAATAGTATAAATATAACTTTTAATTTATATAAAATTAAATTTCCTGGTGGCGATTTATAAAATCTGCCTATCCGCTTAGGGACGTAGAGGGGTGAATATATGTATGCATGTACAACATAACTTCATAAATAGTCATATTTGACTCAAACATAAATAAAATTCAATCGTACATTGGCTACAAAATCATTCATTCACTCAAATAAACGATGAACGAATGAATGCTCTTACTTGAACGGAAGTTTTCCCAAGAGTCGCTGTCCGAAGAACACCATTCTGGCCACCCAGAAGAACAGGATATCGTGACCAGTTTCTAGCAACGTGCCAGGGTAGAAAGCCTGTGGGATAAGAATCAATTAAAAATAGAAGAGTTGTACGAGTTGTGTGAACTACTTCGAGATTAAGGACATACCATGCCCTTTCGGGTGACATGACCTAGGAGACAACTACGTTACTTATATTTAGCAACTAGGGGGTTGTGATATGGAATATTAGTGACAGGGTTATAGCTCTTTGTCCAATACATTCCATTTACTCCTTGTTTCTTAATTACTTTTAACAAAATAACGGTAGCAAAACTGATAAGCATTCTATTTACGCCACAATATAGCACGAAAAAAAAAGGCCGCTATTTTTTATGCTGTTGACGAAAGTAGGTAGCGCGAGTGTTTTCGCCCCTTATGAAAACTTTACCTTCAAATCATCAGTGTTGTCAGGCCATCCAAATATGGCGAAGGGGAACAACCCTGACGAGAACCACGTGTCCAAGACATCTGGGTCCTGCTGCAGCACGATCTCTGACGGATCCTTGCTTAACTTCTTTGCTGCTTTCTGGAGAGCTTCCTCTTGACTGTGGGCTGATACCCAGATCTCTTCGGAACTCTGTAATATTGATTTATATTAGATAGAGGTTTAGAAGGTTTAAGTTGTTATTATAATGGTGCAGTTACAAATACGATTAAAAAGCATAGTTCAACCACATTTGTTCGAAGGTAGGTTGAACGTTAGGTGTATGATTTTTTCCGTTTGGTATTATACCAAATCCTTTTAAAGGCATGATTTAAGTTAGTTATGAGTCATCATTATATGCTGTGATAATATAACATAATGATCACTACACAAAGTTGTCGTCATACAAGTTTTGTAGGGAAATTAAAAACATGCATTGCGTAACAAAATAAAACGCAAACAATCAAACTTAAAGGTCAGTAAACAAAATCAGTGCTTAAACGTCACATCAAATAAACATCAAAAAGGATCAAGATCAAATAAATCTAAATAATCGCGAATCACGAAAGATTAGTCGGGTAACAAAATAAAACCGTAAAATTCTTCAAACCACATTCAATGCCCGTTCCATTAAGTAAATGAGATCGTTTTAATTAAATATAAGTCTGTTTCAATTTGTAGTTGTTATGTGAGTTATTCAACACTTAACTCATGCTCAAAATATACTATTCATTATATGTACAACTATCGTGCAATATCACACACTGAATTAACAACACGAGTATGAACGAAACAAGTAAGGATTGACTTGTTAGTATTTCCAACTACAACCAATCGTTACCAGGGCGTCATGAACGTACAACTTTACGCGTGACGTCACTCGTCGGTGCCCTGGTCCTTATTCTGGTACTCTTTTTCCTGCCAGACCTGGTCCTGCGTCTCCTCGGCGCTGTCTTTGTCACTTGCGTACTCTCCTTGGGTAGCGTGAGAGGGATAGAAAGATGTACGTAATAATAAATAAAATAATTGTAAGTAGTGTAATGTGTTGAATAGAGTAGTACGGATACATAGGATAAGACACTAGTTTCTAAAGTGTAAATAAATATTATACATATGTTATTATAGGTGCTAGGGATATATTCGCGTCATTCTTTTGTGTACAAATAATGGAAATAAATCGATCGGTAACTCTTCCAGATACTATATTTCCAGTAAAAAATACCTCTTATGATTTAGAACTCAATACTTTTAAGACCTTACATTAACAACGTTTCCCTGACTGCTTTTATATTTCCTAAACTTGTTAACTTCTGTTATCACATCTTAGTTCTTACCTCTTGGCTATTGACTTGCACTTTGTAAGCCGGGATCCTGTGTCCCCACCACAGCTGCCTCGAAATGCACCAATCCCTGATGTTCTCCATCCAGTGGTTCCAGATCTTCACGTGCACATCTGGGATGATCTTCAGCTCGCCTGATTTGACTGCTTTTATGGCTTCGGATGCCATGTTGTCACATTTGATGTACCTGGCAATTTTCAGGGTTGTGTAAACCATTAAGTAAGTAAAAAGCTCGTAAGAATATTTACCTTACGTTTAATGCTTTATACTTTTTAATAGTGCAGAATCATTTATTAACATTGCCTGTTTAAATTAGTTGTAATCTCTTAATTGACTCAGTAAAATGACCCAATTAGACGTATGAGGCTCAAATAGATAGACGACCTACTATTATAAGTATCTATAACTTCTGAGTGTGTAGTATAAACATCAATACAGTCTTATAAACATCAAAGAAGATTGTCAAGTTCCTCTGTGTCAAAAAAAGGATATATCGTGTATATGAACTAGCCATAAAGCTTTATAGTCTTATCTTTTATCTTATAGTTATAATCCTCACCATTGCGGCTTGAGCATGGGTTCCACCACGTCCTTGGAGCGGCTGCAGAAGGGGATGGACATCACGTGGTCCTTCACCTCCTTGAATAACTTCTTCTCTTCTAAAGCCTTCATTATAAGACGGCGGCAGTCGAAACGCTTCATGCCCTGATAGTTTGAGAATGTTGGGGTTAAAACAAGGTAAATGTATATACAGCATATACATATAACTGTCATTCAAATTCGGGGTCGACAAGACCTCAGAGATCATATTTGTTTGTTCAATCGTAGCATGATTATTTGGTTCATCGATATTGAAGTAAAACAAAATACTCTACAGTTTTATAGTAATTGAAGGCTGTCGAGCTTACTATAAATTTATATTATAAAACTTCATTCAATATTTTGCTAAATCATAAGTATGTAGCGTCTAATAATTTTATTAGTTTATGACTGAACACTCACCACAAACTGTCCGCAATCTCCAACAATCTTGCCCTCGTCGTCGAAGATAGTGATGAACGGCAGAGAGTGACGCTTTCCAATCTCGTAGTCATTGGGATCGTGCGCAGGGGTTATTTTCACCGCACCTTAACGATTATAGGTAATTATAGAACATATACAGATAGAATTGGACAAATTCTTCTAAAGGCGGGTGTACGCAGCATGAAGAATAGTAGAGCATCTATGAGAAGGTTACTGTGTGTTAGTGAAGCAAGGGAAATTGGTCACTATCGTTTCAGGTGTTGATCGATACGCCTCTACGTCCCTAAGTAGAGAATCCTAAGGGACGTAGAGGCCTGAATATTCACATGTATGTATGTAAATTATTGATAATACACACTAAGAGATTAACAACCTATGCAAGCTAGAATGTTCATGATGTGTATGCTATGAATAAAAGTGATACTGCCTAATCAATGTTAACATGAAACTCTTTAAACTTCAGGTAATAAGTGTTAAAAATATAGTAGAATACTATTGGTACATAATCATACCTGTTCCGAAGGCCATATCCACATAGCTGTCAGCTATGATCGGTATCTGTCGGGAGCAGAATGGATGCTGCAGAGTCTTTCCAATCAGATGCTTATACCTGAAAGAAAAACACTACATTTTAGAGATACATTGCATCAAATGAGGTCGATCGAATGAACCTTGGGAAAAAGGATAACTTGTTAGACCTCGAATCAAGTTATTCTTTGATTTATAATACATAATATATCTTTATTCAAATCCTTCCTTCAATAATTTCGCGATAGTCAGCATCAATGTGTAGCATAACTTTTGGAGTTATCATTGATACGGGACAGTATAAGTTGCTATCCCATCATACAATAATATGTACCCTTGATCTCTTAGTTAGCATTCTATTGAAATTGCAGGCTAGAAGTGGACGAATACATCATAAAGTATGCAACTAACCTGGCATCGTCTGGATGCACCGCCACGGCCGTGTCTCCCAGCATGGTTTCCACACGAGTGGTAGCCACAATCACCTCCTCATCAGAGCCTACCACGCGGTACGCGAAGTGAACCAGCACTCCGAATTCCACCTGTAAAGTTATAAGTTGGTATGTGTTTAGTTGTCAGGAACATTGAACTACACATACATATTTGAATAGCCTTTCGTTGATTGCTGCATTAGTATTTACATTAATATTTATATTGGTCAATGTAATGGACATATTCTCATGGTTTTAACAAATAATACCTCTGAAAACTAAGTTTATTTAAAGGCATTCAATAATATACATGAGTCATCGCAATTACAAGGCGACACATTATGCGTTGGCTATTTGGTAAAAATTCGTTTTGAGTGGCAAAATACCTTCGTAGATACAATGAGAGCCTAAAAAACCTTTGACTACCCTTCAAACCAGCCTCTGACTATCCCGAAAGTGTAAAATATTTATTTATGTTTCTGCATAACATACCTTATTCTCATAGCCAGGAATATTGAACAGCGTCCGTCCATTCACGTCCACTTTGTCCACCTCAATATCACTTATAGCAGACTTGAGTGAGCAGGACCAGTTGACCAGACGATTCGCTCTGTATATGTCACCTGCTTCATGTAACCTTTAAAAAGAAATTACGCTTTATGAAATCATCATCGGTTGAGTTACCCCATTTAGACATATGACAGTCAGATATACGATATATTGAAAAAGAGTTATGTAAGTGGCTATAAAGTATAGATATCAATAAAGCGAAAGGTATCAGTGTTTCCCTACCCGTCGTACGAGAAACGAGCGTGATGTCTATTAAAAGTTATATAATACTATGTCACGTCAGTCCCTTGAAAAGGGTAAAAAGAGAAACCGTATATCATGTGATACTGACGAAAGGTCAAAACCGGCACATATAATCGATCTGTCTGAACATGCACAAAACTAGGATTTATTTTTTATTCTTCTCATTAAAACGCTAGGGTCTCTGAGTTGTTTGAACAAGTTAAAATAACCAACCTGATAAAAGCTTCAGTCACCGCTCTGCACATTGAAGGGTCCATGGTAAACCGAGCTCTACTCCAATCGAAAGAAGAGCCAAGTTTCCGCAACTGCTCATAGATTCTCTCACCTTTCCTATAATGTAATGAAAGGGCATTAGTAGTTTTCCTTTGCTGTTAAACTCTTTATTTTATATTGAAATTCTTAAAATAAATTAATTTTCATCTGCTTCAAATTATCATTATTAAATATTTTATGGAATCGTTTCGAATGTTTTTTCTTATAAGCTTACATAAATAAATGGACTGAACTAATAAATTAATTAATATGAATTTTACAAATTCTCATTTTACCTAGAAAAGAAAAATATGAAACCAAACAACACTCACTCATTCTTCCAATCCCAGACGCGTTTGATGAAGTCTTCTCTGCCGAGATCATGGCGGGTCTTTTTCTCTTCTCTCCAGAGTTTCTTTTCAACCACCACTTGAGTCGCAATACCTGCATGGTCACATCCTGGGTTCCACAGAGTTGTGCGCCCGTGCATTCTAGATTAAATAGCAAAATATATTATCAAGATAGTGGCAGTAGTCTGTCTCTTCATTCTGATGGAAATGGTGGAACTTAAGAACATGTTTGAATAACTACTCAGTAAATGAAAGCTGTAGTTTAATATATCTGATGATCTTAGGGAGACTGTGTATATAGGCAAAAGGTTTCTACAGTCAATCATACATGGGCTACAATATAAAATATAATGCAATACCGGTGTAGCAGTATTTCTTTTCTTCCAGCATCCCAACAAAAGGTTTTATTTTTGTTAATAATGTAATGACTTATTAGTTTATGTAATATTTATTTGAAATTCCAAGAAGAATTGTCATAATATGAAGTGTTCAGAACAATTACAACAATATCTTTTTATATGTAAACTCAATTCACAATCACAAAACTATAAATATTCTGATAGCAGAATTAATCACTAAGACTAGTTATAAATAATTGTCTGTACATTATCAAGCAACAAAAGTGTCAAATTTGGGATTGCTAATATTTTAAATAATTTAGGTGTTAGTAGTGCTAAGTAAACATAACATTACTCACCTATGCCACCTTGTTATGGCATCTTCAACAGCATTTGTAAGTGCATGACCTAAATGCAATGTGCCCGTTACATTTGGTGGCGGAATCACCATCACAAACTTGCCTTTAGGATTCGGTTCAAGCACTGACTTTTTCTAGAAGAAAAGGAACATCATATATTATTTATAGAGCATTTTGTATGTATGGGAACTATAATCATATACAGGATAGTCAACGGTTAAGAGTCTATCATCAACTTGAGCATTGCAATGATAATTGTAAGCATAACTGACACTCAATGGTGGTTAGCCATGTAGTCTTGTACAGATACAATATTACCCATTTTTCCCTTGATGCCAAGTATAATATAGAATAATGTGATAAAGTGGTTGTGATAATTTGATAACTTAAAGTAAACTTACCCCATATTCAGGTTTGAAGAATCCTTGCTTCTCCCACCAGGCGTACCAAGCAGCTTCCACATATTTGGGACTGTATGAGTCTGGCATGGAACATGACAAATCTTTCTTTTCCCCTGGTGCAGTGTTGCCAGTGTAAACAGCACTCTCCTTTGTTTCCTTTGCCTTTTTCTGTAATAAAATAATATGTTACAAAAGGAATCTATGCATAAAGCCAAAGTGGAAGTAAAGTTGGACAGGGTAGGACGCAGAGAACTCATATTATTCTCAAGGTGAGTTCACATAGTATCAATGGTACTAGTGGTAATAGTATCAATAGAATGGTATGTATGAGAAGATTAATAGGCTTCAGTGAAGCAAGAGATTTGTCAGGATTGTTCAGGTGGCGATCAATAGTCTCTGACTATCTTGTTGCGGATAGAGACGTGAATATGTTTGTATATAAATAATAAGGAAAGCAATGGTATATGAAGCAATATATTAAACCCTTCATTGTCAAAGGATAGGACACATTCTTTGTGTATTGAATCTGTAGATTTTAGAATGATGAAGAATTAATTTTTTTATAAATTAACCAATCTTCAGTGTATCCATTTTACACTGTCACAAATAATATTTTCTAAATTTCCGATCAGCGCAAACCAATAATAAATATATATTTAGAGAGTTTTAGAACTTGCATGCATTAAAAGCTGACGTAACCTTATCGCATTGTTACAATGGTAGCATAAGCTCAATAATACCTTTCACCATCGATAAGTTTACAAAAATTCTAACCTTAAAATACTTAACAATTCTTCTGGTTTTTTTATTATAACAAAATAATAGAGTGCAATTTGTTTACCTCGGGCTTATCTTTTTGGGGAGGTGGAGCAGTACTCTTTTTATCCAATTTAGCTTTTAATTTTTCTAATTTTGCAGCCTTTTTCGCCTCTTTTTCTAATTGTTTCGCAGATTTTTCTACCTGGGGTTCCCCAGGCGGACTATTTACGGCTGTGTTATCTTCCATTTTTCAATTAAACTATACTTTTCACTTATGTATCTAAGAATTAATTTGAATCAAAATACGAAAATCCACATCACCATACACATTCGGTATATAATCGGAAATGCTGAATTAACTGACGGAATAGTAGCAATTAAACGTCAGTTGGCACAATATATCATCGTTTCGAAGTTTTTTTACCTCATATATAACTTACTAAATTATATATCAATAGCCCTTTAATGTAACTTATGAGCTCCAAATGTTTATCTAAATATAATGTCTTACTAAGGATCTTATCCATGGAGCAATCTGAGCCTAACCTTCCCTTCACTAGAGTACCCGCCACATACGGTGGCAGTAGCCAAACTTGGAACTAAATTTGACGTTTCCGCCATTGCGTGTTATTTTGTATGAAAAGTAAATTTAGTATTACCAGCGTTGTGTTTTTTGCCCACTCTTTGTAATTTTTATGTTTGTTAAGGGTGATTATAATAAATTGATTTCCGGAGTTTCTTGTTAGTTCTTCTCCAAGCTAGGGTCTCCGCTGATCTAACCTCGGTAAAAAATATGTAAAGACAATGCTCAGTGCCATGTTTGAAATAATAGTTTTAAGAGATTCGCGATTTATACTCATGATATAAGATATAAGGGTGTGTATAAGATTGATTGCAGCTGTGGGAAATCCTATGTCGAACAGACTAAACGGTCTATTGCGGACAGAGTGAAGGAACACATAATATATGTAATATATAATAAGAAGGATAAGTCCCGTTAATTATTAATCATGTTTGAAATAGTATAATAAACATATTTTGACTTTGATATATTAATTTGTTTTATTTGAGTTTATAGCTCTGCAACCAAAGATCGTTACAAATGAAACCTATAATGTTTCGAGCCGTATGGCACAGTGAGTGCTAGTTTTGGCGTGTTTACTGGTAACACTGAATTACGCGACTGTGGCGACGCCTCCAACTGCCACCGTATGTGGCGCGATCTCTAACATAATATTATATTAGAGATCCCGCCACATAAGGTGGCAGTTGGAGGCGTCGCCACAGTCGCGTAATTCAGTGTTACCAGTAAACACGCCAAAACTAGCACTCACTGTGCCATACGGCTCGATACATTATAGGTTTCATTTGTAACGGTCTTTGGTTGCAGAGCTATAAACTCAAATAAAACAAATTAATATATCAAAGTCAAAATATGTTTATTAAACTATTTCAAACATGATTAATAATTAACGGGACTTATCCTTCTTATTATATATTACATATATTATGTGTTCCTTCACTCTGTCCGCAATAGACCGTTTAGTGTGTTCGACGTAGGATTTCCCACAGCTGCAATCAATCTTATACACACCCTTATATCTTATATCATGAGTATAAATCGCGAATCTCTTAAAACTATTATTTCAAACATGGCACTGAGCATTGTCTTTACATATTTTTTACCGAGGTTAGATCAGCGGAGACCCTAGCTTGGAGAAGAACTAACAAGAAACTCCGGAAATCAATTTATTATAATCACCCTTAACAAACATAAAAATTACAAAGAGTGGGCAAAAAACACAACGCTGGTAATACTAAATTTACCTTTCATACAAAATAACACGCAATGGCGGTAACGTCAAATTTAGTTCCAAGTTTGGCTACTGCCACCTTATGTGGCGGGATCTCTATTGTTGACCATCAAATCTAGACTTGCGCAAAACATCACACTTTGAGGTAATGAGATATGGCATCACACTTTATTCCGCGTAATATCACTTCAGAACATCACATTAAACATTACCTGAGATGCCGCGTTCTGAGACGCTTTACTATCACATGTGATGTTTTGTGATGTAGTGTGTAGTGAGTGATGGGAATAGATAAATATTACACGAGATGTATGAATTTATACAGTAATGTAACAAATTGAGGTGGCTGAAATAAAACTTGTGAAAGTTAAATAATGTTGTTTATATTACTACACAAACTAATTCTACAAAAAAATTGTATTTCGATATAACAATCATCAAGCATCATTTCTCTCACAAGATTGGTTGTATCATGCACCGAACGAGCAGCCAGATAAGGACGGGTAATAAAAGAAAATATCTCTATTCCTCTCTACTCTAGTCGCTATGCTATGCTGCCACGAACAGAGCGCTGCGCTCCAACAGAACACTGCTATCTTTATCTCAGGTAATGTAATGCTATGTGTGATGTTTGAATCGGTCGAGTAATACGTAATAGAACATCACGCGTTCGGGTGATATTACACGTAATATTACAATTGCATTACGTACACAAGTCTAATCAAATCATCTTTACTGTCAATGCTAGTCACGGGGATATTCTATCAAACTGCAACCTTTTCTTATAAGATTTCAAAAGTGTGACGTTAGAAGTATTAATAACCACCGAATGATTATGAGATAGTGTATAAATATGAATAAATTGAAACTGGTTTGTCAGGATCAGGTCAGCTAGAGATTTGTGGTCTCTGCCTATCCCTCTATATGGAATAAATCGTGATGTTTATGTATAAGCTCAATCAAGCTATTTTTCATAGTTATGTATCTGTAGCTGTAGCTGTCAGTCAGACGTGTAGTGTTTTATACAGCAAGTCTGCTGTCTAGGCAATCTAAAAGACAAAAGTTGAATTTTGTTTGGTTCAGCACAATTATTACATAGAATTAGTTTCTAAGAAAATAATATAATTAGTTTATAATAGTGGGATTTTTCTAGGAAATTTTCTTAGAAATTAATTTAATTTTTACTAATAATTCGACTCGGATTGTTATTGTATTTCGTAATGACATCCAAAGCTGAATACAAGCCAAAAAACATTAAAATTTTTGATTTAGATGATTTTGAACCTTTATTAAAAGATGTGAAAGTTGCAGCCTGCATGCTAACAGAGAATGTATGTGTCGGTAAGTGCGAACATAATTTATCAGTACTTGAATAAACCCTTGTAAAAGTTCATAACCTTCAAAGTAAATATTTTAGTTACTTGCCATTCTAATTTTGTTTTGTGACGTCATTTACTGATTGTTATTTTTTTATTCTATATCTAATACTTATATTATAAAAAAAATATAAATAATTATAGTTTAATACTATAAAATGTTAAGATTTCAACATTATTTTTTTACAGTTGATGAAGAAAGTGTGCTAAAGCGTCTCAATGCATTAACACTCAATGGTGTGACCGGTGGTGATAAGTGCTCTTCATGTGGTGTTGGACCATTTGAATCCAGAGCGCACCAAACTGCACACTACAAGAACCATTGGCATACACACAATTTGAAACGGCGGTTGTATGGGAAAGATCCTTTAACGTTACACCAGTTTAATTCTAGACAAGGTAATGATAATGATTTATTATTTTTTATACCCTAGCACAGTTTAAGCTTTAATTCCTATTATTTAAACTGGTCTAAGACTACTGGATGTAATTTAACACATCTATACATTTGTCTACATTCACCTCCTCCAATCCCTTTCAGGGTAGACAGAACGACAGACACATAAAAATATCTCTTGAGCCATTAAGAATTTAAATTTACATGTTTTCATACAATGAAGGTCTATTATATCATTGTTGCTCCTGGAAGAACCTATAAAGACAAAATCATAATTTTTTATACAAAACCAAAAACTGCTAGTTACGAATTTAGGATGTTGAATTTTGTTTTCAACAATACATAGCAGAAGAAGCTATTTTCGTATTCATTTGAGAAATTACAAAACGGGTTTCATAGGCACGACAAGTGTAGCGAGGAAGTTTTCATAGTGAGTAAGATTGTTTTTCCTAAAATAATGTTTATCGGTTTCTCCAGGAGCAATGACAATATGTAATATAATAATACATAAAGTATTTGTGTTGTATAACCTACAACTGAACCCATTAACCTACACTCCAATCTCCATTTTTTTTTATTACAGAGGATGATTCGTGTGAGTCTGACAGTGATTCGGATGATAAACATTACTCTCCCAGCAATCCTTCAAGTGATCTGTTTGCCGCTGCCACGAGGCATTGTAAGGCATTCTTCACTAATCAGAAAGAGAATGTCTTTTGTATCTACAGATGTCTGCTGCATCATAAAAAGGTACTGGCTACTTATGTGTGAAAAGGGATGGACTCTAATAGGTCAACTATCTATACTATGTCTAAAGACCTTGATACCAATGAAGGGGTTCAATCAAGACATTAACTAAGGTTTAAAAATAATTATGAAGTTATTAAATACATTGCTTTTAGAATCTAATCTCATTAAACTACATTATAAAATAATTCTTTGAAGTTCTAAATATGTTCAGTTAATCCACAGATCATCACTGGTCATATTAAACTGTATAGTGTTGGTTAATACAAATTTTAAATGTTCAAAACAACCATATGTATAAGTTTTGTGTAAGTACTTAATCATGTAATACATATAGTATCTTAAAAATGTATACAATTATAGATACCCATGTTCCGAACTATATAAAAGATGTCATTAATTTCCAGGAAAGCCTATCCTCTGATGGTGAAGGTAGAAAGTGGGTAGAGAGATGCAAAAGTCTCTCTCAGCCTGGGAACCAACGCTGGGCCGTCATTATGCTGTCTGGAGGACACTTTGCTGCTGCAGTGTTTTCTGGAAGGTAATCTTACTATATACATTATATGTATAATGGTTATAAAATGTCAGTAAACAATGACAAACATGTGAAAAAGGATTGAGCCTTCAGGGAAGGTATGTTTGAACTGTAAAGTAAAACTAGTAAAAAGTAGATTATAATGTTTTTGAAACTATATTGTTCAACTAAAACAAAATGATCTATTGTAACTTAGTCAATGTGAACTATTTTGGTTCTACCTAGATTGGTGAGTTCCTTCCCTCTTTTGTCAGAGTGATTACCAACAGACAATCTTAACTAATTAACAATATCCAATGTGGTCATACACTATCTACTTCTCACCTTTAACATCTTACAATTCAACTTATATGAACTTCCTTTTCTTTTCCAGCATACCAGTCCTTCATAAGACCCACCACTCGTACGTGGTGCGCAGAGGTCAGGGACAAGCCCAAGGTGCAAGGGACCAGCATGGTAGCGCCCCCAAGTCAGCAGGGGCTAGCCTTAGGAGGTATAACCAGGCGCAGTTTACTCAGGTGGGTATTCGTTTTAATGAACAATGAGACTAACGTACGTATGTTACTCCTTAGCGGAGAAGGAGTGAATATTTGATATTGTTTGTTAGTTGTAAGTGCAACATCGGAATCTAATGATTAGTAGATTAAAAAGCGCAATTATTACATGCTATCAAAACCCCAATAGAAAAAAAATGACCACTTGTTCTAGAGACTGTTTACCAGAGAGATCTTATTGTAGAGACTGTCCACTTGGAATCTGACGGAGAAGTTAACTGAAAGGCATTACAGTTAACTTTAAAAATGATAAACTCAATTTCATACTTAGCAAATATTCTTGTAATAACAAACATTAACTTTTACGTTCATCATAATGTTCTTTCTCTAGCATATACAAGAAATCCTGACAGCGTGGGCGGATGACTTGAACGGATGTTCGCACTTATTCTACAGGGCTGTGGGCTCTATAAACCAGGCGACGATATTCGGTAAAGGTTCCCCATTAAGGAAGGATGACCCTAGAGTACGGCAACTCCCGTTCCCTACGAGAAAACCCACGTTTAAAGAGGTGCAAAGGATACATGCTACTATAGCTAATGTGGAGGTGTATGGTGAGTTGTTTTATAGAGTATAAATAGATATATGCAGGTGTTGATTTTCTTCTCCATCTATTTTTATTCACTTCAACGCAACATAGTTATGTGTAACTCTAATCTTGGCCTTTTAAGATGTAACTTTAACTTACTAACGCAAGCAATCTAATCTAGTAATTCAATATTAATTAGTACCTGCGAACATGTGAAGTCCTCGTGAACTCAACATTTACGGAATAATATATATTAAGTACTTTTATAAATGTAATGATTTCATTTCATTATCAAAGCACGCATAAAGATATCGTCATATTTGAGTACATTATTGAAATACTATATTATACTACAGAACTTTTGTAGTATAATTTTGTATAATATTATCGCCCTTCTTTTAGATACAATGGAGTTATTCCAAAAGGCGATGGTCGCGTGCGCCGCGCCCGCTGCGAAACCAACTCCTGACGGATCGAGCGACCGTAGTCGTAAGAAGACGCCGCAAAAGAACGTCGATAGGGCTAAGTCTAGGTAATTATAAAATGACTATTTTCTCCAGGCAAAAGGTAGTATAGAGTTTGTACACACTGATAAACAACATAACCTGTCATGTCAAACTAGCTGGTGAAAAGTGAATATTCTAGGCTTGCTGCGGTAGAAAATCATATAATAATATGATCATAATTTTTGTCGTCGCTTGGTCTCAAGGAATACCGTATCCTTTATCTGTACACAGTCCCCAGCATTACTTATTCGTAAGAAGATCATTTTGTCTATATTTCTTTATCTTTCCTCAGAGAACCAGTAGCTCGTGAGCTGCCAACACAAATGATGTCCAGCGAAGACGAGGGTCCATGTTTCATTGACTCTGAAACGCCGGTGGGATGGATCAGGACCCTATCGGAACAAGTGGTGAATGGTGCCATAACTAGTTCGAGGAAAGACCTCATAAACGACACGGCAGTAGAAATGCCTCAAAGTTCTGAAGCGGAGGAAGTGGTAGAAGTTACGAAGGAAGTCAAAAAGAAGAAGAAGAAGAAAACGGTGGAGAAAAAGGAAGTGAAGAAAGCGGTGCCTCCGCCGCCGCCGAAAGTGCCTTTGAATATTAAGAAGGTACTAAAATTAATAAGTAATCTAACAATGCCTTGAATCAAAGGTTTTATCATGTAGAAAATAAATAACAATCACTCTTTTTGAATTTACTCTCAGTTAGTTTACAAAGCCATCCTTATGAAATTCATGATGTACTTAGCTAATTATTTATAGAATAAAATCTTTTCAGATGTGGAAAGCGATACATGCAAAAGAAACTCAAACATTAGAGACTATTTTAGAAAGTTGGGAAGGTGCAGTCGGCGTGGACGAGGCCTGCAACATGGCTGACCCTCTGGACGGAAACACCGCGTTACATAAAGCCGCCATTGCCGAAATACCGGAAATGGTCACGTAAGTAAAATGATATTGTAATCATCCCTCCATTTTCAACAAACTTATATATTATGTCCGAATACATACGTAACATATGCCTTATTTCCGAAACTATAAGAAAAATAGGTAGGAATTACAGATTCCTACTTCTGAGGATCCTGCATGTGTGTTACCTTTTATTATATTTTTGCATTCACTCTCTGTTATATTTATTTCGAATGTCGTCGTAATGTTTTGTGCAATACTTGTTAGAGCGTAATTCATCTTATTGAATCAATCGCTGAGTAAATGTCAGCAAAAATATATATGTATATTATTTTTCTGAACATTAAAACTCCAAAAGGAATATAACTATTAGGTATACTCAATTTTTTTACAGCCAAATCCTCACAGCCGGTGGGGATCCCTGTATGAGGAATCACCAGAAGCAGACGCCGTACGCGATGTCTCCTCACCAGGAAACCAGGATAGCCTTCCGCGTGTTCCAGGCTCAAAACCCGGATAGGTACAACTATGCCAAGGTAGGGATTTATCTAGTGCTTATAAAGAGTTTTAAAGAAGATAACGATTAAGAAAAATATGTTTCATATAATTTTAGAATATTGTTCGGGATGAAGATGTAAAAAAGACATTTATGATGGTTTGCAAGTCTATAATCGAAAAATATTTTCAATAACTCTAAGTGGATGTGACTCAGTAGTTTGATGCAGCAGTGGATTCAGAATCCAAGGGCTTTGACTCATTCCCCATTCCAATGATAACTTTCTGTATTTAATTTTATTACTTTCTATATTTATGAATCGGTGAGTTAAAACATAGCGAAGAATGTTATACATATATTTTATATTCTTCCGAAAAGACAGTAAATTTTATTGCTACAAAAAAGTGTTTTTACAAAAAGTTAAACTCTAATTTATTTTGTTCCAGTCCCACATTCCGGGTCCTCTTACACTGGAACAATTAGAACAAGAGAAGGAAAAGAAGGCCGCGCAGAAGAAGGCGAAGAGGCAGAAGGACAAAGAGCGGCAGGTGGAGAAGATCAGGCAGAACCACTTCCAGGCGCTCAGTGATATGGAAAAGGTGAATAATAATCATAAGTAATTTATGAGAATTTTCTAATATCGGATTTAGTATACATACAGGAACTGGTGCTACATAGAATATATTGCACGATGAGCTAGCAATCTGTTGCAAATATTCTACAGTAGTATTATCAGAAATTCCATATCGAATATCTATGCTTTCATTTTAAATGTTGCAACCATGTAGGTCCATTTCACTCTCAAATGAATAAAAGTTTGATTTGAATACAAGTGTGTATAGTATTTTTATTATTTATCTACATACACATATTGTCATAAATAAAGATCTTTTTTACTACAGATGAAATCGCCAGAGTCACGATGCTTCACTTGCGGGGCGCCCCTTCCCAAGATGCCTTTTCAATATGAGGATTTCAAATTCTGTGCGATCAAGTGCCTACAAACTCACCGGAGTCTCCGACCACTGCATAAGTCTTTGTCATAGCTTGAAATGTTATACCTTGCTAGTCTGGTATTTGTATGACGTAGCTAGCTTTTGCCTTGTTTAGATGGTATTGAAGGGTGTTATATATGATAAATTTGTAAACTATTTTTCTCATTTAAATATGTGACTGACAGCTTTTAAGTAGCGACCTACAGTATATCAGGAGCTCAAGTCCACTAATGCTTTTTTAATAATTGTAGTTCAATATCATTTTTAAGGCGGAATTCGTCACTTTTGACTTCACACTATCATTGAAGTGATATTGAACTAAGATTGTGTTGAAACGCATTAGTAGCCTTGGACCCTCCTGTTTAGGGATTCAAAAAGAGATGATACGTACGTACAGCATTATTGTTTTCTGACTAAATTATGATTGGTATTTAGATTTTATATGTTCAATCATTTTTACTTATCACGTTGGTTGCGTTATGGCGAAATCCTGACCTTTGATTCGCCAAACACATTTCGCAGTGTTTACTGAAAATCGACTATACCGAAAATAGATTGAGACATTTCTCATCATTATTTTTTATTTCTTTAGGCATTGGTGAAAAAATATTAAACTATCGCGTAATAGTTATTCCCGAGCTGGTCTGGGAAATTTGTTGCTATTAATAGTTACGATATTGATGTTACATTTGTATCATTTAATACATTGAACATTTTATTCATATTATAAAGTCATTGTATAGTATAATAACCATATTTAATTTTAATCTAGGAAAATAAAATTATGTACAAAGTTAACACAGAACGTCGTAAGAATACCTACAAATTCCTTTTAGTTAATTATTATTGATATCAACAAACAGATATCTATCACTATTTATATAGTTGCAGATATTGTTTTATAAACATTTAGACTTCTAGTGGCTAAAGATTTACGTAAAGTGATAAATTTTACCGAAAAGGAGCTTCATACATATTATACATTCAGTCTATTTATCCCTTTCGGGTTGGACAGAACCTTGGAGTTGTAATACCTGGGGTTACGATGTCATAATGGAACATTGGTGACGGCTTGCTAGTCCATCGCCCAATAGATTTAATTTACCCATAGTCCCTTGGCGCCTCCTATAATGTGCCGGGATGACGGCAACTAGTAAGCGTTCTATTTACGTCCCATAATAGCACGGGACAAGATCTTCATTGCTGGGTATATTGAATATACTTGTACATTGTTTATGTATAAATAATTGAAATTGTGTACCCAAGACTCAAACTACCCCAAATGGTATTAAAATCTTAACGCTTACGATTCACTTACGTGTGTTCTATTATGCTGTGCATAATTTGTGACTTTATCGACTTTTTATTGTTAAAATGTTATTTTTACATGTTGTTCATATTTGTAACTAAGTCAAGTCTTATGAATAAAATATTTTTTTTACTATTTCATTGTATTATTTAACCATTACTGATGTAGAAATCAATGAAATGAAATGCTTTTTATTCAACGTGAGGACTATTAAATCACTTATTGAAAGTTAAAAAAAACATTTCCACAGGAAAAGTTGACCAATTCAATGACCAATTCACTATTGTGCCCATCCTAGAAATCATCATCATCATCTTATGGTACCCCAGTGGTACAAAGGGCCTTCGTGAGACGTCGCCAACCGCTCCTATCCTGTGCCTTGCACTCCGCGTCCCTCCAACTCAACCCAGCCGCCCTCAACTCAGCGTCGACTGTGCGCTGGCCGGCCTGGGCGTCTGCTCCCGTGCGGCCTCCATGTGTATGCTGCCCTGGCGATGTTGTTCTCCGGTCTTCGGAGTGTGAATTACAGTTACAAATTCTATGGCCACTTCGATCACGGGAGTAGTTAACCAGTGATAGTCAGTACCTTATGTTATGAGACGGGGTAAACCGTTTCGCCGAAATTCAATCTTTATATTCATTGCTGTACGCTAAGGCGGGATTTAATCATGTACCCCCTTATTGACTGATTGAGTCACAAAGTTACTCATCAACTTAAATTCTAGTGCAGTAAACTTTCATTAGAATAAGTCACTATTGGTTACTAGAGATCGCGCCACATAAGGTGGCAGTTGGAGGCGTCGCCACAGTCGCGTAATTCAGTGTTACCAGTAAACACGCCAAAACTAGCACTCACTGTGCCATACGGCTCGATACATTATAGGTTTCATTAGTAACGGTTTTTGGTTGCTCTCTTTGCATGTTATCTTATGATCTAAGTATAAATTAAAAAAACTATTTCAAACATGGCACTGAGCATTGTCTTTACATATTTTTTACCGAGGTTAGTTCAATGGAGACCCTAGCTTGGAGAAAAACTAACAAGAAACTCCGGAAATCAATTTATTATAATCACCCTTAACAAACATAAAAATTACAAAGAGTGAGCAAAAAACACAACGCTAAATTTACCTTTCATACAAAATAACACGCAATGGCGGAAACGTCAAGTTTGCCGACTGCCAATTTATGTGGCGCGATCTCTAGTCCTGATGCTCTTAGATACAGGAACTATGGTCCTAGTTCAGCTACCAGTTCTCACCCAGTTGATATAATGCCATTGAATGTTTTCTAAATAAGTATCGATCATAGTGTCGGAGTACCATTATAATGTAAATATTATTATTATTATAACTATTTAGCATGAACATTAGGGTTGTAATGTCAAATGCATCATTGGTGACAGGTTGCTAGCCCAACACCTATGAGATTCCAATCAGATCTAGTCGCCTCCTACGACTTGTTGGGAAGAATGGCAACTAGTTTTTTTTTATTTATTTAGAATGGGATTGCTCTTGGCCCATACCAATCCAAGTAAAATATATAGTTAACATTTCTTTTGCGTCCCAGAATAGCACTGGACATAATCGTGTTTGTGAAGTTCTGTCCACCCCGAAAGGGATTAAAGGGCGTGAATGTGTATCATTAGAATAATTAGGCTTACGACGAATTATTATTATTTTCTTCAGCCATTGTCTGGTTGGTCACCGGAAACTAGGATTTGTTCCAACCCTTAGGTCCCACATTTGGTGACCAGATGTCGCTAACGATCCCCTAATGAATGGCGAGATTTTTTTGTTCCCCGCTTTCTTGATGTTGGATGAATGGCTAGCAACCATCTGTTTCTGAAATAACAGGCTAAGGAACGTAAATCACATGTCCTTTATTTGCGATATATCATGTTTTAACAAGAATTCCTGAGATGATCTGGGACTAAAGAAGAAGAAATGGAAGTTGCCTTTTTCTCGTTTAAGATATTGTTAAAACAAGGAGTAAATGTTTTTAAGCGTTTCGTAGAAAATGTTTAACAAATATATTTCCAAAGATACTTATTTTACTATCAATAAATATCAATATGCGTCATAATATGTCTGCTAAGTACATATAATTAGATAAATTGTAAGTACGTACATGAGTTTTTAATTTATGTTTTTCGTCTGGATCGGGAGAAAATGGATTCGTGATCTCTGCAAAAAGTTTATAAGAAACAAGCGTCACGCATTAAGTATTTGAAACCATGTAACTGAGAGACGAATTATGACCTCGTGTTTAAACTGCTTCTTAATCCAAATTGAAACAATAATAATTGGTTTGGCTAACAATCCGTTATGACGTATTCAAGAATTGTAACACCTCCCAACTTCGTGGAATGCTATGATCGTCTGGTAGGTATCTGAAATAAGATCTGGGCCATTGTTTTGCCTAATTCGTAACGAGCTTGAACAATGGAGCGTGCTCATACTACAGTCGACCCTAAAAGCAAACGAATCTGCTTCGCCGTGGTATGGTTTTTGAGTGATACGTTTTTGGTGTCTGTAGTTGTATAAAACTGAATTAGATTATACCATGTAATTATTAGGTACCACATGTGTGGGCAAATGATTGGGAAATTTGAATATGAATTTACAATTGAAAATATATCATATCATAAAAAATCTGACCAAAATCTAGACAAAGAAATCTTTAACTTTAGGCCGACATAAGCTTTCGATTTTTTTAATATTCCTAGGTTCACTACAATTTTTTTTTTTTTTTTTTTGGTATCCAAGAAATTTATTTACAGCCACAAAAACATACACAATACAAAGAATTAAAACTATAAACCTAAAGTAGAAATAAAAATTAAATTACATAGAAAATATCTTTATAATCATCGCTGTCAGAGGGTGGTAGGGTTCCCAAGACACTGATAGCATTCCCCCTCTGAATAGCTATGCTTATTCTCTGAGAGAAAAATGCTCCAGCCCTGGGATCCCCAAACTTTTCAATTAACCGGGATGATATTTCTTTTACCAATTGATGAGCCCCAGGACCCCAAGGACCTAAAGTCTCAACAGCAAACGGGACAAAAGAATACTCGTCCGTAAGTGCAGAGTACTTCCTCGACTTCTGAGACTCGGCCAGAGTGGCCGCAGTGCTAGCCTCGTTAGCCGACCCAGCGAGATGGGATGGAGCCAGAGTGTCCACGCATGTGGCGTCCCACACCAAAGTCCTTCCACATTTCCAAGGAATGATAGTCATTCCGTCAGGTCTCTTACCATCATCACGAGCCAAACCAGCGGGCTCAAGCACAGCAGGCACGTCGATAGCGACAAGAGCACGACGAATAACTTCATTGAGCGCGGCGAGGCCATGGTGTCCCAACTCATCAACCAGCCCACCACAACGACAGCGATGACCCTCATTAATTTTTGCACCCAGTCTCAAACTGACACCCAGACAGAAAGTGTTACGGTCAAGAAGCGTTCCAGTGTTGACGGATGGTAAAGCGTTCAGCCAGTGACCAGACTCCGACTTAAAAGAGGCCAAAAGACGAGCACGATCTGCAGGAGCAAGAGCAGATTCCATCAAGTTATTTTGAACTTGCCTGCACAACGGCTCGTCCCAAAGCCTCTGAGAAGAAGGAAACTCTGGAACACTGACACCAGGACCAACCAACGAAATCCAAGCATTTCTGGCATCTGACATATAATTTAATTCAAGGCCAGGATAAGAAATTAATATTTTGGTAAACAATTCATGACTACTATGTGCAGATGACAGAAAAGCTGGCAGAGCAATGAGTGACCTACTGCGGACCCCCAGCCCGCCATACCTTACCGGAAGGGAAGCTTGAGTCCAACAGTGGTCGTCAAATTTTGAATTAAATATTTGGGTTAATGTTTTTTTAATTAAAAGATCTAATTCTAATAACAGTGAAGAATGTTTCCAAAATGGTGTACAACGTAAAAAATAAATAAATTTTGGAGTGAATAAACAAAATTTAATAATTATATAAACTAAATGTGGATTTAAATCTTGTAAAATAGTAGATGATTCTTGAAAATGCTCTATATGTGATTTGATAAAAGATGAAAATGAATTTTCTAAAATGGGAGCACCAAGGAGACGAAGGTTTTCACTATTTATAATTTTGATACCCGGAGCTATGGTGTTAAAATTATTAATAATTTCTATTCTGTCAGCTGAAGTAATATGATCTTTAATGTAAAGTTATCAATTTTTTTTTTATCTTTTATCTTTTCACTACAATTATCTCTTTTCTTAACTCATACTTTATCATATTTACTAAATTTATTACATTTCAATTTCTAAACTAAACTAAAACCAGCGATTTAGCGACAAAAGTCGTAAGTGTCCAAAATCGGCGTAGTCCGTCGCGGCGCGGTGCGTAGTCAGCGAGTGTAGTTCCGGTGTAGGGTCGATCACCATACACCGTTTTTTCTAAACAGGCTACCGTCCAACGGAATGCTACCGGGATATCATTAGGTACAAAGACAAAATAGGTACCTACTCGCTACACCCAAACTGGGGTAACTAAGTAGTTCCCTACATGTTTGTAAGTTTTATCAAGGCCTGTGCTAGTTGGGACGTAAATCGAATGCTAACTAGCTGCTGACGTAAATGTGTTGTGTATTTCTTCCTTGCTTTTCTAAGAATCCGATTGAGGTACTAGGGGCAAATTGAGCCTACTGAGTTATGGCGTAGCAGCCTGTATCCAAAGTTCTGCACATCCCGTCAGTAACAAAAGGAGGTGAGTCAATACAGGTATATTTGTGAGACCCAAAATTATGGAGCAAGTAGAGCACTACCAATATTGAGAGTATAAGGGGCTTTCCCATAATGTTGACCCTTTATACACAATGTCGCCGCTGTACTGGAACGTTTATGCTATCATCAAAAAGGTATGGGCACGCGATTATTTTGTGTTCTTGTGTTTATTATTAGTAAACATCAAAACACCTGGTGTACGTTCATATTCCAAGCTTACGTAAGAAGTATCATTCAGTGTAAATATGTGTTTTTTTTATATTGTGCAATATCAAAAGTCTCTGTCCCAAGATAGAGCAAATAAATCTGCGATTTTATGGAACGTGTAACCAAATTCAACCAACAATTTTTCGTGTACAGTCTTTCTTGTCGCGCGTACAGGCGTAGTACCATTGATCAACCTGAAATAGATAAAGCCAGGCAAGTCAATTAGTCTATACATTAATTTTAGCTATTATTTCTAACTTATTTTATGAAACGTCACGAAACAAAGTAAAATTGTTATTGATATTTGTCATGTTACAAAAAACCCGAGCTTATCGTGTATATTTTATAAACAAAGTATTGCCTTTGTTACCCGACGTTTCGGCCATGTTGCAATGGTCATGGTCACGGGTCAACTGTTAGAAATATACGCGATAAGTCCCGTTTTCTTGTAACGTGAATAAAAATCGCGAGACTCTCTAAACTCTAAACTATTATTTGATATGCTAGTATGTATTATAGTTTAATTCCTGCTTACATATTGTATACCTTACATAAGTCTGACAAATGACTCCATTTCTAAATCTCAAGAACATTCACCAAGTAAACCCAATGATCACTATAAAGTAATTAGTGCACACGTATCATTTGTTTACAAAAAACAACAGTTATGTGAGGCTATCATAATTATAATGTCTATTATCGTTAACGAAAGCTCAAACAAAAGTAATGTTTACTTTCTATTCTTAGTTTTGACAGAACGTATGATTGAGTGGCTCTGTGCTTATTTTAAATGGGAAAAGATGTGTGGTAACCACAGAACATGGAAGTTTAAAAACTAGGTAAGTATTCAAGTTATAAATCACATGGAGTTTGGTCAAACGTTTACAATAAGCGTTAAGTCCACTGCGCGTCAATTTTGATTCCCATGAAAAATATGAAATTATGTTGATAAATAAATCATTTGTATAATTATATTATCATTTGGATATTGTATTATGAATCTTCAAGTACATTTTTCATGCAGCATCAGATTTTTATATTTTAAGAAACTTTACATTTGTTTTATATACAATTATATTGACAAACTTGACAACATAAAGCAGATTTGCAGCTTACATAATAATTTAATTTAATACCAACCTTATAGAATAAGTTTTTAATTTAAGTTCAGTAAGTAGTTTTTGTTGCTTAATTTTGACACGTTCGTGTCAATTCGTGCGGAGACAAAGTCATGTTTTTTGTGTTTATGTAGCAATGGGAAATTAACTACTTTTATTTTCTTACTTTCACTTTCTTAATGTTTTAGTTTTGTGACATTAAGAACGTTTTATTACACGAAACATGCATAATCAAGTTATAAAAGACATAATTTTAATCACCTCTAAATTTTGGTTTCTATTGGGGTTACTGTCAGAGAAATTTGTATATTGACCAATTCACAGAATATATTTTAGAAATATTACATCGTGTAAAAAAATAGTATAAAAATATTTCTTAGTAGTAATATTCTAGTTTTTTACTTTTTGGAGGCAAACCAAAAGACGGCTAGTCAAAGCCATTTACCGTAAACTATAAAGTCGTTATTAAATATCAATGCCACTATACACTGTTACTGGTACGTAAGTACTAATAGATTTACATATTTACCTTTTTTCCCCTAATTCACTCTTACAAGTTCCAATATTTACGTACCAAACTCTCACAAGACTTGTAAACAATAATTAATTTATCTAAACCGAAATCAATTGCATTGTTGCACAATCCCTGATTAGAACCACCTGTATCGTGAACCACGTTGTTTGATATTCATTGATTGATCGGTTTCTGTTACCTTCAAATGTCACGATCTCGCAATAAGGTTTCTATCAACGAAGGCTTTGGATTCCACTCCAAGAATTTCAAGCGTAAGCAAACGAATTACGTACGCTAGCTTAGTAAGCTATGTTTGAGAAGAGTTTGCTTAGTCGAGAATAGAACCTTGAGGGGAACGCACGTCGATTTTGTTGCGAAGTGCGTGCGCGTTATCGTGTGTGGACTGCGTAAATAAATACGTAAAAATTGAAAGCTTTAATATAAACTATATTATTTTTAATTGCATAGATAATATTAGTTGGTTTAAATTTAATAATTATGTTATGACTGTTATTTTTGGACTAAGTGCGCGAAAGTTTTGATTGTGCTTTGGATATTTATTGACATGGGATTTTTATAAGTGTTATAAATATTTTAGTGAAAATGAAGAGAACTGTGTGCTTTATAGTTTTGTTCTTTGTATCAACTGTCGTGCTTAGTGCCGGTAAGTGATAAATAAGATCTATAATATTAGATACCTATTAATATTATTTCTGTGTATGTATTTATGCGAAAGCTCTTTACTCTGTGTCTCTCCTTGAAATAATTAATTTTTTATAACTACATTTATTTAATAACTGTACTTTATAGATATTTTTTCTACTTATACTCAAGGATAGCGTAATTCTCTGAAATTATAAAAGACGTATGAAAAAAATGCTTGCTGCCGAAATAGTATGTCTATTTGTATAAGATAAATAAATGAATATATTTATGTATGTACATACGCCATTACTCGCCCTTATCAAAGAACATTAGTTTTAAATACCGCCTTACTGACCTTCATTGTATTTACTTACAGCAAAAACCATTGATTTCATTTAGGTATAATAACATACATAAATACATACACATCACGCCTGATTTCCTGTAGAGGAGTAGGCAGAGATCAGGGATCCCCACTTGTCCCGGTTGACAGACCACTTTCGGGTGTGCATTTACAACCCTTGCAAGCAACCCTTCACAATATTATAGAGGTTATGTTTGCTATATTATGAAATACATGACAGGTTGTAAGCCCATCGCCTAATAGATTCCTAGACCATTCATTACGAGAGTCAGCCATCATTGTATTCACTTCCCAGATTAGTCGGAAATCCGAAATTGTTATACATAACTAAATAGTAAAGGAGTTTTTGTTAAAGTAGCTTATAACGATGGGTCGTTTCGCCTTATCTCATCTCACTAAGAGTTATCACTTAAGCGCCACTTTGTAGTAAAGGCTTCTTGACACCCCACGGTGACTGATGACTAACTAAAGTGTGATTTGGTGACATGTAAGACCACCCTACTATATCCTCTACTACTAAACGTTTGATAGAAATGACATATACATACATTCACGACAATTTCCCTTTCGTGGTGGACAGAACTTTGGAGTTAAGATAAGTCACTTTTTAGTAAAAATATCGGGGTTTTAATGTCATAGGGAACATTGCGGTTGCTAGCCCATCGTACAATAGATTCCCATATAAATTTGTGATGTAAATGTCTCCAATGTATGGTCAATCTCATAAGTGAAGAGTAAACGTAATTTACGTATGTAAATATTTAGTTGATTAAGGCATTAGGCTTAGTTGGAATAAATAAATACATTTAGAGATTACATAGTAAATACAATTTTAAAGTTTGCCTTATAACCTATCCATTAGATAAACTTCTTCAAATAGAGATTATTTAGCCAAGAAAGAATTAAGTATAAGATAAACAAACTTATAAAGCCAAAAAAGTTTATTGTTATGGGAAGAAAGTAAAAGAATTTAATAAGTCAGGAATGTCTCTCTAATTCTTCTGAAAGAAAGCAAAAACTTACAAAAAATACCCCATAGGGTTACCTACTATGAGTCATAACGTTTTTTTCTATTTATGTCCTTTTGTGATGTGACAATGGTATATATCGCCCAACAATAGTTTTTAAATAGTGACTCATACATTTTCTTTCAAGTTGAAACAGGAGTCCTTTTATAGTTCAATTAAGATTTTTTGGATTTTAAATTAGTTGCCAGCAAATTTATTTAGCTTATCCTTTAAAGAATTAAGGACAATACACCAAAAACCTTGGTAGCAGTGTGATATTATATATTGCTTTATCTAATATATTTTGCTCTATCCAAATTTTTTTCAATTCAAAACAGTACTTCCCGATATTAGCGCGGTCATACAAACGAACTCTTCAGCTTTATAATATTAGTATAGATGTTTATGCTAGCATATCCTAATCAATTTCCAGAGTAGTACGGAACTACCAAATTCCGTATATAGAAGTTTGTCATGTCATTGGAGTTATACAGTAGTTATTAGTCATGCTCGTACACTATGGTAACCAGGCACCAATATCGCTGATACTCCGATATTGCGACCTTGAAACGGTTGTCATTATTTAGAATTGATAGTTTTACGTTAATAACAAAGAACCTTGAATATTATGCTGACTGAGTTGTCTTTATCAATCGTTGTGAAAACGTACTTTATAAACAATAAGATTCAGGATATATGATAGTGTTGGAAGTGGAAAACATATGTTGATCAAATCCTAAAATTTCTTAAGGCTAGTGTGCGTAGTGTGAAGTCACATTATGCTGACCAAATTCTAGAAGTTTTTAAAGCTAGTGTGCGTATTGTGAACCATATTACTTAATTGATTTATTAAGTTAGGTGAGCGAAATTTGACTGTCCTGTTTAAGAGGACGATCAACAAACTCAATTTAAAATTATGTATTATAAATATATTATGTATTCATCGTGAATAATGTATTCGATATTTCCAACATTGGTTATTGATTAGTGAAACGTAGGCCTTAGAAAAAGCTGCCACACGTTCATTCAAGTATTTTAATGGTTTAAATACCCGCGGGTACGAGTATGTACTGGATCTATTTGTATCATCAGCATGTAAGGAAATACGGGTTTTCTCTGAGTTTCCGTCGCGCTTTCCAGTTACTCGACATTGATTGTTGCACTACATCTCTATGTACCTCATATGTCGTGGAAATACTAAACATACTGTGTGTAATTGTTACGACTACTGTCTACTAATTTCCTGGTAAAGCTTTTATGCGTCGCTTTTTAGAAATGTTCTTTTTACATTTAATGTATTTCTATATTTGTATTGTGAGTGATTGTTTTACGTGAATTGAAAAGCTTTTTGTTGAAGGCGACTAAAACACTTGGGGTTAATGAAATACTACATACATAGGTTAGCAATATTCTATATTAATTTCTTTACAACTGATGTGTACGAGTAGTTCATTATTTTCTTACTTACAACACATTTATCGATGTGGGATATCCTCGGAAGAGATATCTTTTTAACAGCCTTATATTTCACGCTTACGTAAATATGTGTGTTGTAAACCTAGTTAACGGTGAAAGTAAATTTTAACTACTGAAATGTTTACGTTAGCAGCAAATAAAATAGGAAACTCTATGAGAAAACTAGCGATATTTATGGCACTATTTTATTACTCCCGGTTTTAGCACTTGCAGTATTGTTGTTATTTAATTAAATATGTTCCTAATTACTCTGCTATGACCTATATGTACAGGAAACATCAAATTATGTAAATAAAGATAGATTCATAAATGAATCTTTCTATTAGACAGTGTTTTAGCAACTCATAACCTATATTTCGTATCAAAGTCATCGCAACACCGTTAATTATTTCAAAAGTGACCGAAAAAATTCAAAAATAATATTTCTCCTAGGTTCTTCACAGCAAAAGGGAAAAGAGAACTTGAACATACTCATACATACTAATAACTATGTTTGATTTGTTAAAATTGTAAACATCGTCTTATTTGGCATCTCGATTCACTGAGGTGTTAAAACCAAACATTCTAGCATTCGACAGCACTCAGAGCTTTGCTAAGACGAAAAAGGGAATCATGCCCTAAACAATTTCACAGCAAACAAAAGCTCTAAAATAAAGCACGCCATACATGACCAGGGAAATTAGAGCGTCTAGCCCATCGCACCACAAATTCGGTTCTCGCTCTGTTTGCCTCTTTCATTGGAAGTGCTAACAACCACAAACAAAGATCAAATATGTACAGCACATGCCTCCGTAGAAAGAAAGTGGGCTAAATTTTTTAGCATCGAGTAGGTACAGTTAAAATGTATTCTTTTTCGGATAAAACAATAGCGTGATTGTTTATTGGTTGTTTTGTTAATGGTACATGCATTTTTTAGTTCAGTCGAAATCTCTTTATTCATTATAGCATGAGTTAGAGGTATTACTATGAGTGAACTTATTGACTCAGAATTTGTCTCCTTGCTGTTAGTTTCCTTAATTTACATTTCATGCCACCAACCAGATAATTCGTCAATGATATGATAAGCCAACCTTTAATATTAATGATTACATACAGGTATTAGTTTTCATACAATAGTGATTTTGGCTAGTGTTAAAATATGACTATATTTGTAAATGTTTAACTCTGCCAAGCTGTTGCCTAATTGAGACTTTCTGACCGTAACTGGAGTATTGTGGTTATTTGTGAAATCGTAAAAAAATATCTGTACGTGCTCGCCACTACGCCGTTTGAACTACGGGCACTTTTATAACACGATAGGTACTGACAGAATACCAGCGTTGCGGTCGGCTCTGGTCAGTGCAAGTCACTTGGATCTTACTTTGAAGATAAATCGAACTTATAGATTTCATATTTGTGATAAGTTTCGTCCAAACATGTTGCCCAGTTGAACTTAAGAAGTTATCGCGGCGATATGATTATATAATATAAATATGTTATTTTAAGAATAATATGAATTCCTTCTTCTTTATATTAAAAAAGTGATCTAAACGTATCGGTTTTCTTTTTATTACGATATTATATCGGTTGTATATTTGTAAACATAAATTATAGTCCATGTAATTGGGAAAGTACACACGTAGCCTTGACTTGTCTTCAAATGTGTTTCCGTGTACCGCGACCGTTCAGCTCGGTTAATTTTTGAGTTCTTTCGAAATATATGCACATTGTGTTCGAATGTAGGACCATTTGTGAAGCAGTGCTATGAGCTATTAGATGTAACCTATGATTGATAGAGAAAATGTGTTTCATTATGTCAGAGGTTGTTGGTTATATTATTTGTACTAATTATAACATTTAATTATATGAATAATACTAATTAATAAGATTAAATATTACACGGATATGCATATTAATACTTTGACGTATTATCACAGTATTATCTTTAAAACAAATGAACTCAAAACACTAAGATAGATTTGTATATTTTTGAGTGCCTTTCATCCACGTATCTATAATATTGTTTTTTTCCTTGCCATGTCTGATCTTTACATGCTTCTAAATTCTTTATTGTACACTATAATTTCTAACGTGGTCCTATCTAAAACTCAGTAGCTTGTCATGTTGATTGCCCGGTAATTTGTTTCAACAAAATTACGGTCAGCCTCGCCTAGCTAGTTAGCCACACTCACTTTTCTTGTAAAAAGAAAGAAATTTCGTCGTAAAAACCATTGATTGGCAAATGGCAGTAGTTTTTCGGTACTAGGAACCAGAGGTTTACTTATTTCTTTTATTTTTGGGTGTAATTTGTTGGCTTTGTTTCGGCTGAGTCGCTTTTTGTGGTGGTTTAGAAATCAATTGAAAATCTCTAGGTTTTGTTTACAAGGTTCGCTTCCAAGTATGATTCATTTATAAAGTTCTTTATATGGCTATTATAATTTGACTGTATTTTATATAAATATATACCTAATATATTTTTTATACGAAATTGTAGTTTTTCGTTCATTTCAATGATATCAAGATTGACCTCAGATTTAGAAATTAATCCTGAGTCAGCTTAATCAATTACTTCTTCAAATCATCTTTCGTTATCCTCAAAAAATAGCAATTAATAGACAACCAACAAATTCAAACGGAAGGATATGCCTTTGTCAAGTTAAATAAAGGCTAGTAAAAACTGTCCAACCAATTACTTATTTGGTGGAGATTTCCTGTGCACATCCTTTGTCGCGTGGAAAGGAAATTTACATTTTCTGTGACTGATTATGACTGAGACTGTTGAACCTACCTTATTACTTTCGAGCCTCTTTCATGAGCGCTTGGCGGTTTATAGGAAGTGGTGCTGCATCTAATAGACCGATGAAACGCGTAGTTATTCTTTTTCTAATAGTAAACATTATTTTATGATTAGGTTAACAAAATATCCCTAAATAATGTACTACTTACTTTAGAATCGTAATTATAAATTCTCATTCAATAACATACGTGCACTTCCTGTATCCTTAGCGTGGTAGACGTATATTTGCGTGTTCATCACTTAAATACTGCGGTAGTACATTTATTACATGCCTTAAAAGAATTAACAAAGAACTTATTTAAACAACCCATAAGTTAAACTATATTAAAATATTCCATGTAATTCGCTTCTAAACACGGGCAGCTAGTGTTTGTTTATTTATTACGTAGGAAAAGGTGCAGCAGAGCATATCCAAACTTTATGCACCGAAGGTCCTACAAGGACCCCTTTCGGTCCCCAAGCGTGACTTCTCTTCCGCACCACATCCATTACGTTTATTAGTGCAGGTACCTGTTTCACTCTGGTTTACTCCTGCCAAATATGCGATATATTAATCTACGATTTTGCGAGAGTATTTCTGTAGGGAATTTTACTTTGTTTTTTTTATTTTCTCAGGAAATATGCAAATACTCGCAATTAATTCTTTAGTCAATTACGTCAGATGTGCAAAGTTTGATTAATTAAGAGCAGTTAATCGTAGTATCGAGTTAATTTTCGACATATCACTGTTACGTATGTCTAATTATATATCGATAGAGTTCGAGGGGTTTATAATCCGAGTTTTTATTTCGGTGACTGTAATAGCTATAGCCACCATATTAGAAGGCGGGTAAATAACGGTTTTTATCTGTCAAACGTGTCATGCGATCCCCTCTACATTTGGACATCCGGTTACAACGTTGAGTTTAGATTGCAAATATTAATTGTTCTTTTTTTAATTAAATTGTGAATTGTAGGTCTAGCTTATATTTTCAACTTTACTTGTGTTTTTTTATAGAAATTTAACGAATGTTACCAGGTTAGTGCTGATGTATAATTAATTTTGGTTTATAATGAAACTATTCACTTTAAATTACATGTCTAATAATATGATAAAGATATCCTATAGCATGGACCCTAATTTATCGTATTCTTAACTCTATAATCTTAAACACGGTTTATAATGAATCTCAATAATATTATGATACGTTTGCTTAGATTTCGGGCCACATATCAGTACAGTAATCTGTGTTTACAATGTCATTTCAAGTATAACATTATACACTCTCTTGGTCACTAACCTTATCTGTGTATTTAGGAGAGGACACACAAATTGATCTGCTATTTGTGAGGAAATTGAGAAATCGTTTGTATATTTGCTAGTGATAAGGATGCCGATAGGATTATTTGCTTGTCTCTAATATTTTCTCTCGGGACTATTTGTCAAAGTCACTTCGTAATCTCAACGATTCGAAAATAGAACATTTAGATTTTTTCAATAAGTTGAAAGTGCCTTTTCTGTCCTTTTTGACACGGTTTGGACCCAATTTTGAAAAAGGGTTTCAGCATTTGTTTTTCCAACTGTCAATCAAGCAATTTATAGGGTTTCGGAGGCACAATTAAGATGAGAATCCTTATAAGTGATAAATTACCTTGTTCACAATATTCACTTAATTTCTGAACGAGTAAGTGAACACAAGATCAGGAATCCGATATTTTCTCAATCTTTCCCGCGAACAAAAGCCATGTTATGTCAACATACCTCATGATTATGACAGCACACAGTCGCAAAACAAATAGGTGCAATATCGTTCACATTTCCTGCATGGAGGTTTCAATTTCAACTACAATGTTTCCTTCGTGCCACGTCGGCCTTCGGGAAATGGACTGACAGCCAGACAGAATTCGAGAAGCAGAAACGCAGACAATTTTATCTATTTCCATGAGCATACGAGGAGAGGGATTCCGGAATATGTTTGCGATATCATAAGCCACGGCTGAAATGCTCATGTGTCGTCAGCCGCCTGGAAAATACACGTACATTACTAAGTGAATGAAAATATTATATTTTGTTGTATCAGAAACATGGAAATTTGAAATTGCTAGGGCAGTAGTATATATAACTGATGTATTTATCTAAACGTTAAAATAAGCCTATTTGTATAGCACTTTCTTTAAAAGAAGTGTCCATTTGCGTAGGTATCACACGTCAAAGTTGAATCTCATAAGTTCGCACCATTTCTGTAGAGGCTCTTCGACGCCCAAAGAAAGCATAAAGAGTTCTCGAGTTGTAAAATAAACTAAAGCCGAGAAAATACGTCCCAGTTCAAAAATAACGACCCGTGTCTTTATACGATGGTCAATAAACGTCATCTATTTCACCCATATTTATTTAAATGGACAATGTTTAACTTAACACATTAGGCTGAAGGTTGGGATTTCAAAGGCTATACTAATGGTAAATAAAAAACCTACTTTTTTTTCACTGTCGAGCGCGTGGGTTCAAAAGTTAAATGCCATGTCATCTGAGCTTCAAAATTAAAGTCAATATTGACTCAAAGTCGACCCAGGGTCCGACAGACCACTGATACCCCGGCCGTTTGTAGCGCTTCAATGATTTTGTGGGCTGATTCTACTGTAGAAGTTCAACTACATCACACTTTAAATCCTAGGTATAAATATTCGTTAATATTTTAAACGTACTTTTAAGGTATACTGACACTTACAAATAAGTAGTTGTATAGAATGCGTATCGTTCTGCGAACTGAAACGTACACAGTCATCCAAATTTGAATACTTCCTTCCTTACAAGAAAACTAAGTCTGAACTCTAAGGTGCATTGAAACTACGCTCGATTTAATTATAATGCAGTTTCAACTTCTAAGTATCTTTGCCACATTATAAAAAGAAAATACACGGAAATGTAATTTGAACTATTGTATGTGCATATCCCTAAGTTACCCTAATGTATATATTATACGATATAATACGTATATTTATGATAACATTTATCGAGAGTATTGTTATATAATAGTTTTAGTTCTTCCTCCCAAAATATCGATACTCCTAAAATGTATCTAAAAATTTCTCAAGCAATATAATAGTAGGTCACTAATTAGTAGTATAATACGTTATCCTCTCAATTTAAAGTAGTAAGCAACCAGATTTATTCTATTCAATTCAAAAATCTGGCCTAACTAAAACATCACTTAATTATACCACTTAAATGTCACGTATTTACTAATAAAAGCATAAATTATGTCGTAAAAGACACTTCAAAGAAAAAGTAAATGCTGGTTGTAAAACTTTACTATGATTGGTAATAGAATACAGTGATGGCTTAGACATCTCATAGGAATGGATCAAAGTAGATTGACAAAAAGTAAGTTTAATATTTGATGGAATAGTGGCTCAGTTTTCACCACCTTATATATAATACCATACAAAGCGAACAAAATTAAATTGTAGTACAGGTAACCAAGTTTCTATTGTGTCACTGATGTAATAATTTTCAAAGAAGAAATAAAGAAGACAGTATAAATTCTACTCTAGTACATATTCACCTCAGCAGTAGAACCAACCTATACTGAATAGTTGTGGCACAGGAAATTGAAGTTTTTTGACGATAAACTGTATTCCTATTCTGCCTATTACTCGTTTATAATGTTGGTTCGATTGGTCGTACATCCAATCTCTTTTTTGTACTTTATAGCTGTACATTACGAACATTGTTGTTTGAATTATTTGTCAACATGGCTTTTCATGGAGATGATAATTCGTTATATTCTTAGTACAATGGAAAATAGTGATAAATATTATACTATTAGTATTTTGATTATGAAGTAAATAGCTATTTTTTGTACCCATCCAGAATTACATTAAAAATGCCTCAGTGCATAATATTAATTTACGCAAGGACTAAAATACAATTAAGTTATGATATTATTGATTGTATTTGTAAACTTTTGCATTAACTCTTATCTATTCTGAAAGTAGAAAATAAAGTTTTGTTACAACATAGAAACTTTTATTTTTATCAAAACGTTATCAATATAAACAAAAAAAATGTGCATTTTATATTGTCAACTATAAACAAAAACACTACTCACCTTCTTAAACTTGACAACTTACCTCCTTTAAATCACATCACAAACGAAGTATTCGGCTTTAACATTTTATCAGTCTACGATCTAATCCTTTGGAATATTTGTAATTTATTTATTAATAACAAGACGATGGTATCAGGCAAATTATGTTTATCATTTGAAATATTCATCATTTGTCTTAAAGTTATTAGAGGAAACCTCTTCTAATATGTTATCTTAGATAGGCCATGAGTTATCTATTGATCTTAATTGCGTGTTTTCTAGTAACACCCACTAAACGGCCGAGCCAACCCACCCAGCCGAGTATTCAAAAGATTCTTCACCAAAACACGTGTCCATGGGAGGAGCCTTTACCCAAAAGTTATGACGCGAAACTAATAAATAACGCATTTAATTGCAAGCTACACTCCCAATGTAATAATTAAAAAGCGTTCCAACATATAACGTAGCATTGAATTCGTGAACGAGAATCGGTAATAATTCATTTCTTTAAAGCATATCATTCGTTATACTTTCCCAGGGCATGCGTGGAGTATAATTATGGCCGCTCGTCCTGCGAGGCTGCAGCGAGGATTTAGGCAAACCGAGCAATTATCACATCGCCCATGGTCCTTTCCCACGGGAGGCTCAAATTGTTAGAGTACATACAAAAGTGTCGAACTTCACGGCTCCTTACAGGATCGGCTTTTGTCCGGTGTTAGGATATCTTATTGTGGTCGGCGTGAAGCCCTGCAGTGTCTCGGCGCGTTCCCAGGGCCCATTACCGTTTTTCTCAAAAGAAACTGGACGGTCATCGATACATTTTAGGCAGTGGATGTTACACAACTCGTCGACTAGGCGGAGACACTCGCCGCGGAGGCTCTATTTGTTTTGTACGCAACGGATCGCGTGAGAACCTTCCAAACGGAGCCCGGGCGTGACATCGAGCCCTTTCTGGTTCTTTTTTATCCCTTATTTTCTTAAGTGCAGCTTAATGTTACTTTGAACAGAACACATCGGTAATAACTATTCGAGAGACATCGACGTGACCGTGACAATGGATTTCTGGCTGTATGATTTGAAATTCTTTTATTTATTGTTTCGGCTCGGGTCGCGTCGGCTGAATGGGCCGCGGACATTTGTTGGCAACATGCTCGTCCCGCGAGGAGTGCATTCCAATTGGCGTGGCCGGCCGCTCGCCTCGCCCTCGGCGATCGCACGCTAATTAGCTGCATCGGCCGCTTAAAATTCTCATGGACGCGGCGTGCCCTCTAGGTAATGCATGCCTATTTTTAAACACTTTATTTTGTACATGAATTCGGTTGCGAGAGCTGCCCGAAGGGAACATTAAAAAGCCATTAGGCGGCGAGTGCCACGTATCTGGCCTAATCGACAGGATGGCGAGGGCAGCCTCCGTTCCCCATGATGGAGCGCACTTTCTAGCCATTGTTTCTGCAGCGGGGTCCGCGCGGAACCGGCGGCGCCCGTGGCGGAACTCGGAAGCTCCGATCGAATACAAATCACCGGTTTATAAGGCGCTGCGATTGGAGATCAACACAAAGCAGTTTGTTTTTCTCGGCACAAAAGAAGACTACCTGATCGGAGCCGCGGCGGGAGCGCTGTTTATTTTTACAAAAAGCATACTCACCAATCGCTTTCAGTAGTTATGATTGTTTTCTATTCCGGAGGCGTCCTGCTGAATAAAACATGTATTTTATTGCATTGTTTGCTTCCTATGGCGCATGTATTAAGCATATTTCGTGATCGAACCAGCCGCGGCCCTCTCCATCTACATTTTTATTGCTTTTGCTTTCGAATGCTTTCAAACTTTTGGAATATGCAGCCAGTTACAAAGTGCGCTCGTAAGCAGCGGGAATGTACTGGATTCACGGACGCTTCCGGGCCGCATTGGCACACGACGGAATAAGTAATTTATTACTCCCCGGGCATATCTCGGACTGGTGCTTTTGTCGTGTGGAATAAATTCACGCTGGAATATTTCGATAAGTGTCGTCTGAAACGGGCGATGTGTCGATACTGGGCCGGCAGTGCTCGTTGCTATCGGCCTCCATGCGTTTACAAATAGACGGAATTCATTACTCGTTGACAAGAACACGCTTCGGCTATAAAGTCTTTTGCAAACCCCTCCGACCTACCCTCCAAATTTGAATACATGTCAGTGGTCTTTTGGTAGAAATCATTTCAATTTCAGACTATAACTATGATATCATATCTTGATATTGAAGGCAGGCATTCTCCGAAAATCATTGTATCGATGTCAATAGCACGAAAAAGGTCTGTTTATTTAGACCATTCATTTTTAGTCAACAAAGAGCACGAAATACTTTTTCCCCGCCGGCAAATCTCTGTCATCATTTCTATTGGGAATGACGTCATTATCAATTCGTAACACATCGGGAACACAATGGGTTGGTCACCTGTTAGAATCTCACGCTTTTTCGGCCACTGTTTGTGGTGTACGAATTTAATAGATTGCTGACAACGCGTTTGGGTGGAGTAGGGATGCCAGGTGCGTTTGGTTGGCATGTTTAATGCTAGGTACCTTTTAATGCCAATTATATTTTATTTGTATGATGTTGTAAACTGCATAAACAATAGGGACACTGTAACTTTTATGATGAGTAAGTATTATTATGGTATATTATAATTTTGTCTACTACTTTTAGCCTTGTAATTTGTAAGATTACATTTATATATTAGTTGGTACACAATATTGTTGGATTAATATTTATAGTATAGCAGTTTTTTAGCAGCACAACACTAGAATTCCATACTTGCAACTACCCTGAATCTGACGATCAATCAACTTCCCTTTCAGTAAAATACAAAAGAGCCCACCTTTGTGCTGATTTCGTCAAAATCGATAAATACGTAATTACTTTTTCACTCACGCATCACCTCTTTGTAGTTTTATGACTCATATACTGTTCATAATTAAAACACTTGATATTTATCAATACTAAATAAGTTTATAAATATTAACAGTTTATGCTCTTAACTAAAAAATATTATCCCAAACAGTACATTTATAGATACATTATAGATTACAAAATATTTTGTAATATGATAAATTCAATCAAAGATTCTAATTCAGGAAAACCCGGACAAAAAGTATCACTTTTCAATTATGCAGTAAATTTGGTTTCCTCTTTATTTTTGAACTGAAGTACACTTTTATACCGTTACTCATAATGTACAAGTTACGACAAAAGAAACCAAAACCGCTTATCAATTTCCCATGCAGTATAATCCCTACCTCAACATCAGACCTAGTAGATGTGATTGGAATCCATTGAAGCATCTACCCACTTATACCAAGTGTTATGCCTCCCTTCAAAGGTCCGACCGAACGGTACATTATTCCCAATCCGACTATACACGCATCTTTCAACGAATTCAATCACTGAGCTGTATGGCCCTAGTACAGTGCACTACGTGAAAAAGTATAAGGGCCTAGTAGAAATAATGTGATATTTATTAATCTGAAATGACGTCATCGCTTCATTGAATTTGACATTAGTTTTGATGTCAAATAGCCAATCAAATATGAATTAGGATTAGTAACAATCGGAATCATTTTTTGTGATTGGTTAGATTTATTTTGAAAGGGTTTCTTAATGATAGTCGTTGAGGATCTCTCAGAAGGTCATGAGAGACGAACACATAACTATTTTTATTGATAATTTTTGTATATCCCAGTAAATATTTATTTCTGGTGAGAATGTAGATTAATGGTTATGACGAATAGTATTTTTAATTATATTAGTTTTAATGACGGAGAACATTTTGGCGTGTTTCGAACTAAGCAGTAAGAAGTTTGGAAGCCAAAGTAATTTGTGTGTAAGAGGATGTTGTAAAATGAAAACAAACGTTTGTATAGAGAAGTACAATACATGATTCAATGTATTGGAAAGTATTGAATAATGAGTGAGAAATTCACTTAATTGTTCATCAGATCAGTGGGAAGTCTTTTTTGCATAAGAAAATGAATAACTTTCATTACATCCGATATTTCAATCAAACTAAAAAAACAAGGTAATTTTAACCACAGCCATTTATAAAAAAATACAATAAAATAAAACGAAAACAATTGAACCATTTAACCGCGCAATGCAATGACATAAAAGTGGCGTACTGTTTACAATAATACTCACAATGAACTGTCAAAAAGCACTTTTTCAAAGCTGTTGAAAGCACTTAATTGTGTGTGTGCCTGTAACTTTATGCATGTGCTAGTTTCCACGGTAAGTCACGCGGCTCGCCGGCAACCGCCTCCAAAAAAGGTAGGATTGTGTTCTTACACTCGTTCAAGTGTATTAGAGCAAGAACGGGATAGGTATCTATTTAAATTTAGTTGTAACGGCGCTGTGATTAGGGCAAATAAGATTAAGTTTAACCTTGTTAAAATGTAATCTTAATTAAAGCTTCATTTGTATGTAAAGTACACGTGATGTGTATGATGTATATGAAAATTAAGTAAGAGGTTTTGAAACTTAATTTAATAATTTATGTGATATACTTACCATAATGTAAAAAATAATTTATGTAGACATAGAGTTCAAATCATATCGATTAAAGGTTTATAAAAAAACGAAAAGGCGTCAAATAAAAAGGATTAAAATATTATATATAAAAAAAACATTCATTTAATAAAAATGAAGTCGGTTCTCTCAAAAGGCTATTTCCTATTTGTTTTGTTCTTTCGCGTAGTTCGCCGTGATATTCGTTGGTTTCTTTGTGCGTCCGCCATGATGGATGGTGGGCCATTGTGCGATTGTCGTGCGATGACAAATGAGTAAATATTTGTATTTGAACCCATACGATTGCATGTTGCAATCCGCTCAGGTGGAAGCGGACGTTTGGTCGCCTAATTGCTGTGAAGATTTTGTGGTTTGACGTAACGCTGTGACTAATGTTTAGTCTATGAATAGAGTTTTTGTATTTGTGGCGTCTCTATTAGTCCTGAAAATAAATTCGAAATTTTAGCATTAGAAATGTCATAACGAGATCGAGTTTAAATCTGTTTTGCTGGTAAAACACTTTCGCTACACACATCCTTACAAAATCAGCAACTTTTTGTAACAACAACTTTTATTGTCACTCATCCATAATGCTTCTATTGCTCTTTTTGTAGGTATATCCACTAGAGAGCACCCTAAGTAAACGACCCTCCGAATTGCCCTCAGATATAATGTTTATTGTTGTATCGTGCATAAATCATGTACGCATTACGTCTGCGATCTTCGAAGGTAGACTTAATCTTGGAGTATTCAATCCCCTCACTTTCTTTTAGTTTGATACATTTGTGAGATATGCGTTGATGCGTTTTGCCAATTGATTACTATATCAGCACTGACATATAATAAAAAGTAGCTGTAACTTAAGCAAAAAGGTTACAAACTCTTTGCGCGTCGACTGACGTTACGAAAATAAGGTTACCCATACCCTTTACATTACCGATCCTCCACTAGCCGAGCACTTAACAAATTACATAACCTGCTAACCAAAACCCACAGAGCAAGTGCATACATTAGTACTGGAGCGTCGAACTTTCCAACTGAATAAAATCGCCGGCTTATCCCACGAACGATCTTCACGCTTCGGACGGAGTGCGATATGTCTATTCAGCACATCACGCCTGAACTTCAGGGGAGTGGCCAGGGTGTTTGAGATGGTGAGATTACGTGGGGGATAATCGTTCGTAAGTGTACGTGTTTGGAGTAGGGGTGGTTGGGTGTTTGCGATGAAATAGAACGATTTGAGATACATATATGCTATGTTTAAAATTACAGGATTTTTTGAGTAACATTGTATTAAGTAAATATGTTATTGATAAAATATTTAAAGATACGAGTACAAAACATCCTGCTCAACGGCTTTTCATTATAATCTTCTAAGTGAAATATAACAAAACTCATTTATAGGAATTTCCAAATTCACACCCTTGGCACCTTTCATGCTATATTCACTTACACAGAAACAAAATAAAGTAATGCACAAATTAAATTAATACCTAGTGATTTGACAGAATTATGATGGTCACATTATAATTTATATTATTATTCATTCCTACATTAGCTTTGGTCGTACAATAAGAATTCGACATTGAAATTACCTTGGCACATGCACTTGTGTACACTTAATGATAGTTGTGTATGCAATTAACTTCGTAATAATGTACCAATCTACGAATATTACAATAAAGGTGCATTAGTCATGTTTTTTTTGTTGCATGAACATAATGTTTTATACAAACGAAACCAAAGTCATATTAAAATAGAGTATAAAAACTTATCCGTATGCATATTTTGAATTTATCGTAAAGGATTTATATCAGTAACGTGTGCTAAAAATTCATCGTATTGGAATATATAAACTTAATATAATCTCAATGCTATACTCGTTTATTTGAATAAACTCTCATGACATGAGAATTTAATCTCGGGGGTACTATCCACCCGGTAATAAATTAACAGTGGTCACTTTAATCTACTCGTATGATACATTATACCTATTGATCTGTAGGTCTAATATTAGGCTATAAACTTAGTAAATGTTCCTTTTCCTATTCCAGATGCCATCCAGAGGTTTTCCGAGTTACCGAACTACACAGAAGTAAACCCTGGAGAAGATGCTCTACTGAAATGCAGGATCCAGGATAAACGGGGAGTTTGCTCATGGCAGAAGGATAATAAGGTAAATAATATAGGTATAATACTCATATATTAAAACATGCGGAGCGTTTCTGAACAGCACTTTTCTCAATCTATCACATACTCGTAGCTTTATTATTTATCATAAGTTACATGGTGATACTTAATTCATAAGTTATACTGAAATGTATTTTAATACAATAATTAAATGTTCAAAAGCGACAAACAGCCACACACTCAGAGTTATCAAACATACAAATAACCATATAGCGAGACAACTTTATGGGTAAAAATTACACAATCTGAGTGCCACTGGCGTCTGTCTAGGTTTTGCAGTCGTTTTGCAGCAATTAGGATTCCGCAGCTTTTTACAAAGCTTAGCTTTTGAAATTCAAAGCCGCCTTTTAGCCGCTAAAGAGTTTATAATTGCCATAATTTCATAAATGGCCGAGGATTCCCGCCGTTTCGTGTATAGAGATTTTTGTTTTTAAGTGAACAGGCAAAGAGTTTGTGTGCTATGCCTTGAGGTGCAAAAAGTGTGAGGTTGATTGATGGGTTATTTTAGAGTTGCATGTTTATATTTGGTGTGCTGAGTCATAATATGATTTCCTTAATGTTTTATTGTTACGTCTTAGTGCGACTTTGTATAATTTTGTTACTGAATATTATAAAATACGTACATTAAAATACCATATTGAATTACCATGTAAAAATCTCACGCATCAAAATCAATGTTATTAAAACCACACCTGCAATACTCGGTAGGCGTTTTTTCTCAAAAAAACTCTCACCAAAAAGGGATTAACGCTTGCTTCTTCATAAAGATGAGGCTAAAAAAGAGATTGAAATCCTTTTTTTCATAAAAAAGCTCTAGCAAAAAGTTTCTGTATATATACGGCTTCTTTTTGAAGTCCATGTGTAAAGAGGTTATACAAAGGAGACTGTATAAGTAGGTGTACGTATGCGATTGCACGCTAAGTGTATAGAGCAGAGACATTTGAAAAGAGCCAGCGAATCCTCACATTTTATTTGATCCCAGTATCCATTAATGAAGCTGAATGCAATGTGTTGATTCTACTGTTTGTAAAAAATAATAATATTGTGAGCCTCATACCGAAAAAGACAATGCTTTAAGCGCAGTCACATAACACCAGTTTTAAAAGGCCACCGAAATAACACATCACTCCGCGTAGTAAATTAGTGGATGCTTTGTCTATATAAAAATAGGTATTTGACTCATCATCTGTCACGTTGGGTAGTTGCTGTCTGGTAAAGTTGCTACTTAGTAAAGTCATGTATTGATTTCTTACGCCCAAAGGCGTAAAGCTTATGACCTAAGGCTTTAATTGGTATTAATACATATAGACATATACATTACGATCGTAAACCGTTAAAGGTAGTCAGATGTTGAGTAGTCCTTCATTAATTTAGGATCTTTGGACACATATAACTCACTTTTTACTTAAAAAAGGTGATTGATACGTTTCCAAATAAGAAAGCTTTGGAAATATTTTTTTATTATTTAGTAGAACCAAGTTCCCGCCTAGGTACGCCATTAAATTCGAGTAGTGAACTCTCCATGTTGATGTAATAAAAGGATCTTTCCGCAGGTACGCCGTTTTTAGGTTATTCCTGTCAAAGGTTTTTTATTTAGCTCACGTCACAACCGAATTAGAGAGGGGTGACATGGGCCGTGTTTTGATGAGGCGCCAAATTACTTTTAGGAAAAGCGGCCTCAAAAAAATGGTGAAAATTGCCAGAATCGGTTTTAGGTATTTTGGTTAAGTGTGGAAATATTTTATGGATATAATAATGGATTGTAAAGACAAACATGTTCAAAATCTGGGCCTGGGCGATGAGAAACATCTTGAAGAAACCTAACTACTAACTAAAAAAAATAGTAAATAAATATTATATTAATTTTATTTTTCGTTTTACAACCCAAAAAAATAAAACAACATCTCTACATATTTCTTTCGAACTGGACAGTATCTCGATCGGGATAGGAATACATGAGTAAATGTATCTATGAGTAAATTTCCCAGCATCCTTTTTAGCCAAGTCCAGTGACTAATCCATTAGAATCCCCCATTTCGTTTCCACTCAAAACTTCAGAACTTAGCTGAACTTAATCGGAAACTGTTTAAAACTTCGCACTAGCCCATTGCTCAGTCACTAAAGTTCACTAAACTGCAGCATTTGGGGCTAAGTAATTAACTTGGCCGAGTTTAAAAGGCCGTAAAAGCTATGTCGTGACTGTTTCAGGAAATGGCCGCGAAGATAAAAAACAATGCAGAAGATAAGCCTTTTTGAACCGAAATAGCATCACTAGCTTTTGGAATTTCTCAGAAACATTTGTTCCTTGCTACTTAGTAATGCACGGCGTGATGTGAGTCCTTTTAGGGCCATCCACGAAGCCCTTAGACCCTTTTAGTTGTCTTCGGGACTACAATAGATGTGAATTAACTATGTGATTGTCTGTACAAGGCAATATCATGTCTGTAATATTATGGGCGTTATAGACATACTTAGGTTTTTTTAATAAATATAGAAATTAATGCATCGTTTTACGTCTTTTGATATTATCTTTCATTTCGTGTAAACCGTGACTTTGACAGAAATAATACATTCTTTATAAATATCAGAAAAATTAACATCGCTGGAGACATCTGCTGTAACCTTTAGGTTAACTATCAGAGCTGCATAATGTACATATACATCGAATACGAATATGTACCCGAAGACGTCTGTTAAAGCGCATACTTGTAGTTCATTTAAATGTCAATCGTTGTAACATTTGTATACATCTTATACTATTTGCCTTGCCAATAGCAAACTACAAAATACAGTTCCACGTTACAACTCCGCCATTTCCAAATACCACCGTCCCAGACAATCACGGAATGTGCAGTCTCAAACAAGCCAATAATTTAAGCGTACGTTTTCACCGAGATAGCATTCTCATGACCCATCCTTTACATTATCTCACCCACAAGCACAGGGGTCTGATTCTCGTCACATCCTACTCGGGTTAGAAGTTAGAACTGCACTTGATCGTAACTGTCTTATAGTAAAATCTATCATTTATCTCTGAACCTAAAGTAAGTTTAAATTATTCATCTTAGGTTCTAAAACAAAAATGGATTTTGTTGAGGTTCGTGGAAAGTGCCAGTCCATTGGCCAGTAAATTGTTGCCTCTGGGATGCAAATAGAATGCTAACTGCCTTTTTCCTAGCATATCATAGTACAATAGCTAAAAATAATGTCTTGAGATATTGTTAGTAGTCTTCCGCTATTGATCCATGCCACAACTTTTAGAAAGAAAGATAGAAAAGATTCCGTACTATCCGTCACGACAAGAGAGAAAGAAATTGAGTAAACGTATGTAGCACAAGTAAAAATCACAATATTTATATTTTACCGGGTTTTTACTTAAGAACTGGATTTTAGGTAGGCAGGTATAGGAGAATCGCAGCCTAGGTCTCAAGGGCCGCAACTAGTTTCTTGTTAAAGAAGACACGGTTAGAAATCGAACCTTTCACCCGTTAGGTCAAAGAGACTCGCAGCTACTGAGAGAAACCTGCTCCGAGCTTTAATTAAACTTTTGTTCCTGGTTACTTGTATGACAATTATGTGGTGGATGTGGTTAGACAATTTTATTTGTCTCCATTCGATAAATAAACAGTCAATAAGTTTTTATTTGTTTCGAATAAATGTAGAAGAAAGAGAATGTTACGAATTTTATAATACGACCTTTAGTTAACACAGTATTTATTAAAGAATATAAGTTTATATTTCAATTCGTATACATTAATTCCTAAGAAAGTGCTTTTATTCCATTGTCATAAAACGACTATGTGACTATGTGTTCATGTAATATTGGCTTGCAACATGACACTGATATTTCAAATCAATGCCATCACAATCTTCATAATAGGCTATTTGACTGATTTTGAAAAATTGTTTCAAATTATTCGTTGGTATATGATTAATACACCACATGTATATTTCTGCAAATTTTGCAGTATTTTCCGTAAAATATTGAGTTAAAATTTAAATTACAATATTCGCGCGAAAAACGCAGTTTCTGTAATGGCGGACGCCATATGATCTGCGTGACGTCACAGGCAAGTAAACACAAAGATCAAGTACGACAAACAAAAATAATAGCTAGTTTGCGGATTCACATAGAGTGTGTAATAAGGCGTATCAGAGAATTCCATATGTTTAAGCAACATTCAGTAATTAATTTAAATATACTTTGTGTACTTGACCATGTTATTATTCTTGCGTGTGCACTATTTGAAGGGGATTAATAAACATAAATGTTTTGTGAAACAGCGACGGAAATTAATATAAAAAGTAGCTTTATAAATAAATACTTAGATGCTTACATACCATCTTTTATATTTTTGAGCTCTGCAGCATAATAATCAGAGTTATTTTTAAAGAAAAGTGCAACTATAAATGCGTCATCTTAGGTAGATTTCTATTGTCGACTTGTACAAAATTCTTGTCCATTTTGACAGCAAATACTATTGTTTATATCACTGGTTAATAGTGTCCTGCGGAATTCTTGTAAAAATAGTACAAGAAACGATGGAAATACGATAAAATCACACTAAGTGCATAACAATAAACAATGTTTACTTGCCTGTGACGTCACGCGAGGCGTTAGCCAATCACAGAGCGTTCTTGTGACGGAAGAAATTCAAAAAATTATATGAATTTATTATGTTTATTTTGCAAAATCAATAAATATTTTCGGATAAAATAGAGCTAAATATGGTTTTTTATATTATTACCTAATAGGATGACCACATTTAGTAACATATTTTTAATAGTGTCAAATAGCCTATTAATCTGAAACCAAAGATGCATTAAATCTCCTAGGTCCCGTTAGGCCTGAAAGGCTAATCCCTTGGATATTAATGTATAAGTATATATGTGTGTAAATAAGCTATACTTCCGCATAACTTACAAGTTAGATGGATACATCGAAAGTAATTGAAACAAACCACATTGCTCTTCTTAATACACGACGCACAATGCTTTTCTTATGGCATCGAGTTACTTAGCATTGTGAGGTAGCGGAAGCCTATTAAGATGCTGGATATGATAACTTATTTTTAACACTTCATTCGTTTAGGGGAAGGGACGCTCACTGCATTTTAAATTTCGAATTTCTCTCAATGCTTTTTAAATGGCGGAACGGTTTATGGCGGGTTTAAAATATTAATGTATTTCAGGTGAAAAATGGAAAGAGGTAAACCTTTTTTATTACACCAGGTGAATATTTTTTATTATATTTTAAATGCTGATAAATTAACAATAATATTTAGCAATTTAAACAAATATCTCTATAGGCATAAAGTTGCTAATATAAAACATTTACTTACTCACATAATGGTTTTTTTTAATTTTCTTTTATTTAGGCCTTACTCACATAATGTTAAAAGGCCATAAAATTTTATGACAATCGTTCTTCGTACTTATTTAAAATCTATGACCCTCCTTACGACACATATGGTGCTTGTACACTATTTGAAGCTTAGTTCTAAATCGTGCTACAATCATTTAAAGTTACAGCTTCATTCCCAGCAACAAATCTCCCGCCACATTCACATCTTTGATCTTTTTAGACTTTTTAAGACTCATGTATCTGGTTAGGACGACGCCGGAATATTTACTACAACAATCGGGGTAAGAGGACAAGATCTGAATCTTAATGAGGCAGAGTCACGAGTCTTAAGAGATCCTGACTATACCCGCTAGGGTTGCGACACGAAAATAGAATTAATTGAGCCGAAAATCCCTAGCTCCGAAGAAAAGAAAGATGTAGAGGTTATTCTCGTACCACTTAGGAGCAGCAATAAATGTCCGGGGTAGTCTTAGATATATCCTCAGATAAAGGAGACATTAACTAATTGTTCCTTACCAATTTGGATAACTATTCCGCGCTGTTTATAGAACGGTGTTTGGGGAAAATAATTAAGTGAAATATTTCGAACACGTTTCAGAGATTTCGTCAACATTCCTCGTTAAGTAAAGGAGTGTTTATGGTTTGAAGCGTTATAAATAGGGTTAGGAAAGGAGTAAAACTTAAAATGTCATTAAGAATAGAGAAAAGATTGTATATTAAAAGCGGCCTAAAAATAACTGCCTTAAACTGGCATTATTTAAACACTACTTCTGTGAAGTCAAAACTAATAGTTTTTATTAAAAATTACGCTACTATATTATCAAATTTTTAATCTATTAGTACTTTCAAACATCAGGTCGTACACATCCTTAATAACTATACAATAAATTAAAATTTTAACTATTTCAATTACTTTTGCCTCATAATATTACGTGGCGTAGTAGTATATTAGTTAAATTACGTGTAACCCAAAAATGTATTCGAAATTAGTTGGTAAAGTACATATAGACCCCAGCTAGCACGAGACCAAAAGTAAAAGAAAAGCAAAGACCGTGCGTGACAAACCCACGGTCCCAGCGCGACGGAATCCTGAATAAAGACAAGCGAATGCTAATGAAGCGGAACCCAATTTGTTTGTTGATAATCATGGTAATAAGGTTTCTTTGTATCGAGTTGGAACGGCCATAATGTCACCAGATTATACACGGATGGGTTACGAGTTACTATTCTTTATCGCGTTTCCTGTTTGGCTCTGTTTTTATCTTATTATGCTAAGTATTGAGATTGTATTGGTACAGAATAGGAGGATACGTAGTCAGACACAGTTAAGGAAAATTGAGAATAATATGATTCGTTACAAATTGATTTATTTTCGTCATTATATCTTTTGGTTTCAAATATTCGTGTAAAAAGTATTTCGAGTAACAGTACGTTTATTTATACATTCAATTTTAGAATACTAATTCAGATTATCTGGATTAAATTACTGTTACTCAAAGGTACTTAGCATTAGGAATTAACAACCAATTACTAAATAATAAATAAATACCAAATTCTTCTCCTGAAGACAATAAATGGTAGTAGTACCCACCAGGAAATCGAACCCTGGAACCTTGGCATAGGCGACCAATGAACTGTTATCACTTTTAAGCTCTATTCTGTCGTTCAAATATTCAATCGATTCTAACCTCTTGTAATGTCACTCGTTATAAAGGATTAGACTCAATATTTTGACATCTATTAGTCGTTTTTTAAGCTACTTATGCTCGAAGATGAGATTTTAAGGCCACGATAACAATAAAATATGTACAGATCTCACCCACAGCTCAGATAAAGAATTCTACGGTGATGTCATGTTTTTTTTTCATTTAAACAATCGCCCATTATGCCAATGAGTTGGAGCATTATGACAAAAATAATACGGCTATAAATCATAACAGCACATTCCGTATTATAGATTCCCATTTAAGGTTCGGATGGTTCTTAGTAAATTAAAATAAGCGGTTCTGTGAAGTATTGATTATTGTTTCATAATAAATCTCGCCTAAACACCATTATTAGTAAATCTCTAAAACAGTAGGGCCGGAAGATTACCTTGAACGCGGAATGTAATGAAGGGAATATTCATAAAAGTTGATATATGTCGAGAAAAATGAGTGTTTCATTTAAAATACCTTTGACGTCACAGAAATTTATGATTTATTAAAATTACATAAATAATGGTTTTATGAACTACCTACTACTTCTTGTCTAAGACACTATTATTTATTAAAATGGTTATTGTTAAGTATAAGTAAGAGCAGCAGCCATAACTACCTGTTTCTGTTGTTTATGACATGCGTTTTTTTTAGGTTGACTATATAATTGAAGTTTCGTTATCTATCTAGCGATAGAATGTTTTAAGGGACTAATATTAGGGATGTTGAATGAATTATCGAGTTTTAATCAAGAAACCTCTTCTTGATTCCTGAAAGTATCATAAAACTAGAGTATGGAGAACTGGTGACAGTGTGTTAATATTAACGATGTAATTTTAATGAATTTATCTTTCTTTTCAGGTACCATTATGTTCTAATATAACTCTTCCTTGAACAAGGTAAACAATAGTATATATAAAAATAAAGATACGTATGTAGAGTTAAGTATAAAGAAAGAAACAAATAAATGTGCTACCTTTAGGTTTGACAATTAAGGATTGCTTGTGGCTGGACTTGACTTTTTAATAAATTTTCTTTAGATACATGGAAATACTGTCTCCGGAAAATAGGCCAATTTAAATCATTCCTTACCAAATTAGTCATAGGTCCATTTGAGTTAGACGATGTTTCGATTTGACAACATTTTTAAATTATGTTTTCTATACCTACTACTAAGAATAAAGTAAGTAAATTGTGATTTATGACCACACATTTATAATAATAGATGAATCATCTATACCTAGTCCGAGTCACATAAAATTTCCAAGAATGATTGTTTTATGTGAAGGAAAAAGTAACACAATTTTTACATTTAGATACTTATGTATGTATTACTGTACTCGTCCCCCGCATTCCATTTGTCACTAACTTTATATTCATCGCGTGTGACCTATTGTTTCTGATTCATCGAAGAATTTCATTTATGTACTTCGCTTTGATTGGAATATTAAACAGGCTGAATGGGTCAGCCCTGGTTTTCAAAAGGGAAAATAAATAATTTGGCTATTTTCACGTACAGTGCCACTGTCTTTTCTGACCTGGTGGCAAAATTAGAAACTATCTTATTGTGATACATTTTTGAATCTAGATATTTTTAAACTGAGAACAAAAAAGTTGAAACCACTGACACTGTCACCGGATCAGAAAAGTTTGCGGCTTTATATTATTGCCACTCAAAAGAAGAAGAAACTGAAATAACCTTACACTGAGAAAACCATTATCCATGTATCCAGTATTATCTAAGTTTAAAATATAATTCTTTTTTAGGTATGATTAAAGGTTATTTTGGATACTGTTCAATAAAACTTCGACTTATGTCTTTAGTCTCGAGGTTTCGCTCCTAACTTGGCAGATTAACGTGAATTCTATTCTGGTAACATCAATTTTAAATAAAATACTAGTATAAATGCGACATTTGACTATGTCAGGACAAGGATCATGAACTGCGGTGGTATTTGGAAAAGGAGGTCAGCTCATCGTGCAGGTTGTATAGGTACCAAACTTGTTTGCAAGGAAGACAACCTTAGCGTTATTACGAAATGCCTAGAACGTATTCTATGCACAAAGTTAGGTAATACGTAATGGAGATGATTATCTTAGAGTAACTTGAGACTATTATTACCAAACATTGGCAAGATTTATTTATTACTTCTTGTCAGAACATATAAAAGGATTTATACAATAATAGATGTAAAATTTCTTATATTTAAAATAAACCAATATAAATTCTTTAACTAGTTACGTAGGAAATTGATAAAACTGATTATCCAGATCTATATTTAGCATCCAGATCTAAATTTATACTCTTAATGTAATATACCTACTTAAGCAATCTAGATTCAACAATTTCCATAGGTTCATAAAATAGTCAGTGGTGTCAATTTCAGAAGGATATTTAAAATTTATATTTAGTATCAATTCTTTTCAATTTATCTTTAAACTATAAAACGCTTTCATCATAATATTTTCTGTGATTCCCGCCAAAACTATAAGTCAAGGGCCAAATGAGGTTTGCCATTAGAGTTGGAGTCACGCCGCGTTATGCCAATCCGTGACTAAGCCCATGCCTTGTGGTCTGAGAACGGCAATATGCCTCCTGATTAGGGATGAGTGTTGGGTGTAGCGATGACTTACTCATAAAGTAATGGTAAAAGTGTAGTACATTTGTATCTATACAAACTTTAAATATTTTACGGTGCTAATATTATTTTATTTGAATTGTACAGATGATATAACTATCGTTCGATCGTTCAAACAATCGTATGATTAAAAAGCTTTAATATTATAAATGTTACTTGTATTTTTTTCTTTACAATATACAAAATGATTTAGTTCTTATAACATTTATATAATTTGTGCAGTGGTTTAACAAATGTAAATACGCATACATTCATTCATTAACTCCTTTCACGTCATATTTAATTAATAATATTGAATCGCAGCATTTTAGTAGTCGTGTAACCGTAACTGATCTTTAAAATTCATCGATACAAAATACTGCAATGCAATACTCAGTAAAGCAACCTCAAACTCAAATCGAGTAAACCACGATAGACTCCCATCCCTATTTCCTTTAGAAAATTGATGCGATCCAAAACTGTGCCCTGAGGCTGATGTATGCATATCAAATATTGTTGGCAGGATAATTTCCTTGCTATGGGAAAATGCTATGTGCTATTGGCAGCTACAAAAATACTCGTAAATAATGCAGTGGAGTGTTCTTAGGCTGTTCTAGAACTGGTTTTGAATACACTGCTTCTGGAGTTACGTTTGAGGCCACGGACGTTGTGTAGGAGTAGCTTTATTGCTAGTGCTGTGAATTACTGATTGTAGTTGGTACCTATTAATTAACTTGATTGCTAACAATGTGTGTTTTTCTACCAAGTTTGTAGGTAAATGCATTTTCTAATATTTAGGACATGTCACTACGGGACGTAAATATAGTGATAACTATCTGCCTTTTATTTCGGCTGATCGTAGGAGAATAACTAACATTTTATACAGTTTGGATTCGTGCAAAATTAATAGTTACATTTGTCTTCTTTCATCATTATTTTAGTAAATTGATTACACACTCACGCACCAAGCTTCAGTCGAATCTGTGTAGAGCAATCACTACATGCATTGGAATATTTCTCATGCACGCCCTGAGAACTTTACGCTGTACACGACACGAGGACGAGTCTATAAGTGATCTATTAGCGATTCTATTGTAAAACGCTAGAACCCAAGAATAGTGGGGCACTTAACTTTATTAGTTGGCAATTTGCTAGACGCAAATCGAACTGTCAATTTGAACTAAAATGGCGGATTGTCAAACGTGACACATGACAGGTTATGTGTCGATAGAGGTTGACTTATTTATCTATGTAGAGATTAAATTTTTCAGAATTATTTTATGTTTATAAAGTGGGATTACTGTGTTCGTTACATGTCATTGAAATACAGAATATATCTTTTAGTATACGTTGCAGCTAGAGATTAAACTAAGAATCGTTAATTTTTAAAATCTGTCCCTCCATTAACACCTCAACTGCATTTTCAGATAATAGTAAATATCTATATAAATATAAATATAACATTTAACTCTAGATATTCAGATAACTTAAAATGTTTACGATAATTTCAATTCTTTTATAAGTGATGCTACTATTATATTTATTTAAGTAATTCTAGATTTCTTCTCTAATAACGTAAAGTACGAGTATATGCCGGTTTTCTTCCTTGTAATAAAGGTTGTCAGTAAAACTTGAGTAGACATGACAAGGGAAATAGAACAGCTGCGATTTGAAATTATCTATCAATTTACAAATGGAATCACTAATTATAAATCTGTATTTCTGTATCCATGGAATTTCCGTAGTATCCTTAACATAACATGACTGAATCATACTTTACGGCTAGTTTATACATACAATGCATACACATACGTATTTATGGTATCCGCATCTTTTAAATGGACAATATATTAATAACTTCCACAAACCTCGAAATGGTACTGTAACTTTAAAATTACAGTTAATTTAGTTCTCTACCCTCACTCTTTATAGAGAAACAAGCACGTCGTTTATGTATGTAATTTAGACTAACTTGAAACCATATAATGCATTTCCGTTATGTTCTCGTATAAACCATAAACACATACTATTATGACAGTATTCCAAATTCGAATAGCGACCGCATTTAAATCGTCGTCAAGAGTACCTTTCAAAGACAACCACTAAACCGCCATTACTTAAATTGCATAATAAAAGCTCACGAATCGATTCACTTGACATGCTCGGCGACTCGGAATATTTGACTGACGTTTGTAAAAAGTTTTAAAGGTACTAAAAATTACATGAAGATACACAGTTAAAATGAACTATCTCAGCATGTTCCTTGGATTGTAGAGGAAATATTAAGTACAAAATTAAATAATAAATAGCTAAGTCATTAATGTTAACATTGCAATTTAGTGGACAAAGTATTATACATAACATACAGAAGTTACTTTAATAAATGCTCTAAATCCTTATTTTACAAGTTATCACAATTATTCCACTTTAAACATGCTTGGCTTTACTAGACCAATCAGAATCGATACATCGATTAGCATCATAAATCAATCGACAGTGTGGCAATGCTGAAAATATTCTGTGACATTCAGTGTTGCCAGCCGAAGACGAACAATCGCCGAGCCAGGGCCGTGGGAACTGCGAGTGACGAAACACAAGATCGCTCCACAAGATCCATTCACCTAAGCACATCGATTATTAGGCGATTAGAGTCCATGCTAGGATCGATTCACACACTTATTTTCGTCGATACAAGTGTATTATTGGTCGGGTATTATACAACACTATTCACGGCTGTTAAGCAGTTTAGGGTAGGTTAAAGTTTAGAAATAATAGGAATAATGATGGATAAAGATTGTTTTTTAAAGTAAGATACAGCTGTTCAACAAGCTGAAATGCAGCTAGTTACAGTATATTAACGTCCTTGATTAATATAAGTTTAAAAATACAATCGATAGCAATTAAGTCAATGCATCCAATCTTCAATAAAATAATGTTTCACAATCTGACAGGAATAACAAAAAAACATTTTAACCCATCGTTGCATTACCAAAAAGTTTGACTGCATTACAAAACCTTATTTGTTCAAACTTAAAGGTTTCAAAAAGTTCAAGGCAATCGTAATGCCGACGCCATATTTGAACGCAAACTCGTTTGACAGTTAAAACAATTGAATTATTATCCATTGAATTTTCGGATAGAATGGACAGTAATTGATGATCCCTTGGCTTTAAGTTAACTGTTTATTGTTTAAATAAATGAGCTTCCCGGTTAAAACAATCGATTGTGCTTCAAAACGGACCATATTTATGTTTTCTTATTGTACACTTAGTTATGGGAACAATGAGAATCCACTATTATGTCAAAGTAGTTATTTAAAAATGAAAAGAACTAGTAATTAATTAAACTTCATAAATCTTTACTAATAATAAGAAGCAATAACAACTTTTTGTTCCTGGGTATAATTATGTACATATACATACATCGCCAACACCTAATCTCTGAAAACAATTTATATTAACCAATGCATACCTGAATAAAACTCGGGCCCTTTCCAGTTCGTAAATAATTACCAACGACGCGACGGTTAAAGCTACCGCACAAACATTCAAACATATATTCAGTATAAAGGTAAATACGACTCTTGGCCTGGACAGTACCTAGGAGACATAATATTTTGACAGTAACTTTAGCCAAACTGTCGGATTTTGCATTGATTCATGCTATATTCTAAATTTACTTATTGCACATGTAAAGTTGCCTTAATATCGATCACTATATTGTAATACATTGTCAAGCCACTCTACTCCAAGGAGGTTTATATCACAGCAAAGTACATGCGACCTCAGCCTCCTTTGAAATGCCATATTAAATTACAGCCTAGCATCTTCCGTGGTACAAAACATTTGCGGCATGATTTCCATATAGCGATGTGCTGTATGAAAGGGAGCTTAGGATGATGTCTTACGAGGAAATAGTGAAGGGATTTGCTTAATTGTTATTATTATTAATACCAACTTATACGTTAAGCTTTACTTTTCGGTGTGATTAAGAATCTTACTGCAAAAATATGCATTAGTTTATTTGCAGCAAGCACGTACTTCTTAATACCTTGTTGTCAAACATGTGCTTTGATATGATGTATGTAAACAGTACAGCAGTCTCAATCCTAATGAGACTGACAGGTAAATTAGGCCCTTAAACTACATAATTACGTGCACCAATATTACCATTTTTAATATAAAGTCTCTAGTACTTAATACTCTTATCCCTGTAAGAGCCAAGGCTTAGTAGAAAGGGCTGGTTCACGCTGCGGTGTCATACAGAGCAGCGAAACGCTCGGTTCGTTGTCACGGTGGGTACCCGTCACGCCTCCGTCATATCTAACATGACGACGCGATCACGACTGCCTTGTTTTATGGGGTAGGCTGCATTGTAATGCTGTATGACACGTTGGTAGAATCGTATTGTTAAATAGTTTATGTTAATAGAATGGTAATGTTTTGTTATTAAATGTCATAGTTAGTTGGATGAGATGGCGTTTTTCAAGTTGAGTTTGATAGGTGGTTTAGTTTCCGGCGGTACACGAGTTTTTTTAATTACTACTCTTGTGAATACACATATTTATTATATATTCTACTTACACGTGAGGTTTAGATTATAGTTGTGAAGGAAAAATAAATCCTTTTATACATTACGGAAACCAAGATACATGACATACTAATAAATGAATAACGCAAGAAAGATGTAGTCAATTGAACCTGTACGAAATCTGTATGTAAGGGAAATCAATGAAGCGAAAGTGATACCTCAAGTTAGGAGAAATGACAGGTACCTGACCTCGGTATCAAAATCAATTAAGTATGTTTATAAGCTCTTTTACCAATATCATAGTCTCATACCAAATCCAGTTTCTCGCAAGAGGCAGGCTGGTTCCCAAAGTTGACTGCTGGCATTTCGCGAAGTTCAAAAGTTGCTTCATGTTGTGTTGATGTTGAAATATTGTTTCTAGTCTGAGCGATCTCAGTTCCCAACTATGCCGGTCCGAGTTGTACTTTGCTTGGGATAAAGTTGAGCCGTGATTAAATTTATCTAGGAGATGCTTTAGCCGACTAAGGGACTAGGGTCGGTAGAATCTGTGGGTGAAAGGTTAGGAACCTGTCACCAATGTTCTATACCAATGCCATCCAATGCAAAGCCAGGACTTATATTGTTAAGATAAAGGTGACACGGTGTTATGTTTCCAAGGTTCTGTCGTATTGCAAAGGGATTGAATAATATGAATATAAGTATATTTACTTTATAGATCGATACGCATAAAGTCTCCATCTTATATCCGTCTTATGTTTATTTTGATTCGTCTTTAAAATGGATGGATGAATGGATGTCGTAAGAAGTGATTTAAGGGTATCAGGTTTGATAGTTATTGGGTAATGTAGTGGCAAGACACTAGTCGTCTTTGATAAATTACAGTTAAAACCAGATTGAATTCATGTAGGAGAAGATTAATGTACTAGTTACTTACTCATCTAATCTCATAAGAAAAAAACAATTGACATTGTGACACATGTACAATACAATAACATGTAGGTGGCTCTGTGAATCTTTATTTGCGGAGAGAAAATAATTACTTTCCATACGTTTGTTCTCCTATAGAAACCTTTCATATTAATATTGATTGCCATTTCTCTATAAAACTCAGTGACATTCACACGTCGAGATTTCGCCATTGTTAAATAACTGTACTGATTAAATTACATACCTTTACCCCTGCCAATGTATAATGAACCTCAGAGACCTAACAAGTGCATAGAAGCTAGGTACCAAGTTACGTTGGTTTCACGCACTCTGAGTTTCGGCGTAAAGAATGACAATATTTTCTCTGAAGCTCTACAAAGTATACCAAACCAGGATAACGTGAGCTGCTATTTAGAGTGTGTACAATGGAAAAAACAGTCTCTTTTTGATTAAGTGTATACCTTGTTGAACGGTTGAACATTATTGTTATATCGTGATGGATTCCGTTAATGTGCCTGTATTAAATTTAAGGTCGGATTACATCAAGGAATCACTATCCAAAGGAAAAGTTTTCTCTCGTATATAGCGTGGGATGAAGATTAGCAGGATATCACTGATAGAATAAACAATTAATTAGTATTATTAATACATAGAAAATCATATGTATATAGAGTGTAATTTAATGTATTTGTATATATTCAAACATACATACATAGATCCTCCAGGCATATATATGCATTGACGCCTTAAATATTAATAAAATACTAATAATTTTCTGTTGAATTTAACCTAGCTTGAAAATCATGGTACTAAGTGTCCACTTATCTTTTCATTTAGGGTTGCATCAATCATTTGAACTATTTTAAAAGCAGTCAATCCAAAGTCTTAAGGAATTCAGAAGATTAGTTTAACTTTTTAAAAAGGAGACAAACATTTTAAACTCTAAAATCGCAGTGACTTGACGGGCGATTGTGACGGTTTTTTGTAAACATATTTTGGTTTTTTCACCTCACACGGTGACAAATCTTTGTAGCTCTGTTAGCAGTAGTTCACACGAGAGCTCTGTTTAAGTAGTTTTCACATGAATAATATTGTACAATGATATAATAACAAGCCATTAACATAAACTACTTAACTTAATCGACTGGATAAAGATATTAGACAAAGTAGGACTGTTTGAACCTAAATTACAACCATTGTAAACATACAAAGATAAATACATAGAGTGTAGAAACCAACTAAGAATTTCAATGTTACAAAATGATTGTTTCTACATGTTCATGTTGAAACTGCAAAATGGATACACCATAAAGGAATAAATAACCATATTAACTCGAAATCCGCCTTTCATCAGATTAAATCTTACTTAACCCAAAGAAGCTCACCCTGTTTCAACAAATTACAGACTACAACCTAAGTAAATAATTTACAAATATAAAAATATGCAACTGTAGATCTCTATCATTCTCTCCCCGTGTAAAAGGCAGCGGCTAGTTTTATGCTCTTAATGCTACTTAAGGGTTTTTTGTTGGCCCTTTGACGTTTACTGTGCCGATGAGTCACACGGCCAGCAGATTTTTTGAACCAAATTTTCGGTTACCGTTAGTACGGCGGCCGTCTCGAAATGCTTCCAGCCATTGTAAACATTTGCCGGTGATTAACTCTAGTTATGCACGTTACCCGTTAACCTGAGGTATTGGGATTTGGCTGTGGGTTACTGAATCGTTTTATTGGGATACTTTGACGCTTTTCTTACGGTTTTATTAGCATTACTGTCATGGTGATTAGTGCGTAAAAAGTTGATAAGCTAAGCAAGGTAAATTTGAAAATGCGAACGTTCCAACAACAAAAACCATAATAAGAAAGTAATCTGAATATTGTCAAAAAACAATCTTCGGATATTGTCCTGAATTGTTTCAGAACAGTGATAATGTATGAGTTTACACTTAGAACAGAACAAAGTATGTTGGCTTATTTCATGAATATCACAATGTTTAAAAATAAATATGACACTTGAAGGAGACTTACAGTAACCAAAAGAATTTATTTGCAAACTCGTTATAAACTCAACTCTATGTTATTTTAAATTGACACAAAAACTACGTAAAGCGTTGTATAAGGCTTCTTATAATGGTATAAACAGCGCCACTGAAAACACGCGATAGGTTAATAAAACTGCTTAAGTGACTTTAAGGTGCTGAATGAAAATAATTGGGGTCCCATGTATTTCGCAATGTCATGCAAGTGTTATAAAATTACATTGTTACATTACACATCGCGTTCTTAAGGGATTAATAAATTATGTTAGTGTGCCATGTATACCTAAATGTAAGATCAGAAAACATTGCCATTACGTTAGACTAACACTGACCCAAAAAATGAAATTTATTTAGTTAATAAATATTTTTTACTGATCGATTTGATTTGATTTGATACGGACATGTAGTTACGCTCACTTGTTTCTTAAATATTTAATGAATTGATTTGATTAATTAATTTAAAATGTGTAAAGTTAGCGTAAAATATTATTTTACTGTGATCATTATGTCTGGCTATCATAAGAGTATTATAACATTCGAATTTAAACACAGACTTTTCCTTTACACATTTTCTTGGAGCTTAATTTCCCTAAGTCTAACTTATCAGTAAATATCAAAACCGCTGACTGCGAAAATCCGGGCGATTCTCATTTATTTCTTGGAACTGTTCAAAGAAATCTTTTTTCCCATTAACAGTTATTCTTTTTCCTCTTATCGTTTGGTCTACTCATTTTTTGGCTTAAAACGTCTTATCTTGATCTCTTAGGGCAAAGAATTGAGCGAAATAAAAGCAAGAGGGTACGGCCAATTAGTAAAGTGGCTGTCTCATGTTCCCATATATTACCGAGTCATCAGTCATTTACATCTTGATATCGATGTAGTGAAATAGGGTTGTCGCATGATGTATATGCATTTATAGGAAGATATAGGTTCCTAATTACAATAAATAGTTTTAATTGTATTTTATAGTCGATACGTATATGTTTAATATTGTAGATTACTCATATAGGAACTAAATTAAACAATTCTCATCTAAATTACAATAATTTGGGTTCGTATAAGAGGTAGATCGGAAGATCAAAGGTAACCTGTAACCTTTGTGTTTATACTGCACATTTGGGACTTCATAATGTTTACTTGCACCAATCCTTGGTAGGAAAATCCTATTAATACTGGTAAATACTCGTATATTAGACAACGATATCCAAATTCCTAGGTTGCAACGAGCCAAAGATACACGGCTCCGCAACCTACAAATCACAATCTCCATGACACGGTTGACAACCCTATCCAGTTAGTTGTCTTTTTGCATACGCAGCTAAAAGCCTGTGTATTTGAGAACGCACATCGAGATGTACGGAGTATTTTCTGGGGCCTTTTATTGTAATAGCGGCCAGCCATATAAGTCCCAGATCGGACGATGAAGTTTCAAAAAGTTTATAAAAAATGACGAATAAGTTTGTGTTAAACGTTTGGTCAAAGGTTCAGTAGCATGATTATATTCGCTTAGTTGGTTTTAACTTATACCTTTTGTCCGTGACCGTCGTCAGAGTATTCAAAGGCTTGAGTAGCCTGAAGTGTTCTCTTTAAAAGTCTATTGGTCTCTCAAACTCCTAGTTTTTGTTACCTCAGCTTTTGAATACCTACCTAGATAGATATTTTAAAGTATAAAGAATTGTATTGTATTGTAAAATATTTCTATTTTAAAGAAAAGGTTCATATGAGATACGTAAGTATATAGCAAATCAGTATGTTATACTACTATTGTATCCAAAACTGTCTTTAATACACAACTCCCATCGAAGGATCAAATACTAAACACTCTGAAACAATAATTTCACCAAACATTCACCCATTGAACCCTAAATCTGGAGATCACGTTCGATAAATAAGCCCGATGAGTTAATAGCGAAATGTGCAAGTCAACCCGATATAAATCGGAGATAGTCGATGCTGAATCGATTTATCGAGGACCGATTCGAGTAATCGGTTCGCTTTGTGTCCGATCGATGATTTTTGTGGAGCGTTGCACGCGACCTAATGCCAAGGTTATTAAATATTATTTTTACTTATTCTCCACTTGACTCCGGCTTGTGAAATTCAATATTTATTCCCCTTCTTATTGTGTACTGATATAAGTATTAGAACAATATTTAAGCATTGCACATTGAAGCAATATTGAATATAGCTTACTGTTAGATTAACTTAAATACTAGATCTGTGACCTCTAATATTAGAATTTATGATACATAAAAAGTTGCATTGACGAATGATTATAATTATTTAAATTTATTTATTTTACAAACTCTGGATTAATTTACGATCTCATCTAATTAAAACTAGAACAAAAACACGCACTAACGTATAGTTTAAAACTAGAAAAACCGATAGGAACTAAAACAAAACAGGGCGAACAAATAAGCGAGTTAAATTAGTACGTTTCCCCGCTGAGTTCATTCGAACGGGCAACTTTCCTCATTAGCATCGCCTTGGCAGCTTTGCTTAATTCCAACTTTTGTTCCGTGGACCCGCTTGTTGCAGGGCCAGGAATCCAGGGTCTGAAGGAAGTTCCTTAAAAAGCGTCATTTAACTTCACATGTGAGTTGGTACCGAAAGTTTGCTGCGTGAATTTTGTGTTTCTCAGTTTTTGGGTTTACGAGTTCTGAAGTTTCTGTTGCTGCTAATCCGGGTTATGAAGTAGGTAATCATAATTTGAGTAAAATCTTCTCGGTTTTTATTGTTGTCTGAAAAAATTTAGTTTGTATTTGTTATAAGTGTCTATGCCAACCATAATATAATATAGTATTTAATGAGCTTTAAAAGACAGAAGATAACAAGTTTTCGTTTTTATAGTTTGATGTTATTCAGGTCAACAATTTCCAAATTGAGTTATTTTTGTGAACAATTAAATTTTATATCCTTATTATCGCCGCATGGTGTCGCTGGTGTCAAATTGAGTTGTTTTCAGGCGCCTGCCCAGCAGGATTCGAGTTAAAGGCCTCATTTAACTATAGACAACATAAATATGAATGGATGTTCCCATGTGAATGAATCTTAACATTTGTAGCCCATAATTACCGAACAATATCGCTCAGTAGTGGGCGGTGGTTAAACGCGATGCATTATGCATTAGCCAACAAAGACAAGTCATTGACGATGTTCTACAAGCATCAGGAACTAATTAATTCTCACTGACATGCGAGAGAAAAAGGAGAATGTGTGCGACGCTTTACTTTTGTTTTAGGCGGGACTCGCCATGTTGTATACATAATTTTTGTAAGGTTGTAAATAAATCATGTTAACAAATTAACGTTTTATTGAGTTCGGTTCGTCTATTTAATAGAGATTCTAGGTACTTTGAACTTTTATAAACGAAACGTGTTTTTAAGACGTGATACAACTTTACTGTATTTCTCTTTCTAAATGTATGCTTTGGATTATAAACTGCATCTGAAACCTTCATCTTTACATAAAGTAATAAACAAATTCATTTGGAAATATATGTATATCTAACAGCACTGTGATTTTAAAGAATTTAATCTTCTATTACACCCCTCCGTATAAGCTTTATGCTGTTTATTGAAATTTTTCAAAATTCCCATTCAAAAAGATCGCGTACCTAATATAAGGTTTGTGCACACAAACAACTTTTCTTATAAAATTCGGATTAAGGCGTTTTGAGTTTATATTAAAACTTTTTGTAGGTTCAAGTACATTGAAAAGAAAATTGATATGTGTTAGATACGGACCCTTGTAAACGCCCTTTTGTTAATAATATTTTTTTTGTTACAGGTAAAGATGTTCTGCTATGAAAACATTCACACAATCACGTAATTTGAGAAGGGTAGGATTTATTTTGATGTGCGATGACACAACATTGGTATGTAATTGAGAATGCCTATATTTATTTATTTTACTTCAAATAAAAATCTGTTGTTAGCGAATATTTATAAAAAAATCTAGTGACAACTTAACATATCTTTATTTTTATGACGCAAAGGTATATCAACTGTAATTTATTTACAACATATATTTTAACGTAATATGTTTATTATATTTATAGTTGTAAATTGCATGCGATTAACATGAACTACTTATTGTTACATTCGTAAATAAGGGTTAAAGTTTATTTTACCCATCCTTATTTACGAATTTCAATAGCTATAGACAGATACCCCAAAACGTTTCACGCACGTGCACTCCCGAATAATTTCTCCATGTACCTGTCCCATCTAATAAACTTAAAGTGATGCTCATCCGTGTGATTTCGGGTGCAACAATGTGGTTCTATAGGGAGTTGTCAATAGTGACGATAGGGGGCGGTAATTAGGGTTCCTAAATTGATGTGTGATACAAGGGTGGCGCCATCTATTAATCTAATAGGCTACTGCGAAAATTATTGGAGCATTATGTTTATTGTTAATTTATTGCTGCGTTCGTGTCTATGATATACAGGTATACAATAGGATAAAAAGAAGTAACGAGTGGAAGTAATATAGAGATGAAAACCTACTACATTTTTTGGCTTATTAAATTACAAAACTTCTATGGCAATCTAGGATATATTTTCCGGAAACAATCATAAACTTATGGAGATTTTTTTTCCTTAAATATTATGTTTATTACCTTTTAGTCACTAAGTAGATTCACCATTATTTATATTCTACTCACGACCCAGACTACTAAGGAATATTAAAAAGTAATGAATATAAAAAGAAGGATTAAATCAAAAAGCACGTGCGATAAATTTTACGAACCCAGTTACCTATCTGATTCAGTTCACGTCGATAATCAAACATAATCGAGGGTTTTGCCATTCAAAAAGACCATTGAATCAGTGCCTGTTCGTGTGTACTTATTTGAGCTTAAGAGTCTTTCGTGGTGTGAGTTGATAAGGGATAATACCGACAGGGTACCTAGATTATGTAAGTTCAGTCAGTGTAATTGATGCTAGGTAGGATTAGAGACCTTTAAATTATACAATATAGTAATATTTCCATAACCTGGGCTTAATAATGATTAGTCATTACTCGTTGCCAATATGTATACTAATATTTCCATAACCTGGCCTTAGTAATGATTAGTTACTCGTAACGCACACAAAATATCCTTAAACATTTCATTTTTAAATTCTAATCAGTATAACTTGCATTTGTTTCATCAACATACTCGTATTGCAGATTCGGACATTTTACATTAAAGTCTTTTAATAGAAATTTGTCAACAGATATAAAATAATCAATCAATTATCCCCATAGCCATATAAGATATAATTTGACTATCTAATTATAAAGCAGTCTTAACATTTTCGATAATTCTGGTAGTCACTCTAAATACACAGTAATGACGGTTACGTATTTCAGTCATTCAGAAAAACCGTTGAATCAAGCGTGCAAGCTTTTATTCGTGAGTAAGTACATAAGTACTTTGGTATTAATATTCGACAGCCGTTCTTGGGTAGCGTTGCCAAGACATCACAAGCTGATATGTCGATACGAGTGGCTCTCTTTTGAAGTATTCAAAGGGATTTAAGCCGGAAAGAGTGAGATGGGTAATGGGGGATATAGTTGGTATGAAAAGGTTAGGTGATTTAATGAATTATTGCCGTATATTTTGGATGGATATCAAAAAGATATTAGACTGTTGTTGTTTTTTATTTCATCGCTAAGAGTACTTTGGCTGATTTAGGATTTTTAAATGTTTCTTGATTCTGTACTGAAAAGAAAGAGGAAAAAGTTAATGTTTATCAGGATAGTCATAATTTTAAAAATAATCTCCATTAAAGGGTGAAAAAACAGCCTATCTATAGCACTAAGTACTGTTTTCTGTTTATGAAATAGGTGTGTTATAAATAATAAAAAAACTATAATTATATGGTGAAAAACAAAAACCTATACGTAACTACTGAACAGTAACCCACAGGCAAAGCCCTTGAAAGAAACCCGTATCACATTACCACCAAATCCATACGAAACGAGCCCTTTGAGCTGCCTCTATTGAACTTTCTAAAAGAAACAGTTTTAATAACCCTGCTCATTGAGGAGATAAGATGGTTCTTTAATACCAAGTACATCGGTGATCTCTCACGCTACAAATAAGCCTTCGACCCCACAAAGGCCTTCACAAAGCAAGTTCAGAGGAACATTAAGCGATGCCTATACGATAGTGTGGCCCGTGATTGATCCTTTCATAAGCTCCTCTCAATAGAATGATTGTTCGTGAACACATGGGCCATAAGCGATTAATAATGATGGTTTTATGTCATAAGATATGGATTTTGTTGCTTCGAGTGTCAGATGCTTTTAGCTCGATATGATTGACTGGTTGTCGGCTTGTCTGCTTTGGCTATTTAATTGATTAGGCAGGATCGTGGTGTAGTCTCGCACTTGTTTCATTATGGATATTAATCGTCTAAAAGTAAGAAACGTTCATGCTTGGTACTCACCAATAGTTAAAAAGCTAGTAGATATCAATATGGTTAATTTTATAATTGTAGTTATTATTTATATTATATTATTTAGTTCCTAAGTAATACAAAAAATATGGCATTGCCATAAAGACTTTTGGTTAACGAAATGTCCTAATAAATTTATTTGATAAAATTAAGTTTCTATAACTGTAAATTCTTTTTAACTACATTTGAAATGGATACGTATAATAGTTACATGCAGTTTTTATAATCCCTTCAGTATACTAGTAACAGAAATTATTAATACTGAATAAAATGTTCCACTGTTAAGTTTTAATTGTTCTGTAATTATAGAGTATTCCGAAACCTATTTCGAATTGAGGTTAGGCCTTTATAAATACCTTCATAGATACATACTAGCTGTACTCTACACACCCACGCATTAACCCATAATGGGTCTATTGAATATTCTCTTAAAACAATAAAACGTACTCGCATACCATTAAAGTACAAGATCCGAATACATCTACATTTTCAATCAAACCAACACGTGGTTTATTGTACAGACTGCAGCCAAAGTAAGATTAATTTCATAACTTAAATAAATATGTATAAAAGTGTATGTTTTTATTAATCTTGTTTATTGATTGTAACGTGTTAGAAATTACCAGCGTTTGAAATACTGTCAAATGTGAACAAAATCGTTTCTATTAAATTAATTTACCTATACATTATTATTATTATATTATTTTATTTAGAGTTTTAAGAGTAATCATTAGTTGTTTAACATGAAAGGTTGACAACATAAAATAAAACTGATCAATAATAAGGTAAAATATATAAGATAATAAAATTATGTTTCAATTTGAGGACAGCTAAACATATACATAATATTCTATGATACATCTGAAGAAGGGTTATTCAAAATCTTTTTATTTTCATAATACCTCTCTCACTGTACTAGTACGGCTAATATAAATCCATACAACAACCCACTCACGCAATTCATAATAACATGAGAAATAATTTTACGGATGCGTCTACAATTTTATTACCATTCACCGTGCTACGAAACAATTTTACGTACAGGATGGAAAAATAAATGCATTGCACAATTTAATGGCCCAAGTTTCAATTATGAAAACATTAATACATTGAAATGAGGGTAAAATATAAGTACTTGCTACTTGTAGAACTACCCGCATTACATTAAGAGTTTTTTTCTGTGTACATACTCGTATATACTAAATACGGTTCTAAGAAGATTTGATGGTAAATAATAATTATTTCTTTGTACTCAAGTTGTAAACATCTTAAGGAAAATGGTTGTACATATTCATATAAATGGAAAGGTTGTAAGATTGCTGTTTTAAAATTCATAACAGTAAATATTCAAAACTATTTTTTTAGAGAATAGAAAAACTATAAACAGAAATTCATTATTAACAATAGAGATAACAATTTACTCAATCTCTTAATACGTAAACTGTCGTAAAATATACATACATGTTTATCATAATCAAATGAGATGTATCTCGCGCGTCCTGTATAATAAATACGTTTACCAGATTATTCAGATATTCATATTTTATTACTTACTTATATAGGTAAATGGGATTTCAGATGACATAAATGTATGATGATTATATTTACATGTTGGCATGTCTTCTTAGTAAAACGATAAAACCAGCCGATATTTAAATGAAGAAGTTTGATAATATTCAAATTCAATGTGTAATATATAGTTTAAATCGTCATATATCTGCGATACATTCGGCATAAGAGAATCACAAAATACATATTTTATTCAAATTCCTGCCGAAACTTGAGTTAACATATATACGTGCATAATTATAGTCCTATCAACATCAGTATGAATCTAGGGTCTATTACTTGACTGGTAAGACTTAAACTTAATAAAACATATGTATAAATCCGTGGGTAAATCACGTTACAAAATGGAAGGCATTGTTCAGGGATCCCCAATTTTCTCGATCCTGACAAACATACTTCACGGTTTAAGTACTTCTTACGTTATAATAGCGTCTATAACACCGATGAACTTCACTTGTAAACTCAAAAAGGTTACCACCATACAGTATGTCTAACAGAACAAATCCTCATTTCGCAAACCTCACTTGCCTTCAATAGACGCACACTCAATTCCCAATAAAGGTTTAGCAAAGCTATCAGTAGGTATGGATCACGGCGTATGAGCGTATCCCACGATTGTGGCATTCAAAGGAAGCCAAGGCCTGCTGATTGAATAAACAATTCGAATGCGACCTATCAGGGCCTACGGATCGGGCTTTATGGATTGCTGCAGGCAAGCACGAGAATAGAGCGATTTGAACAACTACTAGTTAGTAAGAAAATTGTTTTTGGGCTGTGATGAATTGTTTCATGAAAGGGTTAGCGTTAGGCTATTGACAAGCAAGGTAATATTATACAGCCATAAAAGAGTGCGATGTCTCTCAATAATTTCATTTATAATATTGTTATATTATTACTCAGTTAATATAAATCACAGTTCATTAACATATTATGTCATAATAAAGAAATCATATCTGAGGTTAGAAAAATGTCCTGTAAACAGGAGGCCATAGTCCTTTTATCCGCTCTACTCTCGTACTTGTCTGTTCCATTGTCTCTCCACATGAGTAGTTGTATGCGAGAATACTCGTCCGTAGTTATTTGCAAGCTAGATGGAAATATAATGACTCGTAATGCAAGAAAGAATGGTTATTCCCATCCTAATAGGCTTACGAAAAGGCGCCGGCGTTTTAGCATATGATTGTGTTGCTTTTTTGTTGCAAAATGTAATCAGGATGGTAAATACAACGCCACTTAAGTAATTCCCCGCAAAATTTTTAAACTTAAAATTGGATTGCGAATGCAATATGTGCTTATAATATGTTTCTTGAGTAACTATAATATAAATTTCATTCACGGAATCACGATTTTAATTTCTATCAGGGTAGATTGAAGATTAAGTAACCATCGTTGAAATTAGGAAAGGACTTATTAGATCACTCAAAGTTTTTTACTAGTCTACCCAAAGTGACAGGTGGTGAGTCCATCACCTTTGAAAGACGTGATGCGCATATCGATGTGTAATAGCATTACGTGCTTAAAAAGTGATAGGGTACCTTCGTAATCTTTCTAAATAAAAAATTAGAATAATTGAAATCGTGAGTATCTATAATGTATCGACAGTTAGATTAGCCAAAATAAATGGTCTTTTTGTTGGTTATAAATCAATTAAGGCGGGGGTCACGATTGTATTGACGTGTCCGATGAATCTCCAATGAATTTTTTACGCCGTCCATTAGAGGAGAACAAAAGACGGCGATGGATATCTTAATAACACTTATTATGAGCGAGGTTAAGTGTTTTCAGGCGGGGCCATTGGGAAAGGGTGCTCTCGACACCTACGCGGAAAATTTAATTATTGGATGATGAAACAGTTCTTCGTAATGTGTGCAAACCATTGAAATGTATAAAAATGTACTCAATCGTATAAGGTAAATTAATTTAAAATCTACATAGGTGAAGTTACTTTTAAACATTCGCGATTAGTACTCATTTTATTTACTATATCAGACCGGGTCGTATCACGATAAAATTAAATAAGGATATAGATACCTTTATATCAGCCGAAGGTTCAACATACATACATACATACATACACATCACGCCTGATTCCCTGTAGAGGGGTAGGCAGAGATCACGGATCCCCATTTGTCTCGATCCTGACAGACCACTTTCGCTTCATTGACATTCATACATCCTCTCATACACTCTCGGCGGTTATAGGTACTCCTAACGTTACCTTTTTTCAATATAGCGTCTATCTGACTGTTATATGTCTTATTAGGCCGGCCCCTACGTAACCGCCCTTCCACTTCACTCATATATATTCCTTTTGTCAATCTGCTATCATTCATCCGCATAACATGTCCAAACCATCGAAGCATGCTCTTATCAATCTTAGTCACTACATCTTCTTTCAAACCGCAACCTTCCCTTATCACACTATTTTTAATTCTATCATTCAATGTTACTCCTAACATGCTTCTCAGTGACCGCATTTCGACGGCATTGATTCTACTTTCAGGCTTCTTTTGCCATACCCAACTTTCACTACCATAAGTCAATGTTGGAACCAGCACAGCCCTATGAATAGCCATACGTGCCGATTGAGAAATCAATTGGCTACCCATAACACTATACATAGCCCCATTAATCTTATTACCTGCACACACTCTACGTTCAATATCTCCCTCACATTTTCCGTTACTAGTAAAAAGTGTTCCCAGATACACAAAATCATTTACTTGTTCGACTCTTTCATTATCTATGTCAATCTTGCACTCTGTCTTGCTAAGTCCCTCCATGACCATTACTTTCGTTTTATTTACATTAATTTTCATTCCTTTCCTCTTAAGGGACTCATTCATGCAAGTGACCATCTCCTGCAACTCACACGCCGATGACGCAAGAAGAACCTGATCGTCAGCGTACAAGAGGCATTTAATGATCAACTCGCCCATACGCAATCCTCTGTCACTTTCTTTCAAATCAGTCAAGCAACTATCCATGAACAGATTGAACAGCCACGGCGAAGCTACACAGCCCTGCCTCACACCCTTTCGGATACTGAACCAGTCTGAGTAGGCCCCATTAACCCTAACACAGGCTCCCGAATCCATATATAAAGACTTTAGAGCCCGTATTAAGGTACTGCCCAAACCAAACGCAGATAGCGCCCTCCACAAATCGTTCCGGGATACACGATCATACGCCTTTTCCAAATCCATAAAAGCACAGAAAACCTTTTGGTTCTTCGCCAAAAACTTTTCAGCCACCTGGCGTAAGGAAAAAACCTGATCAGTACATCCCATTCCCTTCCGAAAACCTGCCTGTACATCCCATATCTTGGTTTCAGTCTCACGAACAACTCTTTCAATCAATACTTTTGCATATATTTTTCCGACGATGCTCAGAAGGCTAATCCCCCGGTAGTTCTTGCAGTCTTGCAAGGGTCCCTTCCCCTTGTACAAAGGGACGATAACGGCCCTGCACCAATCTTTAGGCACACGGCCATACCGCCAACACGCATTAAAAAGTAAGTACAAGAGGTTGGCAACCACCGGGCCACCAGCCCTCAACATCTCCACGGAAATCCTATCGTACCCTGCAGCTTTACCAGTTTTCATAGCTTTCAAAGCTTTGAAGATTTCTTCCATACTAATATCACTGCCATTATCATCCAAACTTAATTCAGATGTACCATCCTGAAATGATACATCCTCATTTTCAAACAACTCTTCAAAGTATTCCTTCCATCTTTTTAACGCCAAACACTCATCATTTATCAAATCCCCATTCTTATTCCTAACAGCACTCATTCTGGATCCTCCAGAGAGTCCCCTGGCCGTTTTGACCATTTTCCAAAATAGTTTGATATTTTGATGGAAACTCTCGGAGAACTTCCTTTCAGTCCTCTCTTTTAATTCTAATTTCTTTCGTTTCACGATCTCTTTCACTCTCTTTTTCAATTCTTTAAATAGTAACAATTTCCGTTCATAATCTATAACACTCATATTGGTTGCTTTATTGTTGGCCTTACTTGCCAACAAATCCTGCCATGCTTTTCTCTTATCTTTTACAACCTTTCTTACTTCTTCATCCCACCATAGAGCTTGATTCTTTGGGGGAGCATTCGTCCTCTTACGTACTCCACATACTTCGATGGCAGATTCCACCATACCATCCTTCAACACCCTCCAAACATTCTCAATTTCGTCCTCCTTGACATCTTCATTCAATGTACTAATTTGTTCTTCCACTCTTTTTCTATATCTTTCATTTACACCATCATCTTTCAATTTTCCTACATTTATTGTTTCCAATCCTGTAGTGGACACAGGAGCACGATGACGCCAACATTGGAACAGACCTCTCAATCGGCTGACGACCAAATGATGATCCGTTCCCACATTAACGCCCCGATACACTCTGGCGTCCACCACATGCCTTCTCAATCGATCATCCACAATAACAAAATCTATCATACTTCTGTCTACACCCCTTTCCCAAGTATACATGTGGATCTTTTTATGACAAAACATTGTGTTTGCCACAAAAAGTCCCCTTTCTAAACATATCTCGAGAAGACTCTCTCCATTCTCGTTCACTTTTTCATCTCCATACTTACCTAAAACACATTCATAAGAATCTCTCTGTACACCTACTCGACCATTAAAGTCCCCAATCATAACAACATTTTCATTCTGCTTACATTCTTTTAGTACTTCCCTTACATTCTCCCAGAACTCCCTCCGCTCCTCAGTTGGCCTCGACATGTCAGGAGCATATGCTCCAACCACGAACAAAAGTTTGAGGCCAACCTTAAGCCTTAACCATAAGTCTGGGATTCACACATTTATGCTCTTTCACACATTTATTTATTCGCTCTGATAGGACAATACCAACCCCCTGGCACGCCCGCTTATCTTGTTGAACTCCAGTCCAATACGCGGTGTACGTGCCATAAAGGGTATTGCCCATTCCCTTTCGCTTCGTTTCATTCACACATAAAATATCTAATTTCTTACATTCCATCATCTTGCAAATTTCGTCTATCTTGCTCTCCACTGCTCCACAAACATTCAATGAGGCAAATCGGGTCTCCGTGACCCACGCTCCGCCTCTCCGGGGAGCCATACGTGACGGGTGGCGAACCTCGTCGCCGAGTTTCCCCCCGGAGATTATCTGCGCCCCTGCTCCATTTAAGGAGCGCCGGGGACTCGGGGCCATGAGATAATCGCCCATGCAGTTTTTTATATATTTTTTTTATTATTAATTTTTATACACAAATTTATTTTTGAATCTTCTTGAAACACAAACACAAATAAACATAAAATTAACTTCTTCATAATCTTGAAAATTTTTTGCATCCCCATAACCTTCAAATAGTCCCTGGTCAATCCATCTTCCGTATTAAGAATATGGTACTCCAACTGCAGTTTGACGGGCAAGGTCCGCTTCTCTATTATGGCTTGGAAGTTCTCAAAAAACCAGCGTAGAAAATCAAAGGGCTGCGTTCTAAAGGCCGCTTTAGCATATTTTTTCGAAATATACGTGAATTTCGATGGAATCTTATATTGTTGAGAACAATGACGTTCTTCTTCTATTAATTTTGGCATGATTTATCATATTTATCCGTTCAAAACATTAAAAATACTATAAATTCATTTTCAATAAATATTTTGCTATTTCTCGTTATAATGGTTGCTATGGTTTATTAAAAGAAGGTTCAACCCAGTTGCATAAGCCGTGGTCGTGGTAGCTGAATATAAATTATAGAATATAGTATCTCTACAAAAAAAAGTATAAATTTCGAAAATATTGAGAAACAACACCTTTTAAAATTGTTACTCTAAATAGTTCCCCAATACTTGTTACTTAGCAATAAAAATACTCTTTTTCCCAATCAACAAATGTAGAAAAGTATCAGTTTAATTTCCATGGTCGGTAATTATAATATCTGATTCATCAATCAACACAAAGTAACGGCGTATGAGTGAAAACTGACTGAATGATGAAAGTGGTAATTAATTCAGATGGTAAAATGCTATGAATACTTAAGTGAATGTTGCTCTACTTAAAACACATGTGATGAGTGGTTACAATGATATTTGTTTATGGTATGATAATCACACTCCATTCATCATACGATTCGGCATCATTTTAAAAGCCTTTGCCATGATACTTTGTAATTGATGAGCACGAAATTGAATTGATTTCAGTATTTGATTGCAGGCTAGAGAATTGATTTGCGTATCTTTTCTAATAATCTTCATTAGTACATGAATTATATTGATTCGCGAGATCATTAATTATAACTTTCGCGATAAATAATAATCAACTTAATTATAGAATTTTGCAACTGTCAATATTGAAAGTTACGACGTTTTCCAATTCCTTTCGGATTGAAGAGAACCTTAGAGACTCTTAGAGTTAACAGGTTGCTAGTCCACCTTCCAATAAATTCCATAAATATGAACCTGGACATAATTTGCAACAATTAAAAGTAAATGAAATAATTAGATCATACCCCGCAATACAACGGGCCGCATATTAATTGGGCAGAGGGTAATCATTCACGATTCAGTTCATTGTTAATTCACAAATAATCAAATTCCAATAAGCGACCCCATTTCGAATTTACATCGCATCGGATTGCTTTAACCGCGATTTAAATATTTGAATTACCACATTTTAATGTAATTGGGGCAAAATAAAACGATATTATTATATGTATGTAATACTTTTAGAGATCGTCTAAAAAGGAAATTCATACATTATACTCATTCACTCACTCATCATTTGTCATATTAGTATTATTAAAGATAATTTCGCTTCCCAGCTATAATTTTCTTATTTATAAATGAAGTCGAATCTTTATTACTGTCTTAGGTTTCATAAAAGAGGTTAAAATGTAAGTTTCATCGCCTCCTTTTAACTTGTAAGGCGCTACAAAGTTTGATACAGCTAGTTAATAAACTTTGAATTTCGTCTGGGCGTGACATCACACACACTTAACAAAACAAGCCGTGTCTGTCAAAAGCATTGAATAAAATTAATGGGACCTTTTCATACGCTTTCTGATATAATCTTCAAACTATAGATTTCGGCAGATCAAAAGCTTTTATACCCTTTTACATAATAAACGCCTGTGTCATTTTAAAGTGGAGTGGATTTTAAGGGTACGAATGTTGAACGTTCAGGGGATTAAAGTACTGATTAAATATTCAAGCGTACTAGGTATTACTTAGTGAGTATGTCTGGGGTAACTACTTTGAGAGAGATTCCGTTTTCTTCTATTTACTATTACACTTGGTATTATGAATCAAGTTGTAGAGATTTAAATTGATGTAAAATTATATTTAAACCTTTCTTAATTATTTCCTCATGTTACATATTTACATAAGAATCATAAAATCATTGTTAGATGTACATATTTAATGATAATGTTAACTTTTACGAATATTAATAATGCTAGCATAACGATAGATGCATTGTATAATAAAACCTTTTTTCTAATAGTTTGTACAATATGTTTCTAACAAACCATAGACAAAACATCAAAAAATGAGGCTACTTAACTAAGGAGGTTACTCTTTTTTCCATATCAATCTTAACCACCATAAATTGATATATTGATGTGCATCCCACTTAATAAAGTAATTAAAACAAACGATAAATAGCCGAGAAGCGTACTCCGCTTTATCGCTATGTCAACACTCTGATGAAACGTAATGAGAGGGGACTATTAACTAAAGTTCATGCCATCCATCATTCAACTTAGTGAGTTAAACATTAACAAATGGTTGCCTGTTCACAGCAGATTTACACTAATCATAACGGAGCGATGTTGTGACTAAGTACATGAGAAAGTATGATGGATTAGAATTGTTTCGAATTGTAATCTCTTGTACCAAGTCTTTGAGTATATGCTACAAACAATATCTTGAGTTTGAGAGCTTAATATAGCTAAATTTATAGATACTTTCGGCAGACATTTGCCTAAATTAACCAAGAGTGCTATAAGGTAAAACATGAACTACTAGGAACAAAAACCTTGTAGTATAATGAAAGCTTTGTCTTTGAAAGGGTTAACAGACAAGAAGCGTATGTTATGTTTTGCCCTTAAAGGTATTATTTAGTCCCTTCCGAGCTGAGTTCCTGGTAGTTTTTTATTACGTCCCAAACAATAAGACTCTTATTTACTTATTGTTATGAATAAAGATATCAATTCACTACAATTATCATGTACCCGCATTACTGTAGAATACAATAGCACTACTGGATTGTTTATTAAAAACATCGCACATAGAGTACTTTGAAGTACTTTTATGTGATTGCATTTAAAGGATGTCGTAAATTACTAGGTAGTGTACGTAGTGAGATTTCGTCACCCTTCCTAATAGTTTTTATTGATAGTGTGAGCCGAGGGGCTGTCTGTAACATTATTGAACATGAAGGGACTCGGGTTTAGTGCCTGAGTAATAAATTAAACGCAATCCCGAATTCAATTAACTAGTCTGATCCAGTAATTTAAGTACAAGGCTAGCGAAGGCATAATAGCCAAAAGGTTCACTACCTATCACGTTGGGTGCAGTCTATCTGGTGAAATTTGGGCTTCGAGTGGTTCATACCTAACATGCTTCTGAAATGTCTGAGATGGCAACTAAGCCTCTGACTACCACGCCACAATGAAAAAAGGAGTGTGCATGCAACTCGTGAAGAATATGTATTAAGAAAAACCTAGTTAATAATATTATGCAGATAGATATTCTGAGTAACTTTACTTCCTTACATCCCGATTAAAATAAATGTGACTCTATATTCGTACATATACGTATGTTATAGATTCCCGAAAAGGTGCGCTCACCTTCCTTAACAAATAGGTCTCATAATGAGTAGTACGTGTTCAAAGCGGGATTCAAACAGACCTGATTGTTCTCACAATGCCATGTAGGCACGTGAATATTTAATAGAAGGATGTTTTCAGCATGAGGCACAAAACCTCAGGATGAATGATCATTATCGTGTGCAATTAATAAATAATAAATGAACAGCTGTTTTCATTCCTTTTTTTTTAAAAACTGAGCTCATTCATAATGTTTTATAGGCCTTGTAAGTTAGTGCGAAAGAAGTTAGGGTATCAAGGATTTTAGTATAATGTGATTTACTGTCAAATATTTGCAAATGTGATATAAACATGACGTCACTCCCAGAGGTACCGATCACTTTCGAGTATTATACTTGTTTAATGTAGTCTATGTATGGAATATTTGTGTAATAAGGTTTTAATATGGCAGCTGGCCTATCTGAAGCTTTATTCATACTATTCGTCCTATAAATTGTTCTTTTAACTTTCACTTAGTTATCATATAACTAGCTTACTACCAAATCGGACATTAAAATGTCTGAAAGAGACAAAAAAACTTATATGTACCTATTTATTAGCATTACTTTAGTAGTCAACCACTAATGAGTAATTTATAGGTGCCCTGTTTATTGATTACCTAATGCTCGTAATCAATCATTTAGTTGTGGAGCGCATAGTAAAAATGTCGTTTCGTTTTGTGAATCATAATTTATGTTCCTCACTGAGCTTTGGCTAATTGCCTTTTAGATTAACGACTCGCAAACAACTATAAAACGAATCAAATAGCATTGAAATATTACTATTTCCTGCAAATTTAATTCGCTAACACTGCCTTTGTATTGTTGTATAGAAGGTAGTTGTTTATTTATTTTAAATCTGTCAAAATTTAAGGCATCAATAGAGTTCGTCAATCCTTTTGGCAATTATGGTATTGAAAATTGAAATTGAAATTGAAAATTGAAAATTGAAAATATCTTTATCTTTATTGAAAATATCTTTATTGATTAACAATATTACACATGCTTATGAAAGGTGTAGAATCTTCCTAGTAAGCATTCAAGATGCTTGTGGCAGGAAGACCCGATCCTCTGTAACTAAATATAGTATAAAGATATGAACTGGTTTAACATAACAAAGTGAAACATAATGATTTTAAACTTAGTTTTGGAGTTCTGTACATCAGATTTAATTAATAGATAAATTAGACTTTAACATCCTAGCAAAGTATCCAAGTAAGTATGTTGTGTGTTATGTGGTGACTATGTGTGTGTATGAGGGTTGCGGGAAAACCTGACAAATATGCAATTAATATAAGTAGATTAACTTATTAATATTTATATAGATAGATAAATATACAGTTATATAATACATATATAGATAGATAGATATAGATAGACATAAATAATTATTATAACAATAGATAGATATAAATAATTAAGTATTTAGTAGATATTATTTTATAAGGTCCTCAGTTTCTATATATGAAATTGGTATAAGATAGGTTTGTAATTTCTTTTTCACCTCAAACTTAGTTAACTGGTATATGTCAAGAGCTTGATTGAGTCGGTTGTAAATAGTAATAGCACCTGTTTTGAATTGCCTTTTAGCAAAGTTGGTTTTCACTCTCAATGGCAGAATTATTGGTTTTTTACGTCTTGTGTTAGATGAGATGTTTGTTTTATTAAAGGTAAGAGAAGAATGTAGTTTTAGTGTACAATTTAGTATATATAGTTTCCTTACTGTTAATAGCCCAGCTATTTGATATAGTTCAGCTGTAGGGAAAAGAATCGGCTTCGAATAAATGATTTTCAACAAGTATCTTTGTGCACGTTCAGTTTGTAGGAATTTGATCTTCGTGGCTCCTCCCCACACCGGAATGCAGTATGATATAATGCTCTGGGCGAGTGCAATATAAATGCGATTAATTAGATTTTTAGTGGTCACATTCCGTAAAATTTTGAAGATCCATACTAACTTTCTAATCCTATTGTTAATATATTCAATGTGATCATGCCACGATAGGCGTTGGTCTAGAATGACTCCAAGATATTTAGTAACTCTTACTCTATTTATAGAGACACAATCACAGTTTTGAGTTCTGGCAGTCGAACATGTATGTAGTTTAAGAGCAAGCTTTTCATCGGGTTGACTATTACTGTAAATAGAGAAACAAGCATAATTCGTTTTTGTTGTGTTGAGTGTGAGAAGATTGTCTTGGAGCCAATGTGAAACTGCTTGTAGGCCTTCTTCTGCGGACCTGAACACCGAATCCCATGAATCACCCGAGAACACAATTGCTGTGTCGTCTGCATATGAGAAGAGTTGGCCATTGTTAAGATGAAGGTTTGTGAGCTCGTTTATATAAATAAGAAAGAGACTAGGACCTAGGACGCTGCCTTGTGGAACACCGAATGTAATTTCAGCATCCCCACTAACGTACCCATCTAGTTTTACCCTTTGAACCCGATTGTTTAAATAGTCTTTGAAAAGATTAAGTGGAACACCTCTAATACCCACGTTTTCCAACTTTTTGATCAGCATGCTATGGGAAACTGTATCGAACGCCTTTTGGAGATCCAAGAATACCGTCATACATTTTTGTTTTGAATCAAGTGTTTCTGTAATTACTGATGTCAACGCAACAATCGCATCCTCTGTAGACCGGTTCCGTCTAAAGCCATACTGCGAGTCTGAAAGGATATTAAACTTTTCCATATAGTTCAGCAACCTTAAGTTGAGGGCTTTTTCAATTATTTTGGAAATCGCAGGCAACACTGAAATCGGACGGTAGTTATTAACGTCATCTTTTTTACCACTTTTATAAATAGGTGTTATCAATGCTCTTTTCAGTGGGGTTGGAAAAATTCCTTTAGCAAAGCACAGGTTTGCGAGATGATTGATGATTGGAACTACCCGAGGCCGCAACATTTTCAAAAATTTTACTGTGACATTGTCCCAACCGGGAGCACTATCGGAGTTCAGTGACATAAGTATGTTGTCAATCTCATTACAATCCGTCTCTAGTAACACAAAAGAAGATGACATTTGCGACTGCGTACTCTGACTAGTAGAATGGTTCGGAACGACACTTATATTTTGAGCCAAAACTTTACCCACGTCTGCAAAATGGTTATTAATATAGGTAGCAGATTCGCTAAGATTCGATTTAATGTTAATGAGAGCCGAATTACTTGTTTTTGTTTGTTTGTGGTTTGTAATTGAATTTATTGTTTTCCATAGTTTCCTAGAATTAGTCATAGATTTTTTTAGCTGTTCTTTTTCATAGCGATGTTTTAAATTTCTCATTAGTTTATTACAAAAATTACGGTAGCGTTTGTAGGTTATTTTGTTTATTTCATTGTAGGGGTCTAACCTTAGTCTCAATTGCATTTTATTACGATTTCGGATGCAACGCAGAATTCCCGGAGTTATCCACGGCTTTATGATTATTTGCTTGTTTGATAGGTTTTTTAAAGTTTTACTAGCCTGAAGAGAAGTTGTTATGGCATTGACCAACTCCTCTGATACAAGACACGGATCTTCGGAATTGAGTAGATGAGAGATATTTAAGTCATTGAAGTGTGTTGTAGCTTTGATATAGTCTATAAATTCCAAAGCTCGGGGTGTCTTTCTATTCAAACCTACTTTAGTCAGGTATAACAGGGTACTGTAATGGTCAGTAATAGACGTAGTTAAAACAGCAACATTTGCGAAATAAACTTTTGTATCTAGTTTCAGCATAACATGGTCTAGACAATTTGCCTCTCTTGTTGGTAAGGTATGACCAGGTAGTATGCCATATGAGGCGAGCAAATTGAGGTATTCATTTCTATTGCAACTATCTTGATTGGATTCAGTTAAATTTGGAATAAGATTGATGTTAATATCCCCTGTTAGGATAATATTTTTACCTGACTGAATTGTATTTAAATGATTAGAAAGTGAATTCAAAAACTCGGAGGCATTGTAGTTAGAAGGTGATCTATAGATCCCTAGAAGATTTATTGATTTATTGAAGATATCTTGTATTGATTTCTGGATTTGTGTGTAATCTATAAATAAAGAAAATGCAATCAAAATAATTATATTTAAGTATCACCCAAACAACGTTTGTCATTTGAACCGCACTCCCAAACAATCATTTGACACATGTCATCGTATACAACCTTCTCACGCGTTCCTCTTTCCCCGATCCGAGTATGTTCCATTCAAAGTAAGGTACACACGTCGTACATGCAACGGATGTTGTTATACATCCGAACTGAAACAGGCCATTGTTCTCCATACGATATTAATCATGCATCTGTCTTGGCTCGCATCTGCGAAAATCGCTCATGTGTGACGCTGTGATTGTAGTCCATTCATAATGGTAAATGGGCAATTGATACGAATGTATGAAACTGGAGTTCAGTTACGCATCCTGTATTGGTTTCACTGAGAGGGAAAACAATTCGAGGATATTACTCATACTACTTTATTCTTATTCAGATTACGATTCTTATCTTTCTATGTATGGTAATTGCCTCTATTTTTAATTTGTACGAAAAATACGATTCTAGACGCCAACAAAATATCTGAAAGAACCCAATTTTAAAATCAATAATTAGTGTTGTTAAGGACACTCAGAAACACCGGTTTATTCGGGTCATGACTTAAAATACCCGAAGCTGTCAATGATTTAATGAAGCTAGAGACATGCTTAAAACCTAGAAACGGAGAGTGGCTATTGGGAATGGGAATAATAGGCTAGTTAGCTTTGATCTTTAGTCTTCTGGGATTTGCAAATTTTAAAACTGTACAGACTGTTGTTTATGGTAAAAATAAATTTGTAGTAAAAACATTTCATCGATTGTTATTTCCAAAACGTAAGTCTACAGGTCTAACACAAGAGTTTAACAATTACAAAGTAATAAGGGGCATTACTATATCGCATTTAATATTCAAAATTAATAACAGTACTATTACTGAAACATTGCTTTTAAGTAAAAACGAGGAACTATCCGCTGTCTATTATTTAAATATTCAATAAAAAGTGTCATTAAGCGTCAATTTAGACGTTCAAATATAGAATTTCGAATGCCGATACTACATTTAAAAATCAATAACACGTATATTTTCGTCAATGATACACTTAATAATAAAATGACACGAGCGTAGGTAGGTACACGTGATTTCTTTATTCTTCACGTCGTCTGTCACTTATTCAATGATATATCGGTCACAAATAAAAAGTTTACAACCTTCTTCTCTTTTATTGGCCATTTTATTTTTATTTATTGTCGATTCGAGCACCGAATGTCGTTTTAACAACTGAATCTGTCTTAAGAGCGAGTAGAACTTATAATTTATGCACATACTTAAACTAAGTCGTAGAATAAATAATAGAGCTAAGCTCTGCTTATTCACGTGAACTTAACGAGTCGGGCTTCGATTCTCGTATTTAATTGTTTCATATTTATTACTAACTTCTCTTTCTAGTTGTAAATATTTCCTCACTACGCTCGGATATTACTTTTATTGCAGGTCGTTCTAGTATAAAATTTAAGGAAAAATCACATTGTCAAATTAATAGTGGATATCATTTATATATAAAGGGACTACAAAATTTTATTTAGGACACATATTAATACAGTAAAATTGCTTTAAGAATACGAATGAGCAGTGTGATTAGAATTTTAATTTCTAGTATCTTGCTAGTAAAAATGCAAAACCATTAAAAAAATTATTGAATTATATACGGATTCACGTCCTTTAATTCATTTCTAGGTGCAAAGAGTCTCGGTTACTTATCAGCAGGAATACCATGTCATGGGATAAGCTAGCAAGCTATCACCAATGTTTTATTCCATTTAACCCCAGGCCCTTGGTCACCTCTTTGGACTAACGGCGAGAATGGGTACTAGTTAGCATTCTTTTTACGTCCCAGCTAGCACGAGACAATTTACTGAAGTCTTAACTCAATTCCATTACTGCACCCTAATACAGATTAATGTAGCTATAAATAGTTTATTTATAAGCTTATTGTAATTTTTTTTTTTATTTTGTACCTAGTTGTTTTGTTATTTACCGATCTAAACTACGAGAATCGAAGTGCTTGAGTTAGGAGGTATTTTAGGACGAAGTAAGTTTTGGAGAGTCATTGTTGGGATTCGGTATTGTGCCCGCGATATTTGCGGGTGGGTTTTGAAACGTGGACTTTTTGTTGTGCACCTTATTGTTGGAACACGTATTGCTTTTTCCCTTTAGAGCACCCAGCTACTGATTTTGAGCGATATGTGACTCACGAGCGGTGGGTAGGATTATTTCGAACAAGCTATTTATCACATACGGATTCAGGCCTTAATTTATCATTTCCTATACGTGCCTGCTTCAGGTTGAGAGGGGTTGTTTGTCTCGAGGGTTCAGTCCTCTTCACGGATTATGCACAGCTTTATAGAGAGTATGCGTTTATTAATTAGTCAGTACTATCCTATACATAGAACAGCAAAATAAAGAGCCTATATAAATTACTACTGTTACATAAATAGTATATTAAAAAGAAACAAAATTCAGGTAAATAAAATTTACTATATATCAATGTTTAAAAGATTCATATAATGTAATTGTTTTCATGTTGCCATGGTAACCAAATCGCCGCGCGTTCGTAGTTGCAGGTCCATGTAACAATAGATAGATAATAATATATGGCATTTCAGCTTCCCCTTTCGAGGTTTTGCTTGGTCAGCGGCGTAATAAGAGGCACCCTAGCGTGGACTGTCATGCCGATGGACGCACCCTAGTAATGGATGCCCACGCATCGCCGGCTTTATTAACCGTATGCAAATTTCAAGTCATACTTCCATCGACATGAATAGCGTACTTCAATTTGTCAGCTTTCTAATTAATAACTTCGGACGTGGTTATTTATGAACGTGGAGCCAGGGATACTGGGCTGTGATATTATGAATATCTTTCAGCAATAAAGAACGCGAATAGATGTATATAAATACTTTATTTATTAGAAAGGCTATCTTACGCGAATAAACATTTACAAAAGGCATGTACAAGTATATGAGAGAGTTGGTAGTTAGGATCATTAATAAGTAATTAACGGAAATATCATTCTTAAATTAGAAAGGATCGAGCTTCATACTAATATGAATGTAACTTACGAGTACATAAAGTTTTTTGAACTACAATGGCACACGTTAGATCAACTTGTATGTTTGTCTTAAAATTTGTGCTGTAGTTGTATCATGTCTTCGAGTGTGTAGTTCTAGAATAAACATTATTATTACTAAAAAAGAAAAATATGTAATGATTTTATATATTACTAAATTGAATAGTATGAGCAGTTCTTAAATAATAAGTCAGAATTTTCGATCATCAAAATGCCTAATTATTCATGTACCAAATCTCAGGAGCAATTTAACACCAATGACACAATGGGAAATAGTATACAATTAGCTGTCAATTGTTGTCAAGTTGGTCGAAAACTCGTGCATTATTGATAATTTCCTCATGCATATGCTATATTTAATGCATTGTTGGAACGTGGGCAGGTTAGTGATGTGTCCTGGGTTATCGATAAATATAACTGTCTTTACTTTATCGACGTATAAAATAGAACTACAAAATGCTTAAATTAGAGGTCACTACAACTAAAAATTTAAGTAAAGATTAACTTATATACTGAATTGTTTTTGAAAAAGTTATTAATAAGTATTAAACTAAAATAATTCTTATTTATTTTAAATTAATTGTTTTTTGTTAAATTAATTCATAACAAAATTATCAACTCTGCTGAACTGCCTTGTACATTGGTTACATAGCTTAATCACATGTAAGTCTGAATTTAATTATTTGAATCACGCTTTCAACTAATTTTTTGCACCAGAGTGTTAATTTCATTTTGAGCAGATAAAATAAATTACCTTATAGTATATTCGCTTTAAGAAAATAGTGACGTCATCAAGGTCTCCATGATTTAACCAATGAGATTTTATAGGGGTTGTCTGTTATTGGTCAATGTGACTTCTTTTCTCATTTACTCACGTCTCATTGGTCAGTTTGAACTCTGATTATCATGACGTCACTATTTACTTAACGCGAATAGACTATAAATATGTCCAAAATATAAACCTACTTATCGATATCGTTTGACGCAAGGACACAAATAACAACACTAATGTCAGAGCTATTTACGGTTGGGGTTTTCGACGAAATGCTTTATGTTCGCATTAAACTATTGGCACTACATTACTATGCAAAATACCAGTAAATTTTCTTTACAATTTGAAATTCTTACAATAGGAGAAACATACATATTTTTAACCCCTTTAACCGAAGCCCTGCCGGATGAAATCAAAAGTATTTGAAACTACAGAGTGTGTATGTGGAGGTAGATTATGTTAAAATGGAACTTAATATGTCTGAATAGAGTCCTTAAACACTAAACTTATAACCTGCTGATATGAAGTATACATTTTTTAAATTTGCTAATGTCATTCGGGATAAATAAGACTATAGGGAAATAAAGTATTATTAATTACAAAATACCTTACAAACCCATGGAACATAGCTATAAATGACACATTTATCTCAATGTACCAAAAAGACTACAGAAGTTTACACCCCAAAAATCCAACCCTTTCACACCATAGACAAGATGGTTAACATAAACTTTCTTTTAATCTATCCTTATCCTTTGGAACTTAATGCTCAACCAGTTCAAAAGATTGGCCGTGTAACGTACTTTGACACTGTTATTCCGGTATTTGAACCCAGCCATAATCAGCCCATTTGTGGGCTCTCGCATTGTTGGTTAACGCACTCATTCGTGAACTTGTAAAGGTGTACACATAGACACGAGCACGGATTTGTGTACACAATAAGCAAAATGATTTAGCTGTTTTAGCTATTTGGTACTGGCTGGTAATATTGAAATAAATTACGAAAATATAGTTAAATATACTATGCAAATTAAATGCAACGTTTTAAAAATAATATACATATAATCATTGTCTGCTAACGATTTATGTAAAATATATCTTTATATAAATTATATTAAAACACATGAATAATTTATTGAGTTAATTCGTTTTAGACAGACATAGTTACTGGATGCACTACAAACAATACAAATTATTCGTAGATGATATGCTGTAAAACTATTTGTTTTATTTAATTCCTTGCATATTCAGTCTAGAATACACAAAGAGTATGGAAAACACATTAACAGTATCTCCGCGACACTAGATAAGAAAACTTTAATGTTACTTAGCGCAAGGAGGTTGGAAAGTGTCGTAAACTTTTTTGAAAGCGGCACTAAGCGAAATTGTCTTTAGCTTCTTGTTTGTTATTTATTTTTTCTGTTTCTTTTTTTAATTTAGGCGGGAGACTGTGTAGAGTACCCGCCACATAAGGTGGCAGTTGGAGGCGTCGCCACAGTCGCGTAATCCAGTGTTGCCAGTAAACACGCCAAAACTAGCACTCACTGTGCCATACGGCTCGATACATTATATTGAGGTTTCATTTGTAACGATCTTTGGTTGCAGAGCTATAAACTCAAATAAAACAAATTAATATACCAAAGTCAAAAGTCAAAATATTTTTATTCAAAATAGGCCCTATCATAAGCTCTCTTTGAAAGTTATTTTATGATCTAAGTACAAATTAAAAAAACTATATATTGATAAAAGGAATATATATGAGTGAAGTGGAAGGGCGGTTACGTAGGGGCCGGCCTAATAAGACATATATGTAACAGTCAGATAGACGCTATATTGAAAAAAGGTGACGTTAGGAGTACCTATAACCGCCGAGAGTGTATTAGAGAATGTATGAATGTCAATGAAGCGAAAGTGGTCTGTCAGGATCGGGACAAATGGGGATCCGTGATCTCTGCCTACCCCTCTACAGGGAATCAGGCGTGATGTGTATGTATGTATGTAAAAAAACTATTTCAAACATGGCACTGAGCATTGTCTTTACATATTTTTACCGAAGTTAGTTCACCAACCATTTCGGCTGCTCAACGATTGAGAAGAAGAAGTTCAGCGGAGACCCTTGGAGAAGAACTAACAAGAAACTCCAGAAATCAATTTATTATAATCACCCTTAACAAACATAAAAATTACAAAGAGTGGGCAAAAAACACAACGCTGGTAATACTAAATTTACCTTTCATACAAAATAACACGCAAGGGCGGAAACGTCAAATTTAGTTCCAAGTTTGGCTACTGCCACCTAATGTGGCGGGTACTCTACCAGTGTATTTTAATTGCAGGTTTATCAGATTCAAGAAATTAATAGTTTTATCCTACGCAAATTACCTTGATTATACTTCTTATTTAACCTATTATAAACTATATTTAAAGTAATAATAAAGAAGATGTTGAAACGACTACGTTTTATATGAAAATAAAGAAGAAATCAGTTCAGTAACAACATATTGATTTTACATCTTTATGTCGCTTCTACTACCAATTCTAAAGCCCCTGTTTTCTCTTGTTACAGCCAGTAGGCATATATAGAGGCAAGTACGAGTGGGCAAACGAGAACAGTCCATCAGATTGTTCGCTTTGGGTGCGGGCCGCTACGTTACAGCTGGACGATGGCCAGTGGCAATGCCAGGTCACTGCCAGTACCTATGATGTGCAGGTGAGTTCTGGATATTGATTAAATTACTTTGTTTATGATTCTAAAGGTTTCGTATACTGTAATTGTTCTGAATTCAGCTGAGAACGTTATTCGTTGTACATTTAAAGAATGATTTTAACAACACAATAGGAAAAATAGTGAATGTGGATAGTAAGGGCGACAATGTGACTAGTGAATAACAAGAATATAAACATGGGAATCCTTGATAATCTCTGACGCCTACGCTCTGTAGGGAGTCGGCCGTGATGTGTATATACATACAATTACAACAATTACCTATTATAGTATTAGGTACATTTAATAATATTACTCTTTTAAGTTAAACACACACACATTTTATATAACTGCAGAAAGGCTCTGTGAAATCTTTTATTCATACTCAAAGTAAAGTACTACATTACAGTAGGATCTATATAAATCCCACTAGTTTCATAACAAATATTTCATAAAATAGCGTTTCTAGATCAAACAACCGAATCACGTTTCCACACTAAATATTTTACTGGCGAATTTCTAGGGTGGCACAAACTTGCAATAAATAATCGAAAACTCAATAAAAACCAACTGTTTCGGGTTCTGCTGTTACTACAAACGTGTAAACGGATCTACACTAAATATTGATGTTGAATTGCTAGTATAGCGATTCGCGAATTGCGTGTTATTATAGTAGAATACAAATAACACAATGATTTCCGAATAATAATTCTTAAAATGCTCTATCTCTCTCTCTCTCTCTTGAAGCCAAGGAGTTTTTTGTCTACATATCAATTTTGTTACTTGCCTTATCCTTAAATAATAGGAGTCTTGTTCATTTAATTTCCTTAGCCAAATCATATTCAAATCCGACACCAATACGAAACTTCATTGCTTATAGCTGTTATGGTCAGGTAATAGAACAACTGATTCGAAACTGAAAGTTCCTAATTCCATACCTAATTCGAAACTTGCATCAATACACAACCCTTAGATAAGGATTATAATAGTCATAATAATCCAAAAGTTGTCACCCATTTTATTACCTTAAAATTCATAATAAATCGTGAACTGTAGGTAGCATTTAAGTATAAGTTTATATACACCACCTTGCCAATAGTCCTCAATTACCACTAAATACATATATCTGTTTATTAATTCCAGGACGCCTTATCAAGTCCCCCAGCAGCCTTAGCAGTACGAGTACCACCTCAGTCACCTCGTATTCTGTTCAACGGAAGCCACGTGAGTGCAGGGCAGAACATCACCGTACCTTCAGGGTCGAGAGCTACGGTGGTCTGCGAAGCCAGATACGGGAACCCTCCGGCTTATATCGAGTGGTTTTTAGGTGAGGCTTATGAAGAACTAATCAAATCTCTGTATTTGCTTTCAATCAAAGTAAGATGATTAATTATAACAGACCTAGTCTGGAACGTAAAAAGAATTTATAGTAGATGTCGTTCTTCCCAACATGTAGAGGGAGTCGCCTGTAACCAATATTCCTTGAGACATCACAACCCCTATATTAATGTATAATGTGAACTAAAAGCTATTATCGTGACTTAGAAGCTCTGTCCGCCCCGAAACGGATTAGAGAACTTGAATGTATGTATGAACTGTATATCTATATACCAACATGGAATTGCAATCTAAGTAATTACTTAGATTGAAACAATGTAACTCTTAATGAAGTATTACGTAGAGGTACGAGTATAATAGAAATAAAAATCAGGATCTGTATTTACCCTTTTCATTCTCCTATTAAAAACTAATTTTGAAAAAATAAACAAGCTACGTTCTAGACAAATAAAAAACAAACGAATCACAGAAACATTTAATTCGCAATCTTATGAAGACTTTAACATACGGTTCTATAAGCATAGGAGATTAGACAGAGCGAACACTTAAAGCTGTTTTACTTGGAAACGACAAGGATTAAGTTGAATAATGAAAAGCTTACAATGTTTGCTTTGCTATTCTGCGTACTAATTTATTACGTAAAGATTATATAATGGAATGAGAATATGCGTATTTCAAATTCAAGTTATAAACGTGAGTCTTAATGCTGTTAATATCTGTTTTGAATATGAGCTGCTATATTTGATATCTTTTGGAGTGGACAGAACATCGGAGTTATCACTGTTACCCATTAACTATGCCAAGTTTACGTTTAACCTAAATACTAGTCTCCTAAATGGTATTAACCACACCCAGCATTACCTAACATGAATTGATAGCAATTGTTTTGCAAAAAAGACAGTATACATACATACCTTCATATACATTCACGCCATTTATATCTTTTGGGACGGGCAGAACCTTGGAGACATAAAGACACCTTCTCAGTCACTTTATAATATTAGTTCTTAGAAGTTACCATCTGCTAACTTAACCCTTACTCTTTACAGAAAAAGAACGGCTAACAGCCTGGAGCCAGACCAATGCTTCTGAAGTAGAAAGGCCAAGGGTCTGGGCAGCCAGGTCTGTTCTGGAACTTGGAGCTACCAGATCAGCCCATGGGAGACAGCTAACCTGCAGGGCTCACCATCCGTCGTACCCTCAACCGTACTACCGGGACTCCTATACCATGCTTGATGTTACTTGTAAGTAATTATATGATTTTTCTATTTTGTAGGGCTTTGAGAACTTTTTTAATATGGTTTATCGGGATCGTGTAATGGTACCAATATGTACATGTTGTTAATTATCCGCTTATTAATGATCTCATATATACGGATCATACATATTGGGATCTAGTATATTCAGTCATTCTTTCATTTAAATGGTAATAACTCTATTCATATCGTGTCAATATACATCAGGAAAACGATTCCTGATAATATTACCAATGCTTTATAGTAAGCTTTCGTTCGAAGTTTGAACATAATCAATGCTTAAATTTAAATTTGAAGGTTTAATATAGACCTTACCATGCTTGTAAGAACTCTGACTATTATAAGAAATAGGCCAATTTTCTGACAACGTCTTCTTATATCCCATTTCAGTTGCCCCCGTAGTCTCGATAACCGGGAACGACGCGAGTACCTTATCCAGCTTAGAAGAAGGATCCAGTGTCCTAAGCTTAGAATGCAAAGCGGAAGGCAATCCTAGCCCTTATGTATGGTGGACTAAGGATGGCCAGATCATCGCCACTAACGGAGCTAAGCTTATACTTGCGCCCGTTACGAGGAATCATTCTGGTAAGTTTAATACATATGCTTTAATACATAATATAACATCTTTTATGAGCGTATTTTCTTATTAAAAAAAAGTATTTAAGGTCCATTTCTGTACTTGTCGAGTAGGTTTCATTATATGAGTCTACTTTTTCTGATAGAAAGGTGTTAAGTTATGTTCGCCGTGTACAGTAGGACTTTTACCGAATTTTCTCTTCAAAATAGAAGTGCAGTCATTTAAAATGAACATGGAACTATGATTTGAAAGGAAAAATAAAATTATTACGGAAAATTATTTCCTTTGAAATGTAGACGATTACTTAGCAATGTTGATTATAACTTATATTATTTTTCCAGGAATATACGGCTGCCAAGCAAGAAATGCGGTGGGAAATTCAGATTCCGCGAAAATTGAGATTGACGTCAAATGTAAGTTCTATGCAACCTAATCCACTCGTAAATCAATCTCTGTAAATCTAAGTTGAGTTTTACTATTTGAATTACATTTAAATTGCAGTATACATCTGCAATTTTGTTAAGATTCAATTACTTTAATACAAAATTCTTTTTTACTCGCTCCAATTAACATGAATCCTGATTATCTATTTTTATTATCAAATTATGTCTATTAAACATATTTATATAAAATAAAAAATAGATGTTGGCCAATTCTCAGACCTACTCAATACGCTCACAAAATTTCATGAGAATCGGTCTAGCCGTTTCGGAGGAGTATGGGAACGAAAACTGTGACACGAAAATTTTATATATAAGACGTATATTTTTATCCTGATTACCTATATGCAGTCTTCTATTCTATAATTTGTAGTACTTTTTCTCACAAAGCCTTTACCATTCTAGATCCGCCGAGAGTAACGTGGGTGGGTCCCGACACTGTCGTAGAAGCCAACTTGTTCTCCAAAGTCACTCTGGAATGCAAAGCTGAAGGCAACCCGCCACCCTCCTACCAGTGGTTTCATAAGTAAGTCCTAAAGTTTAATTGTACTAAGTTCAGCGTGTATGTAATTCGAATGGTAAAGTGGGAAAAGAAAAGGTTTTAAGTAGAATTGTATGTGATAATATGTATATCTATTGTTACAATATAGTTTCTGCATGTATCGTCTACCTACGTATGTGAATATCACTACATAGTATAAAACAAAGTCGCTTTCTCTGTCCCTTTGTATGCTTAAATCTTTGAAACTACGCAACGAATTTTGATGCGGTTTTTTTAATAGATAGAGTGATTCAAGAGGAAGGTTTATATGTATAATAACATCCATTAAATAGTGTTGTAGGCTATATACATATTTTATACCCGTGCGAAGCCGGAGCGGGTCGCTAGTATTATTATAATTGTGATTCCTGCTAATGAAAACACATGAAATTATTTGTATTTAAGCATAATAAAGTGATTTATCTACATGAGAATGAATAAAACTAAATATATAAAAAAACACGTTTTCTTTGTTGTAAGATACGATAACAAAAAATATATAGTTGCATTATGATAGTCACAATTTAAGTTGCTTATGATAACTCGTTTTGAGTTGGTTGAGTTTTGAGTTAGCAATTCAGTTTATTACTTTCCTTGAACATCTCGCAAATATATCACATAACTATTACACAAACCCTATATAAAAACATATATATCTTTCCAGTCCAAACCCCGACGGCCCAAGCACAATGGTGTTAGATGGTGAATACCCAGTGTCCACCTCGTCCCAGCTGGAGTTGTACAACGTCACCTACACGCAACACGGGAGATACTCCTGCGTTGCTGTCAACCAAATTGGCTTGGAAGAAAGGTGATGAAAATTTATTATTAGGCTTCATATATATGTAATATAAGGTAGATTCTTTGACAATTCTAACACAATGTTTCATTAGTTGAACAGTCTTTAAGGTGACGTGACATTTAATTTTTTATCTCTCTTGCACTCTTATTGATTTTGACATTCTAAATACTATAACCAATATATCTGGAGAATTAGGTAAATAATAGCATGAAGTCATATAATTAGCCAATCATCAGGTATGTATGTGTACATTATAACTCATATTATATTATTCTTTTTCCAGACGCCACCAATCCGAAGCCATAACCTTAAACGTCTTAGGACCCCCCATGGGGGCAGAAACAGGGGTGGCCCACGCCTGGAGTGGCAGTGAGGGTCGCGCCCATGCCACCGTCTGCGCCGACCCACCTCCGAGACGAGCTGCCTGGCTCTGGGGAAGCCTGCGACTGGATGTGCCTTCGCAGATTGGTGAGTAAAGTATAGGTGTTTTAGACTTGGCAAATAGATAAGTACTGTATGTATGTATTCACGTCCGTTCTACCCTTTGATATTTGACAGAACCCCGAAAGTCCAACATCTCTTTGGTTGCTTTTAGCTTTAATTTTGTGGTGGCATTTATAAATGACATTGATGGGAGGTTGCCATCGCACAGTAGATTTCTTTCCTTAAGTCAAGCATGCATGCTGGGATAAAATCCAGCTATTTAGCATTCTTTTTATGTCTCAAGCTAGCACGGGACAGTAAAATAGCATAAATTTATAAGATGTGAATAGAAGTTGAACAAAAGATAAGGAATAACCGAAACCTGTTGGATAAAGAAGCGAGACGTATCACCAAAGGAAATGTTGTACTTCCAGATTCTGTCCATGTACCTTCCCTATACAAGTAATTACATCATATTAAACCATCATGTAATCCATAACCATCTATTTTCAGGTCGTTACCGTGCTCTAGAGCCGTCAGGAGTAAACGGCTGTTACCGCTACACATTGCTAATTTCCAACGTGGGTACATCTGACGCCAGGGTGTATGTGTTGCATGTAGAGAACGAACGAGGCTTCTCATCACATGCTGTGTCGCTGACTGTACATGGTAAGGACATTGGTTAGCTTATTAGTGTGTTGGTTAGTTAATAAGTTTAAGAAAAATGATAGGTCTCTGGTTTTTTATCAAGGCTTTTTGTTAGTATATTCATATACCTCGAAATTTTTGAAGTTTTACGATATGTAAGAAAGGTCATTGGGCATAATCTGACCCGGTTTTCGAAATATTTGCTACAAAAATCAAATTATTGGTAAATTATTGAGGGCTAGCTTACATTTCATTTTGTGATGTTAAAAAAAAAAAAATACCGCGGGCGTAGTCTGAAATACAACTATTGAAATTGAATTGAAATGTGTTTAAAAATATTACGTAGGTATCAATTAAGTATTGTAATCAATAAAAATAACATGAACGTTTGCGCCTTCCAATAATGCACGGCCAGAGGCTAGCATTATCCGTTTCAATCGCACGTTAAAGCCGCGCCACACACTCTTAAACTAGACCGCGGCTTTCGGGACTCAATCTCCTCTATTCAAGAATTTGGCTATAATCCTCAGATGCCACCATCCAGATCTAGAGGAGAGCAACTTACAACCGAAGATGCGAACAAGTCTAGACTTATAACAATGTGCCGGTGGGTTGTCGAGACAATGAACGGTCGTTTCAAAAAAGATTATAAGCTATTCCGACACACATATTTTAATGTTTCTTTGCCTAACATGATGGCGGATTTCCGAATCACTGCAGCGATCATCAACGCTACTCGGCGACCATACGCGGATAGCATATACGCCGAGCAATTCATTGATATAATTAATGAAAATATTAATAGAAGAAATGAGGTGGTGGAATATGTGTATTCCTATCGTAATAGTTCATTACCTATCAATTCAATGCAAATAGTCGAAAATGTCTTATCATTACCGTATATCACTTACATTTATTTTTTTCAATTTTTGGGCAGATTCCCATACTCTACATTAATGCGACATATATATTCGTAAACTAGGGACGTTTATCTAAACATCCATACCAATTTTGTCTCTGTAGGCCGTGGGTATAGTTTTCATAGTAAGTTGCCCAGTAACCTTTACGAATGTTTGTAACGGTTGCTAGCTTACCAACCCAACCCATTCTTTCTTTCACAAAGTCTAATATTTTTATGGAATATACATATATATTCACGCCTCTACGTCCCCAACGGAATACGAAGAGAATATTAATACTATTATTAAATGTATAGTATAAGTACATTATACTACTATACATTCATTGTAAGTCAAAACGTTTGTCTGTCACTGATTGCCTCTCCAAATTATACTTTTACTGTCATTAATGTTTCTTATATATTTATTGAACCTCACATTATGATTTCTTTTGCAGAAACGGCGCACGTGGCTCCTCTACTGGCGGCTGCGCTGGTGATCGCAGCTCTCTTGGTCGTGGTTCTTTGCTTGATCATCCGCTGCAGGCGGCGACGAGGTAGGTTTGAGACTCATTTTAATAATGGGTAATAATGTTACTTATGTTGTGTAGTTAGTAAAGTATGGATCACCACGTCTAGTTTTGTCATTAGTTTCTTGTTTGCTTTAGTTCTTGTGAGCTTTGTATTATTAGCAATTAGTGAGTATTAACAATTCGATAAAAATTCATGTTTTATTTATTACAGAAGCTGCCCAGTACAAGACTGATGAAATGGATAGGTAAGTAATTTTTATTACAGTCATTGAAGGTGTAGTGGTTAATTTTTATTATATAGAATATAAAATAAAATTTATTTTATTAATATGATTTTTTATCTTATATAGTATTATTCACATAGATCACAATTTTCCTTTCTTACTACAGACGAAGCTATCACTTTCTTAAAATCTTCTAATATTCCTTGTTCTTTTTACATTTCATCATCATTCCTATCTCTATATTTTACCTTACACACCATAACCAAAACCCTTCCACTTCCAGCGAGAAGCAAGTGCTCCCAGCTGATGCAGTATACGGCACCAGGGTCCCAGTGGCCTCCACCCAGCAGACTCTGCCTTCTGGGGCCAGATACTCGCCAGGAGCCATGCAGGTCCGAAGGGCGGCGCTGGTCTTGCAGCCTCCGACTACAGTGTGAATGGCACAGGTGTGATCTCACTGCGACACTTTACTAACATTTTAGGATAGTAAGCAACTCTAGTAAGCAAGCTGAAATTAGATGTTATGGAGATTTACTTACTTTCCCAACTTGAGTATAAAAAATAATAATGATTTGTAAAAGAACTTGTGAAAATCAAGGCACTCTATAATTTCGTAATATTATTATACCACACTTAACCTGAAATGACTATCAATTAATTTTAATATATCTCGAAATTACTACTCTACTCTCTTAATTAAAATTAATAATTTAAAAATATTTAAAAATCTGTATTCATGTTTTTGTTGAACTTGGTGTAATGGTTTTTTTGGCCAAGATTTGTAACTAACTCATCACTTAAACACTGTGTTAATGCACGAATATTATTTCTAGGGTAGTATTACTTAATTAGATTAAGTTAACCTGAAAGGGTTTGGTTCACAGTATCCTTAAAAAGTAACACTTTCTTGACATGTGAAGAGGTTTTGACTCCTTACATTATGATTGACTAACAAAATATTACCTTTTATTCCAGCCTGGACGTATGCCGCTAGAAAACGAAACCAAAGAGGATGTGTATGCGATGCTCGATCCGCATATTCAGTACGAAATAACAATTAGCAAGCACGGAGAGCCGCCTAAGTATTTATCTCTCTCGAAGCCCCTAACTCACCAAAGAACGCACGCTTTCGACCCCCACAACATTTCAACAATCCAAGGCCATAACAATAATTTAAACGACAACAGATTCTCAACTTTCAAAGGACGCACAAAGAACGAAATTCGCAGATCCAACCGCAGTGAAAACAGAAAAACAAGTGTAAATAGTCACAGAAATGTATGCACATCTAATAATGATATAGTTTACATAAGGGACCCCTATTTCGGTAATGGCGCTAGGCCGTTCGATATAAATGATCAAACGAGACGATCAAAGACTAAAGTGTTCGAAAGAAATAATTCTAATAGGTGTAAGGTTAATAATGACGGAACAGAATTTCTCAATGTACGAATGAACTCGAACCGGAGTAGGAAATCTGATGACTTTCGAAAGAAGATGGAAAACAAAGTGTTTGATGTAGAAGATACTAAGCCCAGGCCGGGCAAGGTGAAGGAAATCGCGTCGAGATTCAACCAGTACTCTAGTACGTTGAGGAATTCGTTCCGCCGATCTAAAGGCAGACCAAAACCTTTGCAAAGCTACGGCAACCAAGCGTATTTGGACCACATATTCCCCGACGCCGTGGAAATATGAAGGGCATTTCTAATATATTGTAAATGTTTGCGATCTCTGTAATTTAGCTAGTGTCGTGTGTGTGTAAATAACGTAACGTAACTATAGTTTTAGGTATTTTAGCGCATTCTGAATCACAACTGTTTGCTTCGTCATTGTGCAACCTGCATTGACTCTGCTGAAATTTCACCTTATAGTATTGTTTAGTTGAGTAAGTTTTGGCCATAATACTTTTAAATGTACTTAACTTTAATGCATTTATTAAATGAATTTACACTTTTTGAATAAATTTGATATATTTTATTGTACTTTTGTCTGAGCGTACTCTTATTTGTATTGTTTTGTAAATTTTCTATTTCCATTGTTGATTTGATATCAATTTTAAATAAAATGCTAATACTGAAAGTTATTTTATTTGAATCTAACCTAAGTTATTAACTTAATAATTACTAATACATATCATTATTACATTCCACGTCATGAGTTTATACTCACGTCATTGTATCCTTTTTGGAACGGACATCACCTTATAATATGAAATATGTCATATCACAATATATCGTGTGTTTGAATTTACATGGCATTAGAATCGGGGTCGTGAGGACAATAATAAGGAACATCAGAGATACCTAGCCTATCGCATAATAGATTCCATTGTACATTACATTTATAACACCTATATATAGTTATAGCACACCCGGTAAAAGCATTAAAAAACTACAAAATCGAGTTTTGATCTAAATTATATTTTCAGTCTCACCAGGTTGCTCTATTATTTAGCACTCATCTTTGTATGCTGGCAATACATTACAATATTGAGAAATACAGTGCACATACATAAATATACGTTCAGGACGTTTAATCCTTTTTGGGGTGGATTGAACTATACTTCCTAGGTATTTTTTAGAATTAATATTGGGGCTATGATGACCTATGGAAAACGGGTGACAGTTCTACTTACCCTTAGACCCTTAGTCGCTTCCTACGACATCTCAGTAAGAACGGCAGCTAGTACACATTCTTTTTACTTTCCATCCTTGCACGGGACAAATACTATATACTCGTAATATAACCAATAATGTGATAGACAGAAGTTATTCCAAAAATTCACCATAATGTAGTAATAAATATACATTGCTTCAAAATTATTTAAAAATGCTCTAGAACATACTCTGAAGAAGTCAACTGGTTAAATTCTTTACAAATCCCTGGTCTACACTGGACGTATGTTTACATATTATCCATATTAAATCAATACAGAAACGTGTCTTACTGATTTTATTCTTCGACAATGTTAACTCTTTCTATAATTATACATATGAACTATAAATTGATACAGAAATAAGCTCAGTTACTCTTCATATTCAAAAGAGATAACACTAAATTCCAATGTGCATTTATTAAAATGAATAACATAGTTCTTTTCTCAGTTATATGTATAGTGTTTAACGAAATAATAACAGTTGAAGCTCAAAGTTTATATTGTTCTAAATTTGAAAATAAAACAGTTGTTAGTACACCAGTGTACTTAGGTAGTAACACTGTAGTTAAAGACTGTGAATGTGGAGGTAAAAGATGCTTTAGAAAATGCTGTCCTTTAGATCAAGTGGTCAAGGATAGAAAATGTGAAACCATTGCAGACTATAACCTGGTAATAAACGAAGGTATCAATATCTTCGAAGACATGAAATTAAGTGAAACGGTTAATTTGAAATCAGGCCGTTACAACGTTTTAGCAGGTAAACTCTGTGAAAAAGTTTATCTTGCTGATTTCGACGTGTATTTGCAAGAGGTAAGGACATTACATTATATAAAATTCTTTACCTAGGTAATTTAGGATTAATAGACGTTTTGCATTATTCTAGTAATTATAATTCGACGTAACTCAGTTGTTTTGCACTTAACTTTGTATCAGGGGGTACAGGGTTCAAATCTCGCTTTGGCATGTACTAAAGGAAATGAAGTTTAATGAATTTCTATGTACATATTCGTAATAAAAACACATTTACGAAATGCGTCGAATACTACGGTGGGGGAAACATCGTGAGGAAACATCCCTGGTTCTCGAACAGGTAATAGTAAGTGCTTGTAAATGGCGACATGGCTTACCACCTGTCACATTGAGTACTGACTATCTGGTCAACACGTGGGTTCGAGGAGGCCATAGAATTACTACCTTCGCAATTGCGGAGATGGATATGTGTACCTCTGACTACCCCGCAAGTTTTAATGGTCGTGAACGCGTTTGTGTTTGTCTTTTTTTGTTACAAATTTATCGCCAAACTGAATTGGCCCTGAAATTTAGTCGTAGGTGTTAGTAATCTAAAACCGCACACTGTCGGCTTATCACTTGTTTGGATGCAATGTCAGAATAAAACACCCATTGCAAAATTATGAATAATATTAATTAATAAAACTTCATTTCCATCGGTATATGCTCAAACTCAAGTAGGATTTGAACCCTGTACCCACTGATACAGAGCCAAGCCCGAAACAACTGAGCTACGTCGAATAAAGTAGGTTCAAAGTAGGTTCGATCTTTTTAAGTTAAAAATATACATTTAATATTACGGATATTTTGTTCGATATGTTCTGGGCTGTAAAACTAACACCCTTTACCAACAATGTTCTCCACCAAATATTTATATATCTATTTACTTCATTGAATGATAACTATAAAGATACCTAACTTGTAATTCAAAATATCGTATAGGAACAGGTCATTTGCTGTCCTTTATTTCATTCAACAAGGTCGAAAACACACTAAATTACAGCTAGTACACAATTCTTCTATGTATCCAACACTTACTTTTTGGAATGCATTAGGATAATTAATCAATTTGAATAATTAATCCTTTGAGTGTCATTCCTTCACATAGGGTGTGAAATGTGTTTAATTCAATCCCACTACAAAACCCTTGGGTGTAATTTAGACTCATCGTGACGAAATGTTTTAGGAATTACTTTAACAAATTCATTTGGGGCGTTATTTCTAGTAACGACCATAGTTTATGTATAAAATATCTCTATGTTCTATTCAGCTGGATACAGCATGTGTATATTACCATCCGTTTTTGGAAATATCCTAGGGACGTTAAGAAATGAAATTCTTTTTTATTTAGTATAAGGATCACGAAATGACATTAAAATTAGAATTAAACGTTCTTAAGAATGAAAAAGAAATGTAAGTATTGCATTTCGTAATTGAAAACGTATTAATTACTTAACCAGACTTATAAACATATCACACTATTCGGTTATAATATGTTATTAATTAATAATGTGATATTTTATAAGTCACACTAAACAGTGCTCCATCGCATATTTGCCAATCGATTTCATTTATCGCTTATGATTGAAGGAATGTGATGAAAACTCCAGGTTACTGTCAACGATATTAAAACCTGTACCACACTGTAAAAAAGAGAAAATATCTAATGATTTGACAAAAATGTTGGTACTTTCTAGGTGTATGTGTGTGCGTATATATGTTTAAGAACTATATTGCAAGGCACGAGGAATTTTGATAGTTTTATTGGCTTTGCATTAGAAAATTCTTGATAGAGTTGCTATCTTACGCTGCCAAATTTGTTATTGAATGTATGCACGATACCACATGCTTGCAATAAAATATCGCGGTTGATCTGTTAGACAGTATACCTAATGTAAATTTTTATTTACATTCTATAAGAAATCTAACAATATAAAAGCTTTATTTATTGAGCTATCAGCATGGAGTGAAATTATAAAGCCATAAGCTTATAAATTTATAAAGTCTGCAAAAAACATGTTGAATGTGAATAACCAAAACGAACGCATTCACGACCATTAACCCTTGCGGGGTAGTCAGAGGTTCAGATGTCCATCTCCGCAATTGCGAAGGTAGTAATTCTATGGACACCTCGAACCCACGTGTTAACCAGACAGTCAGTACTCAATGTGACAGGTGGTCAGCCATGTCGCCATTAACAAGCACTAACTATTACCTGTTCGACGAACAGGTAGGTTTCCTCACGATGTTTTCCCTCACCGTATAATTCAACGCATCTCGTAAATGTGTTTTTATTACGAAAATGTACATAGAAATTCATTAAACTTCATTTCCATTGGTACATGCTCAAACGGGATTTGAACCCTGTACCCACTGATACAGAGCCAAGCCCCAAACAACTGAGCTACGTCGAATTACTAGTCGAATTATTGTGAATAACCATTATTAATATTTTGTCTACAAATTACATTTATGATATATTATTATTACTACTTTAAACTATTTTAATATTATTCTTTATATATCATTTAGGATGATGTATAACAGATATAATATAAGGCAGTCACAAACAAAATGCTGACAAGTAAACCGATTGGTTGTGTCTGTTTATTCTGTAGTTGAATTAGTACCAGGACGTTGTTTAACAAGTACCTACCTAAGCTTTTTCTCTAATTACTTGATGAAAGTTACTAACTTACCCGACACACTGTAATGCAATTGGTATTAACTCTAACACAACTTAGTTAATTCCCGGAACTGAAAGTGGAAACACTTACGTTTGTGCATTCTATTCCAAAGTTACAAATGCGAAGTGAAAATAATAATTTAGTTTCACTATACAAATCCTGGATTTACGAAACTTTTAAAGCTTACTGATTTATCAACATTATCTCACGTACATAAACAATTTCTAAAATAATAAAAACATACTTAAAATCATGATCTTCATAAACATTCTCTTATTAGTTAATTTCCTAATCCTATCTGATGCCATATCCAATAAAACAGAACCCAATTCTACTTACAACCAAATTGACTCTACAATACATTCAGATAATACAGTTTCAGTCGCTTTTTCCTTTCCTCTACATACATTTTGCACCACACAATACTGTGTTAGAAAATGTTGTGACTTAAATTATGTCATGAAGAAAAAAAAGTGTACCATTATGCCAGAATTGGACATTATACGGCAACACGGTGTCACCATACACAATGGGCTGATGCCTAACATAACAGTGCCTGTTCATCACCTAACAGTGATTGAAGGTAATGTTTGTGACAAGGACTACGCAGCAGATTTTGACGTGTATCTTCAGAAAGTGAGTTTTACTAAGTTAATTTTTCTAAGCTTAATACGTAATAATATTTGGGACACCATTACACTAATTGACACTAATAGCCCCTTGTTAAGTTCAATCAAGTTAAGAAATGTATACTTACTATGGACAGATAAACACATATAAAGCATATAGGTATATATACAACCAGACAGGAAAGCAAAAGAAAAGCGTAGTTCTTAAATTTTCCACCGGGAATCGAGCCTAGGATCTCTCGATTAGCGTTCGGCTGTGTTCAGACGTGCCCGTTTTGTGCGCGTTTGGGAAAACACGCGACGCGCGCTGAATCCGCGCGCGCAGAAAACGCGCACGTCTGAACACAGCCTTCCGATGGTAAACCATTCGAACCACGGAGGTCGTTAAATATGTACATATACATATATCCCTAAACCTAATTCGGTATGAATGGAACCTTGAAGACACACCTTTTCTTTGGTGACCTATGGTGAAACTATCGATAGAATTGGCATTGATATGGGATATCGGTTACAATGGTTAATGGATTTAGGACTAGTGATAAATAAAATCGATTTACCACTAGTCCTAAACCCACTAACCATTTGCTTTACTAGGATAATTAATAATACACGAGAATCTGCTGAATTGAAATCAGGTAAGTTTCAAGATATAGTGTTTTTATATAACTTAATTGATGACACATAAATCAATCATAAAAAGCTTGTAGGTGTGTCTACATACGTACGTGAGACAACAACATCGATTAAAAATTAATCTTTTAACGCGTTCGAGACAGAAAGGGCAAATTAATGTATTGGATAATGGGCTGGCAACCAAACACTAATCAAAACTAGAAAAATATAAAAAAAATCCCTTTGGATTCTATTTAAAGCGGGATTTATGTTACCAAAACTAGGACAGGGCAATCTGTAGAATTCTTAATTCGACATTTTCGAAACTATATTTAGAATATTGTAAAATTGCTCTGCTTATCTGGCACTAGGAAAAAGTATAAACCTTGATATATTTGACAAATTGTAAATTAAGAATAACAGATTTTAACTATTGTTTAGTGATGTGTTTGTAACAACTTACCGCTACCCGAAATTGAACTCACATAAGAAACTCACAGAAGTAAGTATTTCATAGTCACTACCTCCGAAAGGTTGTGAAGGAAGGCACCTAACTACAATTCTATTACGTTCCAGATTATCAAGGACGACATACTTAATTTTTGTTTAGAACCACTCACGTTAATGTTAATGTGTTAGTTACAATGCTAGCACTTCAGATCCATTAGGCAGGCGATAAACTAGAGTATTCAATTTGTTCTATCGCTCAACCCAAATTTATGAGTGTTCGTAAAAATACTACTGTATGACTTCACCTTTCACGTCTCTTGGGGGTGAATGGAACACTTTATTCTGCGGTACATGCTTATGTTATGTAGATAATAGTTGTAGTCTAAAGTATGTGTATTTGACTTTGAAATTCTAGAGTGTATAATCTGGCTAGATTACTTAGGTTTTAGACTGAATAAATTGTAACATGTTCCACTTAAATACCAGTTTAGGAGTACAAGATTGTTTTATTTTACTTATTAACAAGATCAGACAAAAATAAATTCGTATTATATTGGGTAGGTAGGTAATTAATAAAGAAGTCGGTCGAATTTTCCAAAATAACACGGGCCCGGCTAAAATTATCTCTTTGATTCTCCTTCTGAATAAACCGTAAACCTTGAGATAAAAACATGGTGATTAATTACGATGACAGAACTGGCTTGGTCACTCATTCATTGACCGTCGCGAGGTAGCACACCTCAGTTGCATCTTCGCTTCGATACAATACATACGCGAGCAAAACTTATTGCTGACAGATAAATAACAACATTGTTCAAAACCGGTTCTAGTCAAAACAAAACAGGAACTTATTGTGACCTTAAGAAATACATCGCAACTTTGGAAAAAACTTTGTTAATTTTATTACGATCTATAAATTAGTGGTTAATGAATATTTTGTTATTTTGAAGTGCTTAGTTTCATGTTTCTTAAGTTCTATGGTAATCAACAAAATAAATGAATAAACTTAAGTGCAACAAAAATATCAATAAATATTTTAAGCTTTAGTGATTTTTACGTGAAAATCAAAAGCTAAATATCTAATTAATATGGATTCCAAGATCTAAAGAACATATTAATGAATAAAAGTGTAAATACGTAAACAAGTAAGCTTGTTTGTATCGCCTATTTAAGCCGCATGGGTTTCCCCAAACCAGTATTAACTCATTAGATAATGAACCACCACAAATATAACTCGTTCACACGGTTAATTCACAAATTGCAATTAAATGTGTTATTATTTTCCATACAACGTGCGTCATGGTGCTAATTAAGTTGTTCGTTATTCAAACTACTATATTTTTGTGCTGCAGACGTCGCCACTTTAAGTAGAACTTAACGTGAATATTTAGTAGAATGTTTGAATAAACTCGTGATAATGGTGGATAAATATACAGTGTATATTTTGTTATTAAACTTATTTAGACATTACGTTTCAAGTGAATTGTGTCCGATAGACTCAACATTAGACATAACCCATGGCGTTCACCTTCCGAATGGGGAAATTTATGTCGACGGCCTATCTTTTTCTAAGGGCGAGTATTTTAAAGACAATGAGACTCAGAAACAATTAGGTTGTTTGTGTTTTAAAAAGAACTGTGTGAGAAAATGTTGCCCACCGGGTTTAGGGTATAATAAGAGTATACAAAAATGTGTGGCTGTCCAAGACCAATTCAACCCACCAATTTGGGGTACGTTCACGGTCTCTCATATGAATTTATCCGAATTCCACTTCGTGTACGGCAAGATGACTTGTGTGAAGGGAAAGGAGTATAGAATTAGACTAGCGCAGATTTCTCCGGAGTTTCATCTTACAACGGTGAGTGGTTAATATATTGAGGTCGATTAGTAGATATTCATAAAAAGAAGGACTTCTACCATAGTAACATTTTATTAATTTGTTTTACCACTTTAACATTATAACATTTTATAATATTACTAAGCATACTTTACCTGTATTTCTAAACAACAGGTTCAATATGATGAATCTTCCAACGTATGTCTGGTTTATAGTCTATCATTCTATCAGGATAACCTACTAGCCGAAATTTTGTTACAGTAGATAACGATATATTATTATTAAATACGAGTAGGTCTGTGCATCATAAAAAGATAAATCGATGTGAGTGTAAATGTGCTCCGTTATTACAACGTAAACAATGCAACCTTTATGATACCAAGACTTCCTCGTATTAAACGTGGTACTTCGATTAAGTCGTTTACAATGGAAAAAGTGGTTTCTCAACTTAATGGCTTAAGGGTACTAGTTAATATTATCCTCACTTACGAACGAATCTGCATATAAAATGTACTTCATACCTAGTATTAAACAAATAATAATTATCATTTATTCCATAAAAAGATAATGTTAACTACTTATATTTCTTATTTCGTTAAGTTAGTTTCGTTAAATTAATTTCACACTAAAATGAATATGAATAAAACTTAATACAAAGTACATAAAAAAAGATAACGATCACTAGTGTATTTGAACATAAAATACACATAATTGACTAGGCTAAGAATATTCTATCATTATTTATGTTGTATTCGTAGGTTCGTTGTAAAGCTGTTTATTCTATGAGACTAACACTTAAAGTATGTACCTATATTTTTTACTATGAACTAACAGCTTAGTTGAGTAATAAAACAAAATAAACTTGAAGTTGTATTGCCAAACCAGTGTGACCAGAGTTATACTAAGTTACCAGACTACTCACACCACTTTTAGCAATCTCATTGCTTTACAGTTGTATCGTTTAACTAGTGTATACGTAATAGTTTAATTTGTTTTAATCTGGTATTCTTTCTCCACAAATGGGATGAAAGTGCAGGCACGTAAAGGTATCAAAAGATGTAGTGGATCAATCAATCAACGTATAACACTATACTGAACATAACCGTGCCCTATAAGATACACGAACACTCGTGACCTTCATCCAGCAATGACCAGCGGCCTTCTGCCTAGCAGGGGATCCTATACTAAGTTTGTGAAAGCTTCCTCCATTTGAGGTATTAGATAGATGCAACTACAATCTCTTTCGGGGTAAACAAAGCTTAAAAGACGCATATATTCGGATACAATCCCGATTTATAAATTTATAAAAAAAATGCAGTTTTACTCCTCAGGGGATCGAATCCGGAACCTGTGCATAGCACGCGCATCTAACCTTTCAGCTAACGAGCTCATCAAATTATGATTAAGGACTGACATTGTACCTGCGTTGCGATTGAGCGGTATCACGCAAGAAATTAATTACGTTACGTAGTAATTGAATTAGTAATTATCTGCTATTTTTATTCCTATAGTTCTGAGAGTTGTCATATCCCTTTAATCATATGCTGTTGGTTTGTGTGAGATAAATATCGTGAGGAAATGTGGATAGGTGAATAGTATATGTTAACGGCGACGGACTACTCACCTGTCACATGGGCTATTTGGTGAAACGTTGCTTTTAGTCGACAAAGATTAGATTCGACGGTCGTCACTAAAACCTCGTACTACGACTACTGGTATTAATATATAGAAAAAATACATAGAATTTCAGTGTCTTGGAGACATTGTCCTCGATCACTTTTAGCATTTCTATGGGGGTTATTATGGAAACGGATTAGAAATGAAATAAAATGCAATGTAAATAAACATAAAAGAGCATTCTGGTAAGAACCTCAGTTATTTAGGAGTGTTCATTTAATAATAAGCGATGTACTAGCCTCTTATCAACTTCACATTAGGAAATAACTATTGAATCACACTCTACATCGGAGGCATACTATTAGTATCTAAATATAATACGGAAAAAGTGTAATGTTAGAAGTACCTATAACCTTCAGGTGTATAAGATCTTGAATAATCAACGTCCAGCCACAGATGTTGAAAGAAAAGGGTAATTATTATATTGCCTCCATTGGGAATCGAAACCGGGACCTTTCACGATGAACGTTGGTGTCTTTAACCGTTCGCGCCTCAGAAGATATCAAGTAAAGAAGTAATATACGCATTTGTTACTTCCATATCTTGTCAAGTAGGCTCTATTTGCCACCAGTTTCAAAGGCTTTACTTTGTGCATACCAAAACCTGTATGTATACGTGATTAGGATTTACATGAGCGTTACACGTAATATGAAATCCCAACTCTTAACTGTTTATCGTTCATTGTTGGATCCTGTTTAGTACAGATTGCACTATTGTAACTATTGTAATACAATGCATATTATGTATTTAGCACTTTAATTTAACATTAATACTGACGAACGTATACTATTTAGTAGACTAATCTACCATTAAAAATTACATATATGAACGAAATTATCATCAAGTAATGATGAATGTGACAAGAATTCTTTAATAATGACATACATGGATAAGGTCGTATTTCTTCCAGCCATATGTATTATAGTTAGAATGGTAAAGGAGTAATTAATATACTTCATATAAAATCAGCACCTTTATTTTATTAACTTGATAAAATACCGCAAATTTAAATTTAGAACGTACAAGAGTTTCTATACTGAAACGAAATTTAGTTTTGTATAAAGTTCAGTAAGATTCAACGAATAGGCGAATAAAAATTCTTTTGTGATGACTGATGATAAGTGTTATGACTTCTCGTGTGTTGTTTACGAGATATATCTCTTTAGAAATATAGAATTAGCATTCTTTTAAATAAATCTATTACTGTCATTAAAGCTATCTTTTTCAATGGAATGTAAGTAGATTCGTGAAGACAAGGTAGCAATTAAAATATTAAATAATAATATACTTACACGTTCTTTTAATAATTAACTGTAGATGTCGCCAGTTGTTTCCTACAAAAATAATGGATATAGGTAGGTGCGAGTAATTAGGTGATTTAGTTGATAGAAATATGTTCGACTAATATTATCTTTGTCTCAATACCTAGTCACGTACACAATAATATAAGGAAATAAATAATACTTTAAAATGAAAATTCCAATTGGAGCATGAGGAAAATCTAATGTATTTAATAATCTAAAATTACTTTAATATTACATCACTATGTAACCAGGGTAACTCGGTATTATATAAATACACACATGCATACTTTTGTTGCTGGTCACATTCTGATGGATTATTTAACTTAATACGTGTTGAATAATATGTGCAGAGTTTCTTGACATTTCTTCTCCGCAGGATTTTGCTTTACGAAATGTCAATAGTTTAATTAGATTTATTTATATTTTTTTAAGATTAACTAATTTTAATGTAAATTTTTCATGACAGTTTTTTTTTACTTTTAATAGTTAGTTATTTTATGATCCTTATGTTGAATAAAAAAAACACGACATACAGAGATATCAAATGTGCCGATCCTTATATAACACTTCCTCACTTCATTTAGGTACATTCATAAACTTTAATATACAAACTTGGCGGTTATAAAAACTCTTACAGTTATACCCGCCTTGTCATAGGAAGCGACTAAGTGATCAGGGGTAAATGTAATATATTAGCACCCTAATGCTAGTGACCTGTTACCGTCACTCCATATTAGAGAATCAGAACCCCAATACATACTTAAAATTCCTTAAAATATCATGTCCACCTCGAAATGGATTATATGACGTAACTATTTGTCATAAGTATGTATCATAAATAAATAATTAAATTAAAAAAATAATTAAATAAACACCTTTTTAAAGTTTAACTCTACCTGTGACTCTACTACTATCTTTTTATTGCAGGATGGCCAACTATATGCAGATCTGCCCCACCTCATCCCACCGTACATCATATTCCCTCCCACAAAGTATTGTCTGGACACTTTCGTATTCGAGGATGACAAAGGAAATGTTACTACCAAACTGGACGCCCTTATCTGCCAAGAAATCGATGAGACAGATACCAAAGACGAGCTGAAGTATACCAGTGCAGGTAAGGTGTAATGTCATACACAGTAATTAGCGTAATAGTTGAACAGAAAATTGAGTATTGGGAACCCTGTAGAAATAAAAGATTGCTATTTAGTTGAGGAGTACTTATTCCCGATTTATCCCTTATATACAAATTTGCTATTATCTAACATAGATCTCCATGGTATACGATGAGAGGAAACTATAATACGCAAATCTCAACTCTCGTAAGAGTACATGGCTTTATAGAACAAAGTCAAAGGGGGTCATATATAGGAATTTAGTATTCATGTGTATTTTATGTATAAAAAAATAGTACGATATTTATGTAACAATAATAATTATGAAAGCATTTAAAGGAAATTACAATTAACAAACGTACAAATTAGGTACCTACAGCTTATGATTAGCGTATATCATTTGTAATATTAGAACAATCATTCTACAAATGGCGTGCTATAATACCGTGACCATACCTTCCAGGTATGCTCATATCCTGCTTCTTCATCCTGATCACGGTGGCAGTGTACTCCTGGTTGCCAGAACTCCGCAACCTTCACGGAAGGGTGCTAGTGGTGCATCTCCTCTGCCTTCTATCTGCTTTCCTGATATTTGCGACTATGCAGATACTACTGTTCATAGATAACATTGGCCAGGATTGCTGCGTTATGATGAGTAAGTAAAATAACTAAGCACCTAGAGACATAAACTTCCACGTTTTTAAATCTTTTTCTAGATGAACAGAACCATAGATGCGAAATGTTTCTTAGCAGGACATTGATATGGAATATTGGTGATAATTGTTAGCCTATCGCCTAATCGATTCCATTTACCACTAGTCCCTTAGTTGCCTGCTCCGCAATTTTGGAAAGAACTGCAGCGTTTAAGCATTTTATTTACGTGCCAAACCAGTGCAGAACAAATAAATAGTGATTTACTTTTAAGGACTACTATGCTAGTACGGAAAATAGTACGTTATGGGTAGACTTAAAAACGAGATAGTTGTGTTTTATAAGACCAAAGATATATTACGTTTTACGTCCGTAACATTGTTAACTTACATATTTTTTACCAGAGTCAAAGCCTTGACCTTATCTATTGTATTGTGTGTTATAACGTGAATTTTCCCAAATGGTTTTACCCATCAACTAGTTTCATCGATATCGTAATCAAGCGGCTATTTCAATGCATCATCATAAAAATAACTTATTATACGTAGGATTCGGAAATCACAGTTCTTAGGTTCGATCTCTTCTTGATTTTATAATAATGGAAAGGTTGGTATTCTTAATTTCTTTATTTAAATAAATTACTCTACAGCACAGGAATAATGTAAAGAAATATGTGTATATCTTAGAAGGGTCTGCGCTAGTGTGTTTACGTTTTTTTTTTTATTACAGCATTCTTCGTGTACTTTAGTATGCTAGCAGCGTTTTTCTGGCTGAATATCATGTGTTTTGACATCTGGTGGACGTTCAGGTAAGTGCTTATTTACCTTTGTCATTAATACTTTAATTTCACTATTATTTTACTATTTATATTTAAGGTTTTGTGTACTTTACATTATGTACTTCAGTCACATTGGAATAGAAAATAACTGACAGGCTTCCACTCTTATAATTTATACATCTAGGGTCAGTCATAGTTCGCTTCCTACGTAATGCTGCTTAGAAAACAATTCTTAGCTTTCGTCGCTTAGAAAACAATTCCACCTACGACATACAATGTGACAGTATTCTATACCTTATTATCATGAACTTAAACTTAACTTTCCAGTGGCAAACGAGGTCTGAACCTAGAGAGGTTGTCCGACCGTGGCAGGTTCATAGCATACGCTTGCTACGCGTTTGGGATCCCCACTGCACTGACTGTGCTGCTGGCTTCCTTGGAATATGCTGACCTATCCTACCCGCTGATGCCGAGGATCAGAGTTAGCGGCTGTTTTCTTTACGGTGAATATTATTTTACATACATGCATATACGTTTACGTCTTTTAATCCCTTTCTGTGTGGAAAGAACATTGGAGATCTCCCATGTCACTTTTTAGCAGCAGAATATTGGGGGTATGTTGCTAACCTATGGCCCATTAGATTCCACTTATCTCTAGTTCCTTAGTCACCTCCTACGACATGCCGGGATGAACTGCAGCTAGTTAGCATTCATTTTACGTCTCAGACTTGCACAGGACTTATGCATTATCTCAACGTACGATCTTTAACATTTCTCACGTTTGTTTCTCTGACCACAATCGAGCCCTTTAGTCTACAACCATTCTCTTAAAAAAAAGTGATTAGGGGATAAGTATCTAACTTAACTATTTAGAAACAAAGTATATGTATCCTCCATTGCCTCTTCAAATTTAAGACATTTTACAGTCGAATTTCTAATGGGCCCAGAAATAAGTAGTCTCCAATTAAACCACCCTTTATAGTTCTTACCTCTATCTATACGAGTATATTACAGCCCAACATTAATTACAAAACCCATTTCATTCAAAGTGAGTCGCAGGAATAACGTGTCAGTTAATAATGAATGACTTGTAATATTTTGAGTAATTATCAAATAGGGTTATTGGTAAAGTAATAGAGGGGTTGTTATAAAAGTAACTACCTAAAAGCGCTACCGGGTTTAAACACATATGGAAGAGAATGTCTGTGAAACGGAAATAAATAGTTTATTTTGCTTTTTATATATACCTATGATAATATCACAGATATACGAATAATCAATCCACGATAATATGAAGTAAACCATTTACAGGATAACCATACGTTATAAACTTCTCTACATAATATAATTACTAACCTCAGGAACTTTATACTACAGAGATGATTTTTAACTCCAAAATTCCATCACTCGCTCGTACACTTTAGAAATCATATACCTTTCATAAAAGAATATCAAAAAAGATAATCTTTTTTGAAAAAATATCAAAAAAGATAAATACATTCAAAATGAACTCAGGCTATTTTAATAAATTCATATCAAAATCTCTTTTCCAGGTAACAGTCGGCTTCTTTACTTCTACACGCCGATATTCGTCCTTTGCATTGCGAACATAACTTTCTTCACGCTGACAACGATTAAGATTGCTGGAGTCAAAAAGCAGACTTCAGTTCTCAAGTCCAAAGAGAGTGCTACCCATGACCAGCACAGAAAGGATAAGCAACGGTATGTTCGCATTTTATAACTGAATCTTTTTTCGGTGAATATAGGACTATTTATTATAATACATTTTAGCAATAAAATCTTTACAATAAATTAACAAAATATTTTCAAACTTAAAACTAATTAAAATAATTTAACTATAAATTAATTATTAACTGGATCTAAATACATCTATTATGAATTTGCCTAGTAAAAATAGAAGCAGTAAATTTAAATACAGTTGACATAATTTTATAATATGTTCTTCTAACGAATTGCATCAAAGATAACCTAATACTGGACTAGGCATTTTCTTGCATGTAATATTGAATATTTTGAAATGATGTAGCTTAAAGAACAGTTACAAGGTTTTTGGTACTTTGATATAGTCGTTAATCTATGCGAATTGGTAACTTAGAAGTTTAGATTTATTGGCATTGTATATTTATATGTTTCCTTACAGACTGTGGCTATACTTAAAGCTGTTCATAGTGATGGGCATTAACTGGATCTTTGAGGTAATCAGCGCCATTTACGGAAAGCCAACCTGGTATTTTAGAGTTATCGACATGTACAACGTCCTCATTGGCTTTACAATCTTCCTCATATTTGTTTGCAAACGGAAAATTCTCAGACTTATCAAACGAAGGTAAGCGTCTTCATTTCAATCTTTATATTTAGTCTATCATAATGTTTCCTAGATTGATCCAAATCTTTGAGTTTTTTTTGTTTATCTTACGTTTCGTTATGATCCTTCCTTTTTCATTCAACATTATTAAGTTCAATCATTGTTATTTTTAATTTTTCAATAATCATTTATAATTACCATTTACCAAATCTAGAGCCTCACTTCTCTCACCTAAGATTAAAAGTTATTTAGAATAAAACTTTACAGTAAATCAATATGTGATCACGATACAGGATCATAGTAAACCAGCATAACAAGCAACAGGTGATGAAATCTGTTTGCAACGAGATGTTTACTCGAACTAGCATATTCCGCAAGAGTTTGGAACCCAAACGAGAAAGTGTTGACACCATCGGGACTACAGTTGATAATGATGGTCCACCACAGACTAGATTTTAGGAAAACACCAAAGAAATTTATGCTATCGAAGTCAATACTCACGTCAACGAATCACCGGGAGTAACAATGTTCATCGATTGGGTATGAACAGAATATGTTTGGAATGAACCTTGAGTGGTTCCTACTACTAACTTTAGTAAGAGTGCTTTAAGTACAATAATAATATATTTAGGACAGATTGCTTGGGGATAAAGAAGCGACGAAACTACTAATGGAAATTTGAAACCGCACTGAGAGAAAATATTTTAAGATGCACTAAAGCTAATGTTATTATAAGTATACACTGCATGTGAGAATCTGATTGCACGTACTAAAAACTAAAATAATATTGGGATGGGAAACGCTTTATATTATATTTACTTAGTTAGAAATAACTAAACCACAATTTACAAGCTATTACAATTATGAAATTATGCTCACCTTTTTTGGATATGCGATAAGCGTTTGAGAGTGTAAAAGTATTTCTACTATTAATTTCTATATAACTAAATAACAGTCAGACCAATGGTTTTTATCCGATATTCAGTGAGTTTGATGTTTCTTTGTATTCCAGATACAAACAATGTAGAGGTCAACCCATGTCAAGATCTCAAGCCACGCAGTCGTCTTCAATAACAAGGACGACGAGCCAAAACGAGTTTAGGATGCATTCTATCAACAAATAAACAATTGTGCTTTTGCTTTGTAATAAATATCGTTTGTAACTTTCTATATTGAGAAATCATTATATAGGTGTTAATGTACCAGAATCTGGTATAATTTATAAATAAATCGTAGCCGTTGGAGTTTTTTTTTTCGATTTGTACCTTTACTGAACTCGTTTCATAAGTTTGAAACGTACTTTCACATAAAGAGATAGAAATAATTACGATTACAATAACTGTACAAATTGGATAAGTGGTTAAGTGAAATCAAGGCATATATACTGTCGCATAATCAGTACTATTTTAATTGTAAGTTTCAATTATATTTTGCTAGTTTGATTCAAATATATGCTAATGTGCAATTGGTGTTGTTTTACATGTTAGTGATTTCTGTGGATTACGTTTGAATTATGTATTTTGAGATACAAGAACTGTTTATCACGTTATTATACCAATATGATGTTTCAAGTTCGCTGCGTCCAAGTGCTGGAATGATATACCGCCACCTATCCGTGACGTTGCTTCTAGGACAGTCTTCTGCCGTAGGTTTAAGGCTTATCTGCTGGAGCAACAAAAATCCTTACCCTAAATCCTACCTGTGTCTAGCCTTGTCGGTGCAAATACCAGATATTTATATAAATGTGTTTGTTTTAATATGTCTGTATATGAAATATATTAATGTGTGGTTAAGTGATAATTGTGATGTACTGGATATATAGGTATTGAGTTTAAATTGTATACATTAATGGTTGTATGTGTTGTAGTGGTATGTATATGTATGTTTCTAAATATGTTCGTGAATTAATTTATATATGTATGTGTACATATATTTACATGCGTATATATATTTATATATATGTTTGTATATTTATTTATAAATCTATTATATATAAGTTATGTATGTAAGTAATTATTGCGATGTTTATTACAATTATATAATTGTGTGTACGTTTATTATCTTTATTATATGCAGCTTGTGACAGTCTTCGAATCGGGTGCTGCCGGAGGACCAGTGATGCAGCCTAGCTGCATCGTATACTGAGGCAGCACCTTTTCACTGCATCAATGGTTTTCATTCTTTATGTTTATTGTTATTGTTTGTGTATTTAATGTAATTTGTGCAGTTGTGCAGTGAATAAAGTATTTTCTTTCTTTCTTTCTTTCTTTCTTTCTAATATAAGTATTTGATTGATATTTAGTTTCTGAATATGTATTTTTCCTTACGCAGAAGAGAACTTCCGTGAATAGGTGGCTAATACGATTCTGTTTTAATAATTTAGATTTATTAATAGTGAGATCTAGTCTCTAATATTAATGTTTGTACAAATAATGCAAATGATGTTTGTATGAGTAGCTGCAATAAATATTTAACACTTCAGGTGGTGTTTATTTTATTTACCCTACATATCTACAGATCTAGATCTGCTGTACTTGATGATTATAAGGGATAGACATGGCAGATGGTAGGGTAGTGTGTAAAAGGAGGTGTCAATGACAAATGCCCCTCTATAGGGAATCAGACTTAATGTTTATGTATGTATGTATGTACATAGCAGAATAACGAGAGAGATGATGCACCAGTGTCAAGCTAAATTTAAAATAAAGTCAGCCTAAAGGTTATTCATTTGAGTTTAAATCACATCTTTTAACCTCGGAACTACATAATAATAAAGCGAATTTAACAATTATGCTGTAAAATTTTACTTCAAATTAAGCATCTTACCCTGAGGGTTTTGAATCCTAAACCGTACTAAATAATGAAACTACGCAACTACAAAGTGGGCTATCAAAATACTAGGAAAGTGTATTCTAAAAACAGATAGGACTGAGTCATACAAAAATCGGGAATTTAGTGATAAAAGCCATGACGCCCAGCTTCTCTGTTTATCACAACAGGATGCTCAATGTAGGCAAATGCAAAGCTGGATTTGTTCAAAACAGTGCAATTCCAATGTAACATAACAAGAATAAACATGTCAAAAGTAATCCTTTTAATTATTTATTGTATTGTAGTTGAAGCCCAAATAATAGATAAAGAAGAGAATGAGATAGATGGTTCAACTGTATCAGATGATTGGACATATTCGGAAACGACAACTAGTTTGCAAGATACTACTTTGCTTGAGCACATAAGTGATTTTAATGATTTTAGTGAAACTACAACTGAAGAAACACGAGGTGTAACAAGGAAAAGAGTGATTATTAAAAAGTGCTGCCCAGTTTCAAAGTATGTGTATATAACACCAAAAGGCAGAAAAGTATGTGGATCTCCAAGAAAACCCATTCAAGGCTTAAATTATGATACGGTACAAGTTTACGATACTGATTTTAATAAATTGGATAATCATTTTGAACGGTTATTTCAAGTGGTTGTGAACGAAACATTTGCGGTGGTGAATTTTAGCAAAATGTTTGATGTAACGGCGGATCCTGACTTAAAAGTTAGGGGTTATTTGATTGAGGTAAGTTTTCATAAGGTTATTTTATTTAATTACAAGAAAATCCACTTGAACATGAATATGTCTACGTAGTCACCAATTTGTCTACGTTAGATTAAAATGAGGCATGATATTATGAGAGTGACGAGGTACGTCATTGAGACAAAATATTATTATTCCAAGCATTTTTTCATTTGATTACATTTGATAACAAAATAGATACATAATGGTATTTTCTTAAGCACTAGCCTATTAGTATTTAAAAATCACTCAAATGAAGAAAAACGTATTTTACTAACTGTAATTTTCAGGATGGCCAGCTCTATTGGGAATTCCCGAATATGTTTGATCGATGGCAAGTATTTGGGAGCCCCAGTGAATTTTGCATCGATCATCAAATTACCAAAAACATCTCAATTGTAAGATTCTGGGCTTCTATAAACACAAGTGAATACAATTCCCCACCGGAACATTTAGTTTATAGTAAGTAACTCTAAGGTGATTTACTGCAACATACCAAACATATACAATTTCTCCTTTCGGGGTAGACATCCATACATAGGTTTGAAAAACCCCATCGAAGATTAAGTACAGTATATATCATATAGTCTAAAGGTGGTAAGGTGGTGTTGCTAGTATAGTTTTCCGGACAAGCAAAAACGCAACATACAAAAAAGCATTAGAATTATCTATAACCACTAAGTGTGATTAAGAAGTTGTATGGATATCAATGAAATGGGCTTTAAATAAACAATGTTGCTCCGGGGTGGCAAAAAGTATCTGAGATCTGTGCCTACTTCTTGAATCTTGCTCTGGGAATTGAACTTGGAACCTTCGGTTGAAGCCACGCCCATAAATAATTTAATTCTAGGAAAAAATATTATCCCTAAAAGCATTTTCCATTAGGATATAAAATGATAGATGTGTTATAATTTTCTGTTACAGCTATGATAGCATCTACAGCCGGTCTGATGCTAGTAATAGTCGTTTATTCACTTATACCGAAACTAAGAAATCTAGGTGGACTTATATTGATGTCTTATGTTTTGAGTTTGATGTTCGCTTATGGATTATTATCCACTTTGAAAATATTCATTATGATTGGCGATGTTACCTCTATTATGTGTCAAAGTTTTAGTAAGTATTGTCTTATTACTTATCTTATTATTCCTAATCAAATATTTCTTTTTAATTAGATTTATTTACCTAAGATCAGAAACAGATCTTTAGACAATTTGTTTGAGGCAGTAGACCAGATTACATACCAGGTCAAAAGTTTATTTGAAGAACTTCAATCTTGTACATAATATTATTCAAGTATAATTCTTTTTATTATGCTTATTATCTTAGAAAGAATGAAGCTATAATAAAATATATTAATTACCATTTATGTTGTTTTCAGCGTTTGCAATTTACTTCTGGTTTTTGTCAAGTTTCTTTTGGTCAAACGCTATGTCTATTGATATTTGGCTAACGTTCAGGTGAGTTCAGTTCTGCATACTTTTCTGACCTGGTAACAGCATTTGCGACCATCAGTGCTATTGCACCGTATGAAAGCAGTCAATAATATAATTAAACTTGATTATTTCTTAGAGCTATAACTTAATACATTATACTTTTATTAATACCGTTCTGTATAATATAGAGTCTGTAAAATTTAAACATGATTAAGAATAATAGATGATAATTAGCGAAAGATTGAAAGTAGGACATATTAAATAAAAACATAAATATTATCGAGATTTAATCCTTTTAAATAATGTTATCCTTACTCAATACAGTGTTAGTCATATTCATTCTTGTTGCTTTGTTTTGCAGATCCTACACAACAGATCACAACGTGCAATATACTCATGATAGGCATAAATATTCACTTTACTGCTTGTACTCCTGGGGGATTCCTTTCATCATGACAACTGCAGTATATGGCATTGAAATCACTGATCTATCAAAATGGTCGTGGTTTGTAAAACCTAACGTTTTGAAGAAAGGATGTTTCATAAATGGTAATACAATTTACAATTTAGTTGATGTTCTGTCTAGTTCTCGAATAATTTGTTTAGAAATAAAAAATAACACATAGAGCTAAATAATAAAAGAAATATCTTAAAAGTTTATTTTAACGCTACGAGTATTTCCATGATGTTATTCCACAAGAAAACATATTTCTCTATGTACCTATAATATGTAATAACATTTCAGGAGGCGAAGAATTCTTGTACCTGTACGTACCGATGTTAATATTGATAATTTCCAACTGGATACTGTTCCTAATGACGGTCAGAAAAGTTTGGCAGCTAACTCGTGACACTAAAATTCTTCAAAAACACGGAAAGTCTTCCTGGAGATCAAACAGGAGTAGGTAAGATTTAAAATTAGATCTTTTAATGACCATATTTTTTTATCATGTTCTGTATTGGCATAAAAAGAGCAAGTTGTTTCAGTCTTCGAATTTTTCCTTAAATGAGTACTGATCCTTCATGAATTTTCAGCAGTTATTGTGTAATAAGTATCAATATATGTGTGTAGTATTGTATTGTTATAATATATGTGTGTACCTTTAGTGTCTTTAACTACTGAGAAACACATTGCAAGTATAGATAGGCACTTAAGTACTCGTGGGAAATAAAATCTAAATCATTAATGCCTTTATTTCCACAGACTAAACATCTGCTTGAAGCTGTCCGTTATAATGGGAGTGAATTGGGTGTTTGAGGCTCTAAACACGCTCAAGTATGGAAGGATGGTGTGGTACATCGGCGACCTGTTTAACTCTCTAATCGGAGTCACGATATTCCTCATTTTACTTTGTAAGCCAGACGTAAAGAGGTTACTTGTAAAAAGGTTCGTTTACTGATTTAACTTAATTTGTAACTTTAGGTAGGTTCTATAAACATATGTCGTACGTATATCTGTATATACTATACTATATACGTATTTATAAATTATCCCGTGCTTCTCTGAGACGCGAAACAATGCTAACTAGCTGCCGTTCTTCCCGGCATGTCGTAGGAGGAGACCAAGGGGCATCGCATAAATGGAATCTGTCACCAATGTTCCATATGACACCACAACCCCAATATTCGTGGAAAAAATTACTAGGAGATATAATCATAAGGGAATTAAAAAACGAGTATATACTTGAACATACATGTGATCTACTTTAGTGCAACCTTTCGATCTACATTAAATGTTTGACGTTCAATAAGTGATATCAATATCCTTATGTTGAATAAAAGATTTTCATTTCATTTCATGTAAAATTAAAATGAAGAAGACTTTGGATTTAATAAAATGATATTTTTATTTATTGCACAGATTTCGCTGTGAGAAACAAATGGGAAGCAAGTGTGTGAGTGTAACACTAATCAAGACAAATACTTGTTCCCAAGATACACAGACGCCAGTTTGCCTGAGATATGAATTAAATGATTTATAAAGTAAACATAATTGTTTAATTTTCTTAATGCAATGAATACTGCATTTTCTATTAAATACAAAGACATTCACACAATCAGTCATCCAGTTATGCCATCGTGAGAATAGATAAACTAACTATATTTCTTCATGACGGTGACTAAAGATAATTATATGGTTTAATGATGGGCTGGCAACATGTGATTAATATTCTACACCTATGCCATTACAACACATATAATCACTATACTGGTGATAAATAAAATAGCATGGCCCCGAAATGCAGTCCGCCCTGAAAGTGATAAGAAGACATCTTATCGAATAAACATCTTATTATGGTGTCAAAGGCAACAGATTTTAGGACGTATGGGATAAATCTCATTACATAATCCGTGATATATTATATCACGGATTCCTGGCAACCAACTGAACAACTCTAACAAATAAATACCATATCGCTATTATCCAAATAGCATCGTGGTAATCGTATATGACACTTAGATTCGCAATCTAAGATTATACAGGGTTATTTGAAAAACATCAACAACCTCGCACGACTAGATAGCTAAAATCATAAACAACAACATTTGTTCTACGAGTTTTATCATAACTCAATACATTAAATAATAATGATTTTTCAAGCTATTATTGTACTGTCGTGACATTTGTAGGTCTATGTTCGATTCACGTAGGTAAGAAAAGGCGACGCGCACGACGCGATGCGATGCCCATAGAGTTAAGAACATTCAAACGTAAAATTAAATTGATATTTATTTTTGTATGAAAGTAAAATGTGTCAAATTATCAAAAGTCGTAGAACAAATGTTGTTGTTCACGATGATAGCTACCTGGTCTTGCGAGGTTGTTGATGTTTTACAAATAACCCTGTATAACTCTTACCTACAGAGTTACTCTTGTAGTACTGACAAAATTTTCAAAAATTAAGATTTTTTAAGTTCCTGTCGGCTTGCTAATGATACCAGCGCGGATAATATATTCTGTCTATGTAGTATATACTTTAGCTAGAATATGAAACAGCCATTATATTTGACGTTTGACTGACATATAAAGAAAGCAAAAAAGTTGACGTTTTCATTGATTGATTTTTGTCGCTGCCTTGCCGTCCGCACTGCTGACTGTTTCAATTTAAAGAATTCATTATATTTTAACAAATTATAACTTAAAATTTGCTGGAATTAAACCTCTAATTATATGCCCTTTTATTAAAAAACATTGTAATTTATTTTCATGATGTCGGAGCTTGTTGATGAAAGGTAAAACTTGGAATAGGATTGCTCATTTTTAAATTAGCATTTTACACATCATCTTACTAATCTTAAATACTTTCAGAGTTACTGATGAAGTCGAGGCTTTGGAGGCTATTTTGATGGACGATGTTATCATTAAACGCGAAGATGGAGTGCCGAAGAGTATAAAAACTGTGGTGCACCCTTCGACGGGTGACGATTCGACAAAACAGTTCGTTTGCGTTACTCTGGAAGTGCAGCTTACTCCAGAGTATCCAGATTGTAGTCCTGACGTCGCCTTGCGCAACCCAAGAGGCTTGGATGATACTGTAATGAGTAAAATTCACAGACAAATGAAGGAAAAACTAGTTGACTGCTTAGGCCAACCTGTTGTCTTTGAACTGATTGAGGTGAGAACTTTTAACTATATCCAAGACTCTTATTGCAAGGAGAGCCCCTTTAAAAGTTATAAATATTATTTATAATTACATAGCTTGTAACAATGAAGTAAATTTTCAGTTATTATATTATAATTTAGACATAGGTAGAAAGTGTGTTTTGATGACATTTGGTAGAGTAAATCATAACAATATTCCTATCTCAGAAAACTAAAAAACTGAATAAACTAATAAAGTTTTATTATTTTTGTAGCTAATAAGAGAAAATCTAACTGAAAGCAATTTACCAAGTGGACAGTGTGTGATATGCCTGTACGACTTTGCGGATGGTGATGTCTTTGTCAAAACGCCATGCTACCACCATTTCCATAGTCATTGCCTGGCCAGCCACTTGTTTGCTGGAGAGAGAAACCATAAGGAAGAGATGGAGAAGCTACCAGCCTGGCAGCAAATGGATGCTCCAGCTTATCAGGTTAGTTTCCTTATAAATTATATTCCTCATACAATATAAGCCTCAACAATTTTTTAATTAAAGTAACCCCTGCCATCCGAAGTATATCTGCAAATTGAATGCATACACATGACTACTTTCAGACAAAAGTGATCCGACTATAGTTTTAGTAAAGAAACAGGACTATCAAAACTATACTTATACTCTAAACACTCATTGTGTTATATCAAATTGCTCATCATTGTACCTTCACTAGAAAAATGTTTATTTCTTATTTTCAGCAAACTTGCCCTGTTTGTCGGTCAGTGATTTCGTTTGATGTTGATATGCTGAAGAAGGCCCCTCCACCACTTGATTCTCTTTCGGAACCTCCATTTTGCCTCACTGCTGAGCTCAAGGTATTGTAATACAAGGAATAGACAATGTAGGCAATCAAACTATCTCTATCTACCTTATAGGACTGAGTGATCATCACCAGTATTGTGAAAACTGGTTACCACTAAGAGGAAATAATAGGAGATCAGGAAACAACATGAATTCACTTTTAAGATCCTATATTCTTGATCCACATGTAAATATTAGTATACTAGCGACCCGCTCTAGCTTCGCACTTCTGGCTATTTAATGGATGTTATTTTACGTATAAACCTTCCTCTTGAATCACTGTATCTATTAAAAAAAACTGCATCAAAATCCGTTGCGTAGTTTCAAAGATTTAAGCATACAAAGGGACATAGGGACAGAGAAAGCGATTTTGTTGTATACTATGTAGTGATTTCGATTGTTTACAATATTTAAAATAAATAACATAATTTAACATTCCTATTTATTTTTCACCAGGCTTTGCAAAAGCAAATGGCGGCGTTGTTGGCTCATCAAGTGGCCAAAGGTGGAGTGGTGGGCATTGGGGATAATGGACCTCCACCTCTGACTATCACTACACCAGAAGATAATGAGGTAAAGTTTATATCTACATTAAAAATATAACTGTTAATGAGGGAAAACATTGATAGGAGACATTAATAATAACTAAACTGAGTTATATAATCTTACGATATAGAATCACATATCCCAACAATTCAATTTCATACAAATGTTATTTTGGATACTGCAAATTTAAAGAAAATGAGTTCAACTTTAATATCATTACAGTGTACTGTACTCATTTAATCATCAACAACAATGTATCCAAAAAAGGAATCTGTAGAAACAATGGAATTAATATATTGATATTATCCTAATTATCCAGGAAGCCACCAATACTCCAAGCACTACCCAAGAGACAGCAGTGAAGGAACCAGTGACTAATGGACAGGCTCTTGGATCAGGATCCAACGGGACCGAACATGGATCCCCTGGAGGACGCCAGAAGACTTACAGGTAATGTTACAATAATGTAAATATAGATATTTTCAGCACCGTGAATGATCCTGACCTCCACCTCATAATTTTGTCTCAGTTTACTTCACAGTCATAAAATCCAAGCTGGAACTATCTCATTGTGGTATGATATTATTTATGAGTATTTGCTTATCTACAAATACACGATATTATTATTAACCTGTTCAAGGTGGCAATCAGAAGTCTATTCAAAAAAAGATAAATCTTATGATATTAGGTGTGTAATTTCATACAGTTCTGACTCTGCTATTGCACGTTTGGAGTAGACAGAATTGGAGATGTAGGTTGCTGAACTATCGAACGTATTTCTAATATATTTTTTTACTTCCAGGGGCTTCAACCGTCGCGGCAAACCCGGGCGTCGGTCAAACTACCGCGGCGGTGCTGCGAGGTGACGCATATACTTCGAAGAAGCGCCGCCGGCTGCCTAGCCAGGCCATACGCCCCGCCACCCTAAGCCAAACCCGCTCCCATTAGGTTCATATTCCTCTGCAGCAGCGTTCGCTTTCGACCTTTTGGTTTTGGACTATGGCTGGGTTATTTTGAGTCTTACCGCTTCAGCTTTAGGTTGTGTTTTCGAAAGTTACCTAGATACAAAATGTAGTGGTAATTCGATTGTTTGCTGTGGTATTTTCGACTTTATTGCTGTACGTTTTGCCTCGTTGAGTAAGAGTTACAATCCTATGGGTAACGTTATATTTTTTTATATTGTTTACTTATTTGCTGAGTGTTGCGATAGATGTGGCTCTAGGAATTTGTGTGTCTTTTCGATACAATCGTTTAGCGAGAACCGGCTTAAAAGTGTGTACGTAGTTTTATTTATTATGAATCTGTACTTTGTGATTTATTTTAATAGGTTAACCTTTTTAATGTGTGTTCATTTTCCTTATTTTTACGGGTGTTTTGTTACTTCGTGTTTTAAATTAAGTAGGTTTTTGAGAATTGTAAACCTTGAAGCACTTTACAGATATTGTAGGATGGCACTTATAATATATAACAGTTTAAGTGATAGCTTTTCGCACAGGATTTTCAACTTTATTCCCTTAGACAGTAAGATAGAATTTGGAAAAGTTGCAGCACGTTTATATGGTAAGTTTTTAAAATACTCTTGTTTGAGACTGACATTTTTACCTAGTTATCCAAATGTTTTTTACCGGTTTATAAATTGTTATGTTAGTGGTAATGCAAGTTCTAAACTAGCACATTATACCTGTCATGGGCAAAATTATTGTGCCAAAGTGTTTGTTGTAAAAAATTGCGGTGTTAGGTAGCATAAATTCGTGCAATAATTAGAGAATGCAATAAAACGGAAAGTGTTGTGAAGGTTATTCATTTACAATGAAGAGAATTCAAAATTCTTAATAGGAAACCTCTCAGTACAACGCTGAAAAGAATGACAAAAGATTTTTTTTTCCGTTTAGCAGAAATTGTTATATCTTTTGAAATGATTTAAATACTAAAATAATTAAATGTTTCTTTTTTTGTCTACTTCATCATGAACTTGGTTTTGAACATGAACAGATTTTGCAAATGATGCCTAGTGTCCTTCTCTAATATTTTTTTATTTTCTATTCAATATTATATTTTTTTTAATAACATTTTGCTAACAAATAATACTTCAATGAAAAATATGATTATAATGGTAAAAATGTCAGTTCTTCTAAACTCGAGTATTTTGAAAAAAAAACACATATTTGTTTACAGTTTCCATGACAACCGATACTAGTGCCATAAACTACGAACAATATAATGGCGGAAAACAATATTAAAATTCTCATTAAATTAATGTATTGATTGTAATTAGAACGTAAGAAGCTGTGAGCATTCCTAGTCATTTTAGTTAGTATGGACATTACATTATTCAATTTCTAATATAATTCGAGCAAGTTTAAAGTGCAATCATATTAAGGGATCGGTTTCGTTAAAATTAAAATCATATTTTTCTGTTAGAGGTTATACCAGTTTTTCTGTTCTATTCAGTTATAAATGATGGCTATTGTATGATTTATATGAATATAATTGCAACAAAGCCTTCATACCATCGACTAAAAGATACCATTTAAAAATTTCGGAACTACTAAAGAAAAAAGAAAATAAATATAAAATAAAAACAAAGTCCCTTTTTTAAGGTACCAAATATATTGCACTTTAAACTCATTTTTAGCCATAAGTATAGTAGTAGAATGATTATTACTGTAAAATGACCTTTATTTTAGTGATTTTATAACTAGACAATGAATTGTGTTCATTAATTTGTTTCATGATATTAATTAAATTAATTTTTGCTAAGTTGTAATATATATAAAAAAACATTTTTCCTATATTTATAGTACATATTGCTACATTGACCAATATATTTATGAGTTTGTTTTGCTATGTTAGTTAAGGAACAGGATTCGTAAATAAAAAAATGTTTAAAATTAATCAATTACTGGTTCATTAATTAGTTCATTAATAAAATGAAATATTCCTTTATTTCGTAATCTTAATAAGAAATAATTAATTTAAAATAGCTTTAATGCATGTATACTTACAAACCCAATAGGTCACCTGCGGGTAATCTACAAAATGGTATGTTCCCCAAAAGTATCGCACATAATTAAGGATATTGTGTTAATAACTACAAAAAATAGCAGTGGAACAAAACTCTTTAAAGTAAAACGTATATGAATTTAGTCTTGTTACGTCACGTCGAAGTATTTCGATTTGAAATCTGTGGTTAATAAGTAAGTATACATGCATACGAAATAGTATTATTCAATACGGTATCCTGCACAATATTTGAAACCTAATTGACAATTGATAAGTAGAAGTAATTAGGAGAGCTAAGTGATTGCCAATTGTAAACTTCATCAATATACTTGTACCAAAGAAATAACTATGTTTTAATTAACATACTTACTCCTGTCCTTCTAACGAGACTTACTTCTAAAGGTAAGTGTACGTAGCATGAAGAACAAAAGAGCATGTAATATGGGTCATATGTGAGTAAGGAAAGAGTCAAACCTCTGTCGAAATCATTTAGAAGAGAGGTAAGTAAGGTACAGTAGAGTGAATATTTGTATTTATGAGCGTTCTTTTGTTGTCTCTCCTCGGTTGGACAAACTTTAGTGACAACGTATCTCCACGGTTGTTATACAAGAGTAGACAATGTATTCAAATGGAATATTGGTGACAGATTGTTAGCCTATCATAACATAATTTCGTAAAATATAGGTAATAGACTCATCGAGTTAGCATTCGATTGACGTAGATACCCTATTTAATAATATTTTTATATACAGGTTGGCACAAAACTCGATTATGTAAAAAGAGCTTCCGAAATACACTTTTTTTTTCACTTCTACCGGTTGTAGCTATTATCGTAGGTGAATGAGTTATAAATATCCACCTTAAATCATTTCTCTACCTCTATTCCAAAAAAAGGAACATACGCACTTTTTCTATAGATTTATAACTATAGATATCATATATTCATACAAACCATTTTCATGTCGTTGATACGTTTAAACTAGATATTATAGTATTTTTTCTTAGAAGTACGAGTTCTTCTAATGAAATATAAGAAAACAACATGTATACGTATCTTATGTCCAATAATCATTAGTTATGTTGGTCGTTGCCTGTTGGGTTAATGGCAAACTTTGAGTGACCAAGGACCTAAGCAGATGGTGATGGATAGAAGTTTTCAATCAAGCCTTTGTTTACCCCGAAACTATTGACGGATTAATGTCGAGAAGTATATAAATGTTACTTCTACCGTTTTCCTTCATACATACATATATTTACGTTCAGGTTCTATAATTTCTTTTGGGGGGGGGGGGGGACTGAAATTCAAAGACAAGCCCATTGCCCCATAGAATACCCCTGGTCCTTTAGTCCACTCCTACGACATGCTGGGAAGAACGGCATCTAGTTAGCATTCTTTTTACGTCCCAGACTAGACTTGCTATTTTGACTTTACATACATTTATTCACGTCCCTACATCATACCTAAAAGCATAGGCAGGGACAATCGATCGCCGCCCGGAACGATGCTGAGAAATCTCTCTTGCTTCACTCACACCTACTAACCTTCTCATACATGCTCTTCTGTTCTTCACCTATATACACATGTTGAATACACATTCATATATTAAACATTATATATGAAACCTACATTTTCATCGACACATTTACGATCTTTCCTCCCAATAAGAGATAAGATCAAGAGATAATCCTGCCGGAAACGAACCGGAGACTTCCTAAGAAAACTAGCTCCTTTTAGGGCAAGTATGCAAACGAGGATAGATTGGATTGTGGAGTTGTGAGGTCGTTGCTTATAAGGCACAGGGTCACGAGATAGCGGATTCGTGGCGCCTAATGAAAACCCTGTTGAAACGTAAATGAATAGCTACCTTTCTTGTCAAAGATGGAATACACACACATCCTTCATTCTAAGATTTATGTCCTTTAATATCTTTTGTGGTGAACCACGGATACAAAATCTCCTGGACCCTAGATTTTATTTGATTCATGAATATTGGGGTTGCCATGTCATAATGGAACATTGGTGACAGGTTGCGCTAGGCATCGACAGATAGATTCTATTTACCCCTAGTCTCTTAGTCGCCTCCTACGACATGCCGGGAAGAGTGGCAGCTAGTTTGCATTCTTTTTACGTCCCAGCTAGTAAGTGACAAGTATATTTATATGAATATAATCTTAGGGTAAATCTATAATAGCCAAATGATGTAATAATTGTACAGATGTAATTATTTATACAAATTAGGTTTGTTAACTGGCCTATTTCCCAATAAACCCTTAGTCGCCTCATTTATCTTTCACTTACAAAGAAACATTACACCTCATGATATCCTGATACCAAATGACTCAACAGCAAATGACACAAACGTGACTTCAAATTACCTCATACTTACATATTATTCATCATTTATCGCCTAGTATCTATGAGTATTCCCGTGCTAACTGGGACGTAAAAAGAATGCCAACTAGCTGCCGTTCTTCCCAGCATGTCGTAGGCGACTAAGGAACTAGGGATAATTGGAATCTATTGGACGATGGGTAAGCAAACTGTCATAATCCATACGACATTACAATGACAATATTCATACTAAAAACTGTCATAGCAAACATTATTATGACTCCGAGGTTCTGTCCTCCCCGAAAGGGATTACAGGAAGGAAATCTATATGTTCTGTACATCCCTTGAAAAATCACAGACTTGAATATGTATGTAAACATGTTTGTCTCTAGTATCGATAACGAGAGTTATGACATTGTAATTGAATGACCAATTATAGCAAAAAAGATTATTTCCTTTAGCTAATTATCCGTTTGGATTGACATGCAAATGAAAAAACGTGCAAGAATGGGACTAAATGAAATGCAATCATTCTTCTTAGTAATAATATATAGTAAGAGGGCTTCGTACAAAACAAGGAGCTAATTATTCTCATATTGCGTACATTAAGTAAAAGAAAAGAAGAAAAATGATTCCGACTTTATACTTCTTTTTCTAAAAAGAGAATAAATTAAAAAAACAATATATTGACAAAAGGAATATATATGAGTGAAGTGGAAGGGCGGTTACGTAGGGGCCGGCCTAATAAGACATATATGTAACAGTCAGATAGACGCTATATTGAAAAAAGGTGACGTTAGGAGTACCTATAACCGCCGAGAGTGTATTAGAGAATGTATGAATGTCAATGAAGCGAAAGTGGTCTGTCAGGATCGGGACAAATGGGGATCCGTGATCTCTGCCTACCCCTCTACAGGGAATCAGGCGTGATGTGTATGTATGTATGTAAAAAAACTATTTCAAACATGGCACTGAGCATTGTCTTTACATATTTTTACCGAGGTTAGTTCACCAACCATTTCGGCTGCTCAAGATGCCACGTCATGAAGACCACGACCGCTCTGATAAGAGCGTAACGATTGAGAAGAAGAAGTTCAGCGGAGACCCTTGGAGAAGAACTAACAAGAAACTCCAGAAATCAATTTATTATAATCACCCTTAACAAACATAAAAATTACAAAGAGTGGGCAAAAACACAACGCTGGTAATACTAAATTTACCTTTCATACAAAATAACACGCAATGGCGGAAACGTCAAATTTAGTTCCAAGTTTGGCTACTGCCACCTTATGTGGCGGGTACTCTATATTGCGTAGCCGTTGCCGACATGACGAAGAACGTAAACAAAAACTAAAACTGACAGTTCAATTTTAACCGCGCGCGAGATTCACGTGTTTTTTGTCGGACATTTTTTGAGCTCGATTGCGTTTACTATTTTAACAAATATTATTGGAAACTTCTAGATATCATAATTAAAATAATAAAACAAAGATTTTTTATACCTTAAATTAATTTTGAATTAGAACAGCTATCACACATTGTTTCGTAAAAGTTTTTTTGTAAATTCAGTGGACGAAAACATCAAACTTTTTGCTTATAAAAAATCTAATGATTTGAGCAAAACATGGCAGCTTTGTTGAAAAACGTTACCAATTGTGTTTGGTACTCATTCAATTCACTGCAAAACGATGGCTTGGTACACAAATCAAAATTAAAGGTAATTATTTATTATTCTAAGCATTACGATAGTTAGAAAACTATTTACCTTTCTTCCTGGTGCGTCGTAAGAGGCGACTATGGGACTAGAAGTAAATGGAGTCTTTCAGCGATGGGCTCACAATGTTAGTTAAACTGAAGAAGGTCTTGAAAATACTGTCCAAGTCAGGTTCACTCTACCCCGAAAGGGTAAAAAAATATGTATTCAAATGTATATAAGGAAATTTCTACAAGTTAATTGAAATATTTATTTAGAATTATATGTATACAGACATTCATATTCGTCCTTTAATACCTTTCAGGGTGGAAAGCATCTCGGAGACACAATATTATCTCTTAAATCTTATTAGCGTGAATTATTTTTTCTTAAGGTATTTGGTCATTAAAACTAATATGTTTGTATGATTTAAAGATTGGGGATGGCCACAAATCAGTTAAATGCTCCGTAAATACTCGTAGCACAATACATTAATTTCTAAATACCTCGAACGGAATAATGGTCTTGATGTTTGTATGCTTAATGTACCTATGCTTAATTGTTTCTTTTGTTTTCGCTCCCTTGAAATATACGACTAAAGTTACCTTCATTCCCGAAAGGGATAGTCTTTTGAATACTTCTAAACTCTCTCTTTTAGAAATATGTTTAAGGTGTGAGTAATTCTAGCATTTTTTATAGCGATAGCAATTACATACTTATAATTTATAAAAAGAAAATTATTTCATACATGCGACGATACGAGGAGCACTCAAGTTATTCGCAATCTCGTTTAAATTATACTCCTATAGTACTCATTGTATCACCTCTTATCTCCTGCCGTTCAACCTTAGTGAACTTCGTCACTTTTAAATTTATTAAAGAAAAATGGCACTCAATTTTATGTGGCCCGATAAATCACAGTTCTATTAATTTTAACTATTTTGCGAATTTGAATGTTTTAATCATATTTTCTGTAAGGGGAAACAATATAGAGAAATCTAACTTACACTATAGAGGCAGTATTAAATATCTGAGTATATGTATCTGTAGTACGAGTAGGTTCATAACGTAATTGAGGGATGCTTACACTGAATACTCTTTCACATAAAATCAATTCATTATCCAAAAATCTTATTATAAATCTGATTATATTCCACATAACATAAAATTCTCTAGACTAGGCAGTTTTCCTTATAATGGTCCTCATTTGATTGATCTTCGTAGAAATTATGTGGTTCTAAATATTAAATTTTTTTGACAGTAACTATCCATTAAATGACAGTTACATTAAAAAATAAGACAATTTGTTTTGCAGATTAACTTTTAGATGTTGGTAGGACGAACTTCCCGCGTCCCAGCCCATTGGCATTGATAATTCTATTTTTATTTTCATTTCACTGCTAGCCCCATCTGCAGTTTTTGTACGTCAAATACTGAATATGTTGACAAAATATATTATCACAGAGTTTCAGTGAACAAAAGATAGAACTTGTAATAAAACATAAAATTTTCTGTTTAAATGTTCGTGTACAATGACAAATATTCGTGTCAATGTGTGAACTCGTAGATTTAATGAGATGCATAAAGTTCAAAGCTTCAGTTCGATATTGAGTTTGTTAAAAATGTGTATGTGACCCAATTCTGCTATTAAAATATTTGCATTGCGTTTTGTTTATATTATTATTTAGTGTATATAAATTGGCTACATATAAATATAAAAATACAAATAACTAGATAAAAGGAACTAGGATTTTTAAGAAAATCGCCCAATAGATTCCATTTGTCCCTAACTTTGTCAACAAGATGGAATGAAAAGCAGTTATTTAGCATTATATTAACATCCCAGTTAGCATGGAACGTGAATTGTACTTACGTATACGTAGAACAGTGTCGTGTATGAGTCATACACACGTCCTTGTATATCATGTCCATTTTTATACTCATACAAGTTGGAGCCCATAAAAAAATTAAGTGGGCGATGCACCCAAGCCTCACTAGGTAGTCACTCCATGGTCACACGTCGGAGGCGAAATTATTATGCCAATTTACAACCGATTATAAAAATGTACAAGTTCAATATTCGATACAATATGTTCATATAAAAAAACAATACATAATAATAATAAATAATCAATGTTTATGCCTGTCACTTTAGCAAATGACCTTAGAATAAGTCAAGATGGTATATCAATATGATCAGTGAATTATTTTTCTACTGAAAGGGTTATAGTTATGAGAGTTATGGTATATTGTATTTATTTAAAAAATTATAAAAAGAGAGAGAGAGAGACAAGCGTGTTCAATGTGGCCTTATATCATTTAGTCCGTAATTTCGAAAATGCTGAGATCTCTAATTATCCGAGTAAAAATATGAAATTTAAAACAGGTTAATTTATGCGTATGTATGTGGAAAGTATAGTAGATAATAGTTATCTATAAGTATAGTTATTAAGTTACGTCAGGGTAACAGAAAGAGAGTATGAATTTAATACTTTCATTCAGCATACAAGACAATTAGCATGTGTCAAGTATTATCATCAACTGAGTCACATCCGCTATGAAATGACCTGCTATTAAAGTTTATGAAGTGATAAGCAGGGACAGTTGATCTCTTTCATGTCTAACTTTAATGTGTAATTATAGGTCCCAGACTAGTATGGGACATGATTTGAAGACTAATTGGCATTTTTATATGTCCTAGGCGAAAAAGTGACTAATTTTAAATGAGTTTAGTGAGTAATTGGCTATCAATCTAATACTAAAATTAGATAATTATGGATGATACAGCGACCCCGATTATAATCCGAAAAGTACGAGTAACTAAGGAGATATTGTCTTCGACTTTCTGACCTAAAAGAATGGAGAAAAGTTTTTATTATTCAGTAGTAAACAGACGTCAGTGTGTATGTGTGTACGTACAAATAAACATCAGCGTATGTTATGTTGAATTAGGCCATTGGAATCGCGTGTCGTATTCGTCATAAATAATTTGATGCTCCACGTAATAGTATCCGACACTGATTGCCACACTATTCTAAACATACATGTACACGATCACGGACTTAATCTTAAAAGGGTAGTCGGAATAACTATAGTATCGTTTGGCATATATAAAGGATTATGATGTCAGCCTCGTGTACAAGACTTGTATAACTTTTAAAGAACGTTTTATACGCATTATAAAACAGAAAGTTTCGTAACTTTATTTAATATATCTAGCAGCGAGCTATTTATGAAAAAAAAACAAATAAAGATAAATTAATAAATATTCATTATTAATATTATAGTAACAACGAGATTAACTGATTAATTTATTATACTTACGGTGGTAATAAAATTCAGTATCTTCCTATTTACTATTTCAGTTATTTATATCAATCGACATTGACTGTTAAAAATAAACGTTTGGAAAATATGTCACGTTTTCGTTGTGATATTTCAAAACAAATAAAATCTAATTTTGATTTTTATGTAAAAATAATTAAATGGAAATTTATGATTTGAAAATTAGCTAGCCTAACACATAATTAATCATTCAACAAAAGTCAGAGCTATAAATCGTATTCACCTTACGACATGCGAATAAAAACATTTAAATGAAATACATATATAAAGATATACTGAGAGGATTTTCTAACAGTTCATTCTAATCCGGATGAGTTACGATTATTTTATAAATACGTATGCGATCCATGCTAGTCTATCCTTTGCTTTTAAGACAGACCTTAATAATATGTATATTAGCTGATGTTCTTAGCCTATCATAATATGTATTAGTCAAATCGGAGACTAGGAATAAGATACATTTATTTATGGATGGTCTAACGATCTATCAACAATAATCTATATTAAAGCCTTAAATAGATACTAAAACCAAAGGTTAGGTAAGGTAAGGAGATATTTGTATTAAATGTAAAATGCACAACATTTTTCTTCTCAACAAGGAATTACTCTCGTAATGTTTACGTTTATGTTAAAGAATGTTAAGACTGCCCTTTCTTGGTAGTTTAAGAATTTCTTGGTGAATATTCTTAAAGATATGCGACAAGGTGACGCCGTGTCAGCATAAATTACAATTAAAACGCATTTAATATCAAAATGTGAGCGAGGAATCGTATTAACACATTTCCTTAAAAGGCACTGGTTTGCATTCTTACGAAATGCACGGCGTCACTTACTAGGCTTGTGCATTTTGTCCCTGTACAAACACATATGAATGTGCCGCTAATCAGTAAGAGCTAAATTGGGGTTAGAACTAGGTACTAACAGCTTCATTTCGTCTGGAAAAATGAATAATCAGTAAAAATAAATATTACAAATAACTAAAATTAGTCGATTCTAACATGGAGCATTAATCTATGTATACTATTTTTTATAAAAATGGTTTTGGTAAATACCCACATAAAATTTATTTCTTAACCGCATAACTTCTGACGCTGAATCGTCTAAATGGTAAAACACTAGAAAATTTTCATGACTCTATGTGTTAAAAAATAGGGTAGATGTGAATATAAATCGCTTGTTCTTTAATTACGGTGTTAAAGATGTGAACCTCTGACTTTCTCGCAGTGTAATAGTTATACTATATGGTTAAAATGTAGTACGACAGATATATTCGAAAACTGATAAATATGAATGTATGTAACAGTTAAAGCACAAGTCGCTTTTAACATTCATTTATCTCAAATTTCATGTGCAATTAAATCTGACATTTTGTAGCTCGTTACCAAAATGTCACTTAGCAACAATTTAAGCTACAATTTCGGTTGATTAACAATTCGTTTTGCTTCAACTTTATAAAAAAATAATTAATGCACTCAGTTTAATGTCGACTAGTTTTTAACTTTTATGGCTTTGGCTACCAAGTTCGGATAGATTTACAGCTTCATTTATATAGAGTGTTCCGTTAAAGGTAACCCTCATGAATATTTATATGTGTATACTCTATAGTTTTTGGTTTCTGTTATAATAACGGTGAATTGGATATATAACTTCGGAACATACGTTTATGGAGTTTTAATATTTCGAATAGATATTAAACTTTTAAATTAGATGCATATTCATAATTTGTTAATACAGCATAGAATTTCAATGTTGCGCAAGATATTTGTCAAGTTTGGTTTAAATTTATTTACGTATATACCACTTTATAATGTCAAGATAATAATTACACACACGTTACTTGAATCTAGCATGTTTACTAAGGAGTACAGAAAAGAAAGCATTTTTAGGAATAATTTAATATTTTGTGTGAAACTTTTCTTTACTATAAAAATACCGTGAAACTTTTCTTTGTTAAACTTTTCCTTCATTATATCGAAGCGTCAAAACAGCTATAAACTATTCATTGACAGCCAAATTACAAGTGCATGTTTCACAACATCTGTCATTGTTCCGTATAGTTACCAAAGGTGAAAATATCAAATTAAATACATCCTCACTGTCCGGATAACCTCCAATCCAGCGGCTTAAACCCCAAATTAACTTTTCACGCACAAGACGAATTAAGCTGGCATTTACAACACAATGATATTGTGTAACTGGCTTTATGTCGAGAAAGCACCTTTGTTTTTTCGGTTATATGCTGCCCATACATTTAGTAAATGTCAGATTTACAATTACTGTAGTTACAAAAGGGCTTAAGAATGTTATAGTGACGGGCAATGATAAGCCCACTTTTGGTGATAATTTAATAATATTGTTATAATGTGTCAGTTAACGCAAATAGAATTAAACTAGCTGCCTTTGTGCTTTTACTAAAATTAACTCCGAGGTAGAACTAAAGGAAGTGTTCCTAAAAACACCTCCGTCGTTACATGTCCCATGTGGTTATAGAAATGTAGGAATATAATGAATGAAAGCTAAGATAACATCAAGCAAATTTCCAATACCTAAGGCGCCTCTTTAAAAATTAACCCGGGTAGAAAGCAGCAAATTAAATTCGAGATACGTCTTAGCCACTTAAATATATATATGGCAATTTACAGTTTAAAGCTGTAAATCATCATTGCTCTCTAGACTTTAAAATTGAGCTTTGGTTAAGCGTAGGCTAATAAAAAGGACATCTATGCAGTCACTGAACCTTGTGTCCAATTTTTATGACCAAAACTGCATAGGCCAACAAGTGACTCATAGTGTTTAAGGCTTTTGGATGCGTCCTACGTAAATTAACTTTAGGCTTGGTTGCTTAAAGTTAATCAAGGAACTGATTTTTAACGAATAACCTAGATTGTTTGTTTTCGTAACACATTTTCTGTATAGCTAAAAAGTCTTATTAGTTTCTGAGATAAACTTTTCCTAGGTATTAGCAGAAATCACTTCTTTCCCTTTTGAGTCTTACTTACGAAAGAAATAATCAAGTAAATAAATATATAATAGTGCATCTTTTCTAGTGTGTATGTCGCGCTCGAATATTGTAGGACGTTATTACACCAATTGAACTAGCCCCTTGGTAAGTACATTTAAGACTTGTTTTAAGGGTTTATATATATATATGCATTTTTATTTCATCTTTTTAAATAAGTATTCGTAACAGCTGCTTAAATCCAGAGCTGTCATGACGTAGTTTGTAAATAATACAGCATGCCCCATCTCTTTATTGATATTTTATTGGGTAACTTGTAAGGACTTCAAATTCAATGTATCAAATAAATTAAATAAATAAATCTCCTTAAGGAAACTAGGCAGAGATCACAGCTCTGTTTTTTTTCTGGTCCTAACAAACCAATTTTGTTTAATTGACATCCATACACGTGGGTTATAGTTACATAAAATAAATAAGTAGTACACAAACATACAAATTCAAATTATGAGCTGTTAATTTACAGTAGTTCTTCCCAGCATGTATGCCTTAAGTAATGTTTAGTTTTAGTTAAAAAAGGCCCGTGTCAATGTGGGCGGAAGGCCACTAAACATTAGATAGCACCTAGATAAGAGGTTTTTGTGAAACTAGCGTGTAAAAAATGTGTTCCTTAATCAATTATTGAAAAAAGTTATTGATCATCAATCATCAATAATGTAGGGGCAAAAAGTGTGACCATATTGAAAATTATGCTCAGCTGTAATGGTGTTGAAAAATAGTTAAGGAATAATTATATACTTATAATGTTGTAGGAAGTAATTTTGATACATATTATAGTACATTTTTATGATGAATCGACATGTCTTTACAAAAATCTGAGAATATCATTATAACGAATATGACGAATTAAGCAGTCAGCGATCTTACCTACTTGGCTACAGCCACTTTTATCAATCAATTATAAACACAATTTTAAAATATTTTTTTCAATTCTAAGAAGACCTTGTCAATACGTGTGAAATTGCATTACTAAATTGTTTAGAAACATTGATAACCGCTTTATTGACTAACAAAACAAAATAAAACCAAGGTCACACACTTAACAAAGAATATCGGATTTGTGTTATTGTCACGCGTCTATCGAAGCAAGAAAATTGTTAGGTGACTCATAAATATGTGTGACTGATTCTCCTAACAACTGTACCTCACTTATATTACATTTATTATTAATTGTATTACGTATATTTTATCTACGCTGTATATGAAATGAATGGTTTAGTTATATAATACATTCTTCGAAGTATTATTAAATCTTACTACCATAAACCGAACTTTTTCGGCTGGTTTGATATGAAATTATATGTAAGGATATTTAGATATGTACAGCTGTACTTTGGAATTGAATCATGAATAAGAAATGTAGGGATTCAATGGCTTACTTGTGTTTTATTGATAATTTTAACATTTTGAAGTTATGATATTATTTTGCATTACATTTCATTATATTTAATTATATAGTTTTGTTAGGAAATAGGAGAATCAAGCTCACTTTTGTATACCAATGAGCCTTGACTCCTCAACGTCGTTAACAGATCACTCACGCGTCTTGTCACTAAACACAATACTACGAGGATCTAAAACTGTTAACTAATGACTAATCATATGGTTCGTGTTCTCCACACATGATCAGGCGTTTGTGGTTTACAACTAATTCGTATTGAAATGTCTGAACTTTAACGAGTATAAATAAATGTATAGGGTGTAGCAAATACTTGATACTGTAAAATATGAAATATATAAATGTTTTAAACATAAATTTGTCTAAATATGCGTGACTCATTGATAACATTTTAATAAGAAAGATTTGACAATAATTCAGTCATAAACGGACGACTCATCCCTACAATGAATACATACTCATCACGCCTGATTCCCCGTAGAGGGTTAGGCAGAGATCACGGATCTCCCTGAAATATTCTTACTCAACCATAAGTAGGGGATTTAATGTCCCGCAATATCGTTTTATTTATCATTTATTTAAATAATATGTTTTTCATTAGTTCATTCGCGTCCTTAAATCCGTTTTAGGGTGGATAGAACCTCAGAGATATATCCCTTTGGTCCCTTTTAACATTTGTATCGAGGCGGTGACAGCATTAATATATTGTTGACAAAATGCTATCCCATTTTACTATCGTTTTTGTTGAATTTATTTTACTCTCATATTATAAACTATTTATTGTTTATACCTATTTCTTCACCTCCATTAATATCATTATATCTTTAAATTCCAGGTATTAACAGCTAACATAGGAACCTTATTAGACCTGTACGGAGTGGAGAAAGGTCTGGACCATTACAAGTCCTCTCAAGAGCTTTCCTTCCCCGAGTTCCGCAACTATTTGCAGCAAGAGGTATTCAGTTCCCTCCCTAAAACAATATCTTTGCCAGTACTGAGGGACTATGAGAGAAAAATCAGTGAGGTAAGTTATCCGAAAATTTATTACATACGCTTCACTACTTATGTATACATTTCCTTTTTATTGTGGTGGGGGTATCAGTCATCTTAGGTATGAGCCACTCAAACTCTCTTTTCACTAGATAGACAATTCTCAACGTAATAGGCAACAACAATTAATATTATATACTCGTACATTTAAAAGTAGAAAAAAAAACTGTAATTGACATATTTTATATTAGCGATTAAAGGGGTAATACTTAACTGTGATAATTTGATTTAAAAAAAATGACATTCATATTCCTTTAAATAATTTATAACCATCTATGTATTGTCTCTCAAGTAGTCGCTTTTCACCAAGCAAATTCATCTCTCTGACGACGATGACACATAAGCCGCATATCTTGAAACGGCATATGGATTCCATTAGCATGTTACACTTCATCATTAGGTTGTTAGCTGCGATATTGTGACAAAATGTCAACTATGAAAAATTACCAGTATTTGTACGCAACTTCAACACAACGATCGTATGCGATATCTTTTCCTTGTAATGAATAACTGTTTTGTCCTATGTAATGTTGTATTAAATGTATCCAATTGTCTCATGTCGACTTTCAGGTATATCGTAGGATATGATTCATCATAGTTTTAGTCAATAAAAATTTATTACATATTATAATAATATAATTACTACCGCCGCTATTGCGAAGATGGAAACTCCTGAATACCCTGCAAGGGTTTATAGTCGTATGTTTAATAGTATACATATAGTATAATACCATAAAATGTGTTATGTATTACGAAACCAAAAACCTAAAGTACATACACATATTCCTCCTCTACTTTCCTAACAGGATACGCCGAGACGATCATCACCTTGAACCTAAGATGTTAATTAACTTTACCAAATACTCATACAGTAGCGACTATCTCCGGATTCCAGGTATGCTGGTTGGTCTGTCGGAAGCAGCTGCTGAGTAGAGAGAAGCCGGTGTTCAACGATGCCTCCGTGTTCAAGCTCTTCAGGATATTCTGCCTTCTCGCCGACCTCGTCCAAGATGGCGATGATGATAGGAACTTCGTGGTAGGTTATATAGACTTCATAATTAAAATGGAAAGATAGATGGAGATGCATAAAGGAGTTTTTTTTTATATTGTGAAAAGGAAAAGATTTAGCTAACTGTCCTTCCTTGGATGGAATATAACTTCATATATTCCTTTCAAGACTGCGATCATTGTCTTAGGCTGCTCGATTGCCAATCCAGAAACACCGACAACAATAAAGAAAACTCTGTTTTAGCGGTTTCATCCAGGTTCCATATTTATTATTATTTACTCCTACAATAGTAAGGAACTTGCGAAATCGACAACAATCAGCGTTTTCTGCTTGTTCTTCCCCGTTGTCCATTAAATTCGTCACTTATGTTAAACCAAGCATATGTGGGAAGAAAATTATAAATACAAATAATCTAATATTATGTAAACTTCATCTATTACAGCTCATCCTACATCCATCAGAAGCCGGGTTGATAGTGGAACAACTGGTCCTCTGTTTGGGCTTGCAATGGGACGCGTCTGACTGGGAGGCTTTAGGGTCCACAATAGGGCATTTCAAGTGGAGTTCCTTCCTCAAAGTGTTGGAGGCGAAGTATTGTAGTGATCAACAGATTCATCACAAGGCACTGGTGGAAGCGGTTGACGAGGTTTACGATGTCTTTATTGAAGATATTATTAAGAAGGTGAGTTATTTACGTATATAGTCGTGGACAAATTAAAATAAAATTTCAAATTGAGGTGAGTTAAAAAGAAATGTTCTGGTGATTATTAGGAGGAAAATAAAATGACATATGGAAAGTAATGTAGAAAGGTATTTTAAATCTATTGTTACTAACAGAAGCACATTTTAAAATTTAAATACATTTTAAAACCTAATAATACTTTGTATATTCACTCACATAATTGAAATAAGTAATTTTCTATAAATAAAAACCAATGTATCAATACGCTTTGTCTTCAGGGTTACCTGCTAAAACGCGGTTATCTTTTACCCACAATGCGGGAATACTGGTGTGTTCTTCAACCGTGTGCCCTAACGTATTACAAGAGCTCCTCTCAAAAGGAACAGTGTGGGAGAATTCCCATAGATGGCCACTGCTCCGTTGAGGCTTCAGCTGGGGACGGGAAAATTCAGCGGTTTCATCTGGTCACACCGGAACGGACGTTTGAGTTCGGCACACAGGATCATAAGTGAGTTAGAGTCGAGTTATTGCTTTTTATAAATGCTTATTAGAACATCACAATGGTTCTATACAAGTACAATTAAATAATAACAAAATAATATAGGGGAGTTCCTCGACTATAATCCTAGTTATCGATACGCCTTGATGAATATATTGCAGTGTACAAGGCAACAAGTGTTGTTTGGCCACAACATAATCAAAATAACTTTTCTCTAGATAATCCTGACTAAGCAGAGGTACTTAATGCTTAAATGGCTGATTCTGATCACAACCAATCGGCGGACCCTAAATCTATCATCGAAATACACTCTGAAATTCTTTAAGGCACTTCATATAAAAATCATTTTCTTCACCCAGGAGCCGTTTACAATGGGTATCAGCCCTAAAGCAAGCTACAGCCGTATCAAGCGGCGTAGAAGGGTACCAGAGAGGCGCTAGGACTGTCCGAAGAGGGCTGGACGCGAAGAGAGAACGAGAAGTTCAGGAAGCAAGAGCTAGGTTGCAGAAGGAAGTACAGGCTAGGTTGGCTGCTGAGGCTCAAGCACAGGTTGGTAAAGATGTTCCTAGTGATAGAGACTGTAAGGTTTTATAGAGTTTCAGAGAAAACTATTTTCAATATTTCGTTGATATTTGAGTAAAAATTAAAAAAGTTGAAATTTAGAGGATATTATGTAACTTTTTACCTATATTCGAACGGTTAGTACATTTTCGTGATACCTTTCAATACTCTTGTTTTTAAATATTATTATTTATTAAAAAGGGTAAAAAGTTAATGCCAATAAATATAATTAATAGGACGTTGCCTGCCCCTTCTGATTGAGTCAAGTTCAGATTTACATAAAATCGCAATCCATTAGTCTTGAAGCAGTGATATAAATATATTCATAACTTTATCACAATCTACAGGAATTAGCAGAGCTAGCGCAAAAAGACAACAAAAAGTTGGAAGAAATGAGGAACGCTCAAGCTGAACTAGAGAGACTATTGCAAGAAGAAACCCAAGCCAAGAGAGATGAAGAGATCGTAAGAGCATTGCAGGCTAGGTATGTGGTGAAAACCTTACTGATATTATATATTACATGCATAAAATAAAATAAAAACTCAAACATAACTATCAAGATTAATCCTCACTGTCCTACTAAGTAGAATTGAACCAGGATTCATTAATACAATCATAATAATTTATAATATTTAGAACGCTATTACACCAATTGAACTAGCCCTTTGTTAAGTACATATAAGACTTGTGTTAAGGGTACTAGTCAACGTATACATATATAGCCTATATAATCAACAACCAGACTGGAAAGCAGAAGAATAGCGTAGTTCTTAACCTCCACCGGGAATCGAACCCGGGACCCCACGATAAGCGTTCAGGTGCTTAACCAATCGCGCCTCGGAGGTCGTCAAGGGAATAATGTTACTGTGATATGCTATAATCCCCACCGGTTTTTTCAATCTAAAAACATTTACCATTATAATTTAATAAGTTACAGTCTTATATTTAAAGCAAGTTCATATAAATACCTCTTTACCGTATTTTACAGAGTCTTAGCTGAAGAGTGGGAGAAGCGTGAAGAGCTAGAACGCCTTCAGGAGGAGCAAACGAAAATGTTAGAGGAAGAAAGATTGAAGAGGAAGGAATTTGAGAGATTGCAAGCGGAGAAGGAAATGCAGTTCAAGGGTGAGTTTGTATAATGTTTAAGGTACATTTATTCACAAGCACGGCATTTTATTGAACTGGTAAAAAATAAAGAAAGATTGCGTCGCATTTACTTTATGATTATTTATTTATACTATATTAAAATAATAATAATTGAATCACTGTACTTTCTGGATATCTGAAAATAAATTCACACTTCGAAATTTTTAAAGCTCAATTGGCAAATTATTGCAATTATAATGGACATTTTGAATCCATTTTGACGCTTCAAAAAGTTAATATTGTAGGTCTACACAATTTTACTAATAATCATTTCCGCATTATAATTTTCAGAGGCTGAGAAAAGATTGAAAGAACTAGAAGAAGAGAAGCAGCGACTGGACGCAGAGTTGAAGGCGGCGCAGAGGAAGATCATTCGCACGGAATCTACTGCACAGACTCTGCAAGTGCAACTTAGAGTAAGTATACATTACTATAAATGACCGTCTTTTGCTCCCTCCAGCGGTAGACAAAATATCTAAGACATTGCATAATTCAAGATATCATTTTTATCGTCGTGCGTAATCACTGGATGATGAGAGATTATAACTAGTTGCCCTTAATCTTGGTAGTCATATCAGACATTTTGGATTACAGTTTGTTATATCAGTAGTGAAATTTTGTGGAATGTGACTTCAAAAGTTATTATACAAAAAATTGTAAACCATCGGAATCCTAACCGAGTACGCTAGATTCACCAATTCACCCATGAGGCATTAATTTTCCTTTCGTTTCAGGATCTCCATCCACCACTAAAGAACGGTGAGCGAGCTAGGAGGGCCTTGTCTTTCATTCCTACCACTAAGAGTTCTTCAGATACCCTCATAGACATCCGAGCCATCAGACATCTTGACGTCATTGGGGACGAGGATGAGATCCATAAGTTATAAGAAGTAGAAGTCGTTAATATTAATTTCTTTTTATATTAACATTTATACACGGTTCTATGTCCCTAATGAGATAGGCCGAGATTATCAATTGTCACCTGGAATCAGATCGCCATCTTTTCATTCATTTCGAAAATCGTACTTATTAAATAGTTTATTAATATTGGTCTTAAGATGTAATAATTATATGTTTTATTGTAGTTATTTCTGCTAGATATTAAGTAAAAGATTATATATGTGTATATGATACAATTTTGATTTCTTTTTTAATATATGTTTATTGTATTTTGAAATGTGATAATGTTACGTGAATTCTATTCATAATAAATGATATTTTCTACACTTTTTCGTGTTTTATTGAATGTAGTTTGTTTAATGTATTTAAGTGTCATAACACAAAGATGAAGTGAATATATTTATAAAAAAATTTAATCACCCTAGAGTAGAGTAGAAAGAATCATAATCATTTTTAAGGAATTGCAACTAAGCTACTTGAGTTTAAAATATTTTTCCTGAAAATAAAACAGCATGAATTATGTAAAGTGAAATAAATTTAATTAAAGAAATAAAAGTTAACACAAAATTACAAATAATAAGTGTAACAGTAAGAAACATTAAAAAAAACTAACGTGTATCTTGTAAATTACATTACAAAGATCGAGTTAAAATTATTCAAAACATAACACATAAACATAAAAAAAGATAATATTTTTAAAAATAATAATAATTAACTATAACAAATAATAAATAAATAGCTAAGAAATTATAGACCTCAATTAAAACTTGATATCCCATTAGTTTTAAACAAATTACGGATCTTTATGGTGGTTATGAAATTTCAATAGACAAAACAATTAAATCTCAATGCAATTCAATAGACCAATTGCTATATCATCAACATTGCATTGCAAGATATATCTTTCTATGTCTTCCGTTGCAGTTGACCTATATTAATGCAACATTTATGTATTTTTTGTTATCATAGAGGTTACAGATTACAGTTAAGTGAATATGAATATTATCTAAACTTTGACTGACTAAGCAACTTTATTTATTTAAATTTCTTTTTTGGCGCCCTCTGCAATTTCTTTATATTTTTACTAGTTTGTTTTCTCATTTCCGATTTTTCTTTCAAAGCCTTTTTAAGCGCTTCATTCTGTTTGGTCAGCTGGTGTTTCAACTGAAACAAAATCTTTATTATTTCCAAACAAATAGTAAATTACGTTTTCTTTTTACCTCTTCTCCGTCCTTTGAGCTGCGTGTAACAAAATAAAGAGAAAAGATTATTACAAATTGAGATAGCTTAGACTTTCTTTTTGTCATATGTAATCATTACTCCGGTATTAAATAAATTCACTTATACCCATACACATTAGAAATTAGAAAATTACCCTCACATCCAATAAACCTTCACAGCATACAATACTTGAGCAAGTCACCATAAATTCTCATAGTAATACAAAAAAGCACCATAGAAATTCTACTTTTCTCACTAAATCAAAAGAGAAATGATAGTCAAAGAAATGACATGCATTACTTTCCTCACCTCTTGTTTTAAAGGAATCAACAGACTTGTGATTACGTTCATGTTAAGGCAAAAGTATTTTATTTATTTATCTATCTAGAACATACCCGAGCCCTCTCCTTCCGAGCAGCCAGTATCTTTCGCCATGCCGATTGAATGACCCTAACGGAATGTTCCAATCTGAAGTGTTCCATTTTGCGCTTCAGTTCGTCTTCATATTCGGCTTGCCTTTCCTCCATCATTGGGATGTACAGTTCGTCTTGGAGACGCTTTTGTGCCTAAGCATAAAGTATATACATACATACTTTCACATCCTTTAATCCGGTGGATGCAACCTTGGCGACACGATAATATATTCTAGGTGATTTTGTAGCAAGAATATTGGAGTAATGACATCTAATGGACATGCTGGGAAGAATGGCAGCTAGCTTTTTTTTACGTACAACACTAGCACAAAAGATTTTGGTTATAAATAAGATAGCAAATACGTTCTGGCCCAGGTCAGTTAATGTATAAAAAGGTATTTGTGTGATATGCGATGTAAAGTTAGTTAACCAATACGTACCAATAGTTCAGTATATTTTATATTTTCTTCCTCACACTTGCTCTCGATTTCATTCAAATCTTGCTGCTTGTCCATCATATCTATATCATACTTATCTAGCCAATTCTGCAATTCGGATTCCAATTTCTTCCTAATAAAATAAAGGAGAATGAGTAAATTAAATTTATTATATATTTATGTATATATGGCCCCTCAACTAAGTCTTTTTTGTGAGAGTTTTTGCTTTTTAGTTTTTAAAAAAATTAATTTACTCTGTTAATAAAAATGAAGCATGTTATTATAGTCTTGATATTTTATGAGCATGAAATAACAGTGAAACGTTCACTTCATTTATGATCTGATTTGGCATGCTGTAATAGGTGATAATGGACTACATAGGTTGAACCTCTTCAGTCATGTTCAATTAAACAACTTGCTACGGGTCACAAAAAATAATTTACAAAAAATAATTTACATTTTTTGTCTCGAATTTTATTCATACAACATGCATGTAAACATTCACGTGCCTTTATCCATTTCGGACTGCATCAAACCTTGGAGGTATAATATCAACTAAACCTCGAGTTTCATTCCATTCGAACAATGTATAAAAAAGCCTTTCAAAACAAGTTACCTCCGATTTATCGCAGCGGTTTCCTCTTCTATATTCGCCTTGAGAAGAGCGTCGTAGGCTCTCTTACTTTCCTTCTCATCCTCTGATAGCATTTTGTATTTCGTTTCGAAATCCTTTGACATTATCACCATCATCTTCTCCATATCTTTGCTGCAACGATATTGTTAAATATACATATACATACGTATGCATTAATGTACAACCGTTTTAGTGTAGTCCGATGTTGAGTTATTTGTCAAGTGACACTTGGAAGAGAACGGACGTGTTAAGTGTATAAATTAATAATTAGGGCAATCAGTGAGGTTTTTGTGCATAAACTTAGTCACCAATGAATTTGTTGGTTCGCAAAGAATCTCTTTTTTTTTCACTATCTGGTTATTTAAATACAACTATGAGTATACTGGGATTCTTGCTGATCAATTTTAATAGTGGCAACGGTATATGTAATTGGGTTAGCAAGATCACGTGACTTAGCAAATGCGTTAGACAATCCCACACATTTTTGTTTCTCTTAGCATTTTGCCGCTCATCTGAAGGTACTGTTACGTTGGTTATTAAAAAACACGTTGAAGAGTGAGCTTCAGTGGTCTAAAATTTTATTACCACCCTCGCCTTAAGATCTAACGGCCGTGATCTGTCTGTAATTTAAGATGTAAATAACTTACGCCCGTTTATTGAGTTTATATCGGGACTCGTATTGTAGAACCGACAACTTTTCTTGCAAAGTCTCTGCAATCTGCTTCTTGTCCTTAATACTATTTGTCAATTTTTCTTCTTCCAAACGAAGATGCTCTTCGCATTCTAGAACAAACAGATTACTTTATTAAAAATACGTTAAAGGAAATCACAGTTGCATTTACCAAATCCTTTGCTCTACAACTCACCTTTCAGATTCTCCATGATCACCTGGCGTGATTGTTCAGCCTTTTTCTTGAGTAACTTGTCACTCAGCACCTGCGCCGCAGTTTTGTTCAGACGCTCCGTAAGTTGATCCCGAAAGTACTCCAAAGTCGTGATGTAATTAATAGACGGAACCCACGAGGTACCCTACAAGCAATCAAAGCTACAAAGTCGAAATAATTGAAGAAATTATAGGATTTAGGCATCTTTATCATGGTAAATTAATTATTCAAAAATATGTTTTTTATAACATTAAACTACTCTGCATAACTGTACAAGTACTTACGTGTATATCTTCAGTTTTCTTCTGCAATAAAAATGAACAAAATATTTTATTACTTTGACATAATATCCTGTATCATGTGACCAGCAGATGATAACAGATATATGAATAAAGAAAAGCCCAATGTATACCAATTCAAATATTTATTTGATTATTTACAAAACAGAACATTAATTTAACGTCGAGGTGAATTTATATAGAAAGGAGAAAGTGAGAAAGAAAAAACTTAAAACTTAACCTAGTACATCTTACACATACACACACACACATATTCCAAAAAAAGACCTCTTCACTTTCCAAGCTGGATGCTGTAACCACCCTCATAGCCTCAATAACAACTGCAATCCTTAAAGTAGTAAAGTGTCCATCTACGCTATTGCGAAGGTAGTAATTATATGGTCACCTCGAACCCACGTGTTGACCAGATAGTCAGTACTTAATGTGACAAGTGGTAAGCCATGTTCGGGGAGCAGGTAGGTTTTCTCACGATATTTTCCCTCACCGTACGTAGTATTTACTGTATTGCTCCTACCAATGCAACTCAAGGCCCAATGGTGTTATTGAGACCATAAAGGTGGTGACAGGATCTAGTTTGGCAAGGGTAGAGCAGTTTGTTGGGACACATTAAGCATTTTATTGGGAACATAAAGTGTAAGTACTGCCTAGCTAGCATGAATTGCTCTATCACCGCGATAGAGACTCTATCACCGGGTTTATATCATTTTAACACTCGCTTAAGCATGAGCTTTATCACTTGTGATAGTAAGGCGATAGCAGTCAGAGGAGGGTGCGGTCTATTTGGTAGAAACTTGATACTCCGAAACCTATTTGGGATAACTGACTTCGCAGAAACTTCTTTAGTCGATCATTTATTAGGCATAAAAAATATTTGACATAAATATTTTTAGGCATAATGTGCTTATGACCGAATTTAGAATGGCATACATTTAAGATAGTAGAATTTTTATTGGCATATTTACCTTTGGCATAGTTAAAATTTTGTATGATATCATTTAGCATAACGTTCATTTAGAGTACAGATTATTTGGCATAATTTGACTAGGCATACTATGAAGATCATAGAATTTCAATTAGAATAATATAGATTGGGTTACTTTCTTCTTTAAAAATGCGTAGGTTAGGTTAGGTTAGAACTGAGACCTCTCATGGGCACGGATATAAAAACCAAATAATTATCATTAAATCAACTTTTATTTATTACAATTACTAAAAAAAAACAATTAAATTAATCAGAAAATAAAATTTTACTAATCTTATATTAGCTCCTATTGCTTTAAGGTACCCACATTCTGTGTAATCCGATTGATTATTTATAATATTTTGAAGACGATTTGTTTTATTTTATGTTCTACTTTTAAATAGTTATGGATAAGAAATATATGCCAAAAGATGAATCTGGTTTTGAACTTTTTGCGATGTGATGATTATACATTGTGATTATTATGGATACCAAAATTATGCGTACAGATAATTCTGACTTACAGAATTATGGGTTTCAATGTATGCTAAATGAGTTAATGCCAAACGATATTCTGCGAAAAGAGGTTTATGCTATTAGTTGTTATGCAATATAAAATTATTACTTGAAAAGTTCTACTATAATAGGTGTACCCGTCAGAGGAACCCGTAGCCGGGTGATATAACGATGTAATTGTATGGAAGGGTGAGCATGAACATTCTATATCACCTCGTCCGTCTGTTTTATTTGTCACCTAGCAAAAGCTAGGCGATAGCTGGCGATACCCGTAATATGAGCCAAAGATGTTCGCCTTTCTTTGGATCAGCTGATTTTAAAACGTTTACAACATCGAAAAGTTTGAAAAATGACAGACGTTTGACATTAGTTGACATACATACTTTGTTATTCTGTTTTGTCTTTTAGAAAATCTATCTCTGCTACGGGTTTCGTCACTCTGCTACGTCTTTTATCGCGCGATAAGTTCGTGCTCGCTGGGGTGATGTAAACGCTAAAGCGATAGCGACAGCGGCGATACTGGCGATAAATTCATGCTAGCCATAATAAATTAACAGTTACCGTTTCAATGATATCATCGACGATTGCTAGTATCTGTGGGTACCGGCGCAGTTTGTTCAGAGCTTTGACGATCTCCGCTGCCTGACCTTGGCGAAAACTCTGCGTTGACTGAAACCGAGAGCATGGAGTTTAATTGATTCCCAGTGGAGACACAGTTATGGGGACGTAAAAAGAATAGCTGCCTTACCACGACGTGCCTGGATGTTGTAGATAGCGACTAAGGGACTAATATAGCATATATTATAATCAACGACCAGACTGGAAAACAGTAGGAAAGCGTGATTCTTAACTGTGCCTCCACCAGGAGTCGAACCCGAGACCTCCCGATTAGCGTTCAGGTGTCTAACCGATCGCGCCATGGAGGTCATCGTTTATATGACATCACAACCCCAATAATTCTGTTAAAATGTGAACTAGGAGATATCCTTTCTCCAAGATTCCGAAAGAGATTAAAGGACGTGAATGTATATGTGTAGTAGTAAATTATTACCTTTTGAGAGTTATCGATTGTGTCATGGGCCAAACGTTCAAAATTCTTATTGTATTTGTTAAACAGTGAAACCAAATGATCTAGGTCTTCAGACGTGAGTATACCCTTCAAGACGTGAGTTTTAATGAGGGTGCTCAGACAAACAGCAACTTTGGATTGTTCTATTGTATCTTTAAGTATTTTGCCTATCCGCTCTGCTTGGATGCCAGATTCAATATCTAAAGGGTTGGAATCTGAAATAAAAAAAACGGGTTTGGGTTCGATCTTAACAAGGGTCTAAGTCTTTTTATGCTTTTTGCATATTAGCTCAATATCACTTCATAAACAAAGTTAAGTTCTTCGTAGAATAGCAAAAGTAACATGGTCATTGCAGTGGGTTAATTCCGACCCGCTTTTCAATTTTTTTCCTACAAACATGAAATTATTATTAAATTATTTAGTGTTATCCCACCTATCATTTAATGTGGTAATCTACTTTACGCCCCAAGCGAAATGGCGAAACGATAGCAATAGAAATATCTGTCAAATAAAAAATCACTATACTAACCACATTTATTTTAATTCTATTTTGTGTAGGCTTTACAGTGAAAGATTAAATCGGCGTACTTACCAGATTTATATTCGTAATCTGTTTCTTCTGCTCTGTTTGATTCTGTAGATGCTGTAGTAAGTTGACTGTCGGTAACTGTTGTTTGGCTGTCCATTTTATTTTTTTAGACGTAATTTGTCTGAAACATTACAATTTCACATACATAATGAGGTTACCCTTTATAACAATAGACAGAAAATACATTTTACTACTTGAATAAACACTCGCTCTTTTGTGCCGGGGTAGTCTGAGGCTTGAGTCCCCATCTCCGAAATTTCGGTGCCATGTTAGCTATAGGCCACTCAAAGCTCGCGTTACATTAGATAAATGGCACCCAACGTGATATGTAATGAACCGTATCGCCGTATAGAGGCACTGGTTATCACCTATCCCGAGGGATAGGCAAGCAGGTCTTAATAGTTGATCTATTTAGTCCTAAAGTTATATTATTAGTTATAATTAGGTCTAAGGTCAAATTTATTTAAGTTAGGTCTTTTTCTTAGAGAAATTCAAGCAATCACTTACCTCGAAAATATACGAAACAAAAACTCGTAAAAATCTCAAAACGTTTTTGAATAAATCTCATAAAATGTTATAAATAACCCTGTATAAATGTTCAAAAAACTAATCCATGTAGCCAAGTAAATATCGAAAAACTAATGAAGTTATGGCAACGAGAAAAGTTTAGTCGATTCTCTGGTTGTTATCAATACCATGGTATCACAATAACCTTTTGTACACTATTAGTCACTTTAGTCCTCCCCGAAGGGGATTTAAGATCGTGTATGCATTTTTATAATTAGATGTTTAAAGAATGAGGTTCAAACGTCATTTTTAAATAAAAAAAAATACTATTTATTATATTATATAAAATAAATTTTATTTTAAATAAACAAATGAAAAAAAAACTTAAAGAAACAAGTCTCAACATTTGCGACGAATAACAATAAAACTTATAATAAATTCAAGTATTACTGATAAATAAATCATTGATGATAAACATGATAAACATCAACACATCAAGGTTAAAAAAATCATCATTATATGTATAGTCAATTATAATAAATAACCGCCATAATACACTTAAGCTCAGAAAATAAAAGTAACTGTCTTTTGATAATCGAAAATAAACAACTTGAAAATAATATGCAAAATAAAAATTATTTAACGCTAACTATATAACTAATTTTAACTTAATAACTTTTTAATCATTTTAATTTGGAATAAAAACAAAATTATCTAAATTAAATTATTTTTGTGACTAAAACTCAACTTTGTTGCATAATCGTAAATAATTTTATAAAACATGATGATTACAATTATTTAAAAAAAAGAAGGAATATAAAATAATAAATTTCTAACATCATATTGGATAACACAAATTAGACATTCTGTTGAACGTAATAATAACTTAAAAGAATAAAATTGATGAATCTGCGTTAATAGGAAGAAGGAAGACTTTCGTTTATTAGATTTTCTTAAAATTGATAGATAATATTCAATATGTAAAGCCAAATGCATTATTTACTTTCTCTTTTGTCCATGTTCTTCTTGCTTTGGGCCTTGAGTTGTCTCTCGTATGCCAGTCGGTTTTTCTCTTCCAGTTTCTTAGCAGCTTTCTCTGCCTGCAGCTTCTTATTAACCATACTTTTGAGCTGAACGATAAATTACAATTATACTTTCAACAATTATTCAACGCATTTTTATTCCGTCATTGTCATTTGTCATTGCTCCATTATTAGCGTTGTTGTATTAAACTCAAATATTTTCATGCAATATATTTACATACAAATATGGGTACATTCAGTCTTACATTAAAATGTTAATAATGTTTAATGGGAAACGTACCGAAAAAGTTAAGTCTTAGTTCTTGTATAGAGAATTCATCTCAGATTCTCATATTTAGCCTATAAAGACCATAACAATTTTGAATCAATGAAATTTCTATACAATAAATCATATAAAGACTTCATATAAATCAGATCATATACATCAATACAAAACAGATTTTATGTTCTCGTATATGTTCAATTTTTAATAATTTTTCTTATCAAGTAAAAAAAATTTCAAAAGCTAAGTAGAAACCTGAGTCAGGCTTTTACCTAGACACCTTACGCCATATTACTTGGGCGCGCTTAGGTCATTTTCATTCTTAGCAACAACTAAAGCCATACCACTTTTTTCTCCTTCCTATTGTCCAAGGTCTTCTGCCAGGCGGTCTGTATCACCTTCACCGAATGCTCGTAGCGGAATTTCTCCATCTTCGCCTTCAACTCCTTCTCGTATTCCGCCTTCCTCTCGGCCATCGTCCGTTCGTAGAGATCGTTTATCTCTTCTAACCTTGCCTGTTAGAACAAGAAATTACTATTTCAATGACTGGTAACCTGGATGTGACCAGGGACCCAAGTGTACTAATGGTTTCCAATATCACTAAAGTAACGGAGTAAAGTTGTTTGTTGAATAACAAATGCGACATTTTTGGCAAATTAAAAACGAAATTTACTTTTTTATTGATGACATGGTGAAATTTGACACTTTTGTTAAGACACTAACAACTTTAATTAACATACCAATATTGAAATTCTATTGTACTGCGATTTAGTTAAAACGCATTAGTAGACTTGGCCCCTGTTAATTTCATCCTGGCATATACTAATGAGCGACTGAGATATATTGGGTTGGTTATGTTTTTCTTATTAGGCGTTTTGTTGCTAACATGTTTGTTATGGTCGAAAGCACTCGTGATGTCAATATCAATAACAGTCAAAAAGAATTAATGGCGTATAATATGTTGATCAGATACAAAAGTTTCTTTCTAAATATATTTCTCACCGTTAGCTCTAAAATTCTTTCATTTTCTTCATTTGTCTTCATCTGTAATTCGTCGATTTTACCCTGCTTGCCCATCACATCAGTGTCGTACCGTTCAATCCAACTTTTCAGTTCCTGCTCTGCTTGAAACCTGAAAACAATAGGAATAGAAATACAAAATATAAGCCTAGTTAAGAGCAAGTCATCTATATCAATCAATCAGCCTATTTCAGTCCACTGCTGGACGTAGGCCTCCCCAAGGTAACGCCACAAAACACGATCACCCGTGGCCCTCAGCCAACCACTACCAACGATCTTTTTCAGGTCATCGGTCCATCTAACAGGGGCGTCCTACACTACGTTTACCGAGACCGGGCGACCATTCATCTATAACGAAAAGTAAATAATGTATAACCACATCGGATCAGATCATTGTCGTTAGCTGCAGCAGGCCTGATTCTTCAGTTTACATTCAAACAAAGAGATGTTTCAATTTCCTAACACAGCTCTGACGTCAGCATCAACGTTTTACCTTCGTTGTTGGAGAGACCGTTCTTCGCTCAAATGCGCCTCCAGCAACTCCGAATAGGCCCCCTGGCAGTCTTCTTCTTCAGCCTTTGTGACTTGGAGCTTCGATGTCATTTCTCTTGATACCATGACCATGTTACGTTCCGAATCTAAACTGTTAACGTAAAAAGAAATCAGGGAATTTGCTAATCTGGTATTATTGCTGATATCGACTTAACCATTTATATATAATACAGTATATCACTAAAAATATTATTGTCAAGTAGGGTGTGTACTTCATAAAGAACAGAAGAAGTATGAGAAGGTCAATAGGTAGCGATCGATAGTCTCTGCCTATCTCGTTAGGGACGTAGAAACGTGAATATATTTATGTACAAGTGTAAAGAAATCAGAATAACTGTAGTTGCTAAACTCGAATATAAAGGTGTAACGTAAATAATATGGCCAAGCAACTTTTCACTAATTTTCAATTCAATGTCATCAGAACTCCAAAAACACGCCAGTGTTTGTATAAAAGAGTCTGTTGTCCAATAGTGGACTGCATTGTCTTATTACGACAAATATAAGGAACGCTTTAATAACGTACACTTTCTTCTTCAATTTTGCGTTGGCTTCACTTTCTATCTTGGCCAGTTCCTGTTCCAGTTGCTGAATGGTATTTTGCTTCTCTTTGATGATTGCTTCGCATTTTCGGTTAGTGTCGCGAATTTGCTCTTCAAAAGCTACGAGCACATTTATAACACATAATTTTGCCATACTTAGCCTCAGTAAAGTTGTTTAATAGAAATGAAGCTTTCTGAATTTATATATAAATACATGTACGTACCAGATATTTTTTTGTGTTAAATCAAATTCGGTAAAGGGCGACTGTGCATTCCTCAGAATAGGTTAATAAAATAAAACCAGAAATACCAAAACCCTACGAGTCCTAGTAACCAACACTAAATGTAGGGGTCAGCCCAAAAAAACTTATGACGGTAAAATAGATGATAAATTGAAAAGAAACATATAAACGCCAAGCGTGTAAAAGGAGTTGTATGGATGATGCCCAACTATTTTTTTCAGAAAGGAGAGAAATGGTGACCTGCGGCATATACTTACGAGGGATGTAGGAAGACGTGATCTGTTTTTCTTTTTTGAACAAATTTAACTTTGTGACAAAATGTTTCAATACCTGTAATAGACTCCTTATACCGTTCGGTCTTCTTTTCACTCAATTTGCTGAACTCGTCCGTCAGCACCTCAGCCGCTGTCCTCTTCATTCGCTCCGTCATCTGCTTCACGAAGAACTCCAGAAGCATCAGGTACTCTATCTGGGGATCTTCTGTGTGTAGCTGTGGATATGTGACACACCATACATACTTTCACTAATTACCAAGACACTATATTGACGTCCCTTAATACTTTTCAAAGTAGAGTGAACTTTGCCGATGAAAAATCCAAAGAAGAAAAATTGAATGTTTAACAAAATTTGGTGTTGAAAGGTTATACTATTTGGAACAAATTGTTGCACTTTTTGCTCTAGGTTGGTATATGATTATATATTTTATACAATATTTGTTAAAATAAGTTGTCAATTTAGATATATATCTGCTCGTGACTGTATCTAAACATTTATCAAAACTATCGGGGTCATGATGACAATAATATGGACAGACGGCACCCTATCACCGAATAGATTTAATTGTTCTTTGTGCCTTAATCACCTTTGATCACCTGGAAATTGATTTAAGATTAGTGTTAATTGAAGTTGTATTGAAATATGTCTGCAGAGTTTCTTGGCATTTCTTCTCTGCAGGATTTTGCTTTACGAAATGCCAATAGTTTAATTAGATTAATGTAATGTTTTTAAGATTTACTAATTTTAATGAGAACTTTTCCTGTGGTTTTTTTTTTTTTTTACTTTAAAATAAAAAGCATTTCATTACAAAAGCATTTCATTTCATTACAAAAATTTTTAATTTTTTAATAATTTTTGTAACACCCTGCACACACCATGTCGGAACGCGGATTTGCGCCGCACTGACTCTATCGGAACGTAAATCCGCGTCGACAGATGGCACATTTTATACAGTGGCGCCACCTAACATACCAAAGGTTAAGTTACATTTTATACAAAAATTACTTACCGGTCCTACTTCTAAGTAACTTTGTTTCATCTGCAATATAAAAGTTGTAATATAATATCCGATGAGATAAACAAGGGCCGTATAGCACCTATATTAGTTTAAAATTCTGCTCAAGAATGCAGTACAGTGAAATTATGAACTAGGCAATGATTGGCTGGCTCCCTAAACATAATTACTTTAAATATTAAAAATTGTAATAAGGTTATGGAAGAACTGGTACTCCCGACACAGGTAGCTCCGTTACCCACTAGGGATGCCCAGCAATCAAGTGCTAATGTTTTAATTTTGAACTCAACTCATTATTTATCCTTAAAAATAAATAAGAAACTTTCTTTATCTTTTTTTAGAATGATCCTCCTACATCGTGATTCATTTCATTTCGTTGTCAACACTTTCAAACCAAAGCATTTGTTGAAAACCTATACACCCCGATTTACCAAATAGAGACTGGTAGTAAATTCAACGTTCACAGATTCAGATTCCCGATGATTGTATATTTCAGGATTTTCTCTTCAAGGAAACCAAGGATTTGACTGGTTTCATATAATTAATAACTAACCGGACTCATCACGTATGTTTTTATATAATAAAGTTACCTTTATTATTAACCCGACGATTCAGCTACGTTGCAGCAGCCTTGGTCACGGGCAGACTGACGATTCATATTTCTCGTCTCTACCGCAGCGCCCTGTCAGATTCTTCTCGGACTACCCTCACAGCTACGTTTTTATCAATAACGCTCGGCCTACACACTACACTCACAGTATCTTGTGACTTCACACGATCACGCTGAGCCGAATGGCGATCTATTATGGTATTCCACGCCGAAGACATTTGTAACTCCCTTTACGATTGAATGTACTTAAACAAATCGCGAATCTCTTAAAACGTTAAGTTTCACATATGTAGATGTGTGTCAGTGGCGACTGTTCATGGTAGCAACCAACCAACTCACGTTAGACACAGTAAGTTAAATTGACATGTAAATTAAATTTATACATACACATCACGTCTATTTCCCCACAGAGGGATGAGCAAACATCACGGATCCCCATTAGTCTCGATCCTGAGAAACACTTTCGTTTCATTGACATACTACATACACCTCCTCATACGCTAGCGGCATAAATTACATGAATCAATAAAATGACCTACACTTACACAGCAATTATGGATATAAGTTGTTTACAACGTACTTACTCTGTCAATTATTTCATCTACAATCGGCACGTGGTCTGGATATTTCTTCAACAGAAAAGCTATACGCCTAAAGTTGAGTTTAATAATGACACCCCATTTTGCTGTGTTCTGTATTGATGAAAATTCAATTAGATATATGTATTAATTTAGATCAGATAGATTAAAACTCTACCTAGATTTCGTTAGAGTTTTAGGAATCTTATTAATTTCATTAGGTATCTTATTTTACTAATAAATTAATTCAAAACATTTAATCTTTTTGAAGGGACTAAAACCTCTCGGACATAATATCTTTTGGACATCAGTAGCTGAGTTTGGATAAATAACAGTATCAAAAGGAAACTAGCCCATCGCTTATACATATACTTACTTTAGTCTCTTAGTTGCCGGTAACGAAATTAGTAATTATAATGTATCTATGTAATGTATATAAAAATTATATAGTATTATAAAATAATACTATATAATGTATACTACGAGTATAATGAAAAGTCTTAAAACAAAGTCCCTTATTAAATTTTTCTTCTGTGCTAGTTATGGCCTCGAAAAAAACGCTAACTAACTTTCACTCTTCCCGGCATGTCGTATGAGCCAAATAACGCACTAGGGGTGAATGGAAGGACTTTCCTGTATAGATATTTATACCAAAACTCTTAGCCTCATTTACAAAGCTCACATTTTCCTTAGGGTCAATACTAATGGGTTTCGTTATAGCTTCTTGGTACAAAAATTTGATCTCCTCAAACTCATCGGTTGAGAGCAACTCAGCCAACTGGGTCCTGCCATCCAACATGTATGGAAGGGCGATGACCAGCCTGGATCTGAGTAAGGTCTTGTTCATTATCTTCCTTATGCGTTCCGCTTGTATATTCCCTTCTATGTCCATTGGGGAGCTGGCTGGAAATGATATTGGGAGTGAGACCTTGAAAAAGGTGATTCAGTTTAACATGAAGTGCATTTATTAGGAGGTTGAAAACCATACTCTTATTCGCGGATCTTTTCTAGAATGTGTATGTGTTTACATAATAATGTGTTCATATAGATAAGTGCATAAAAGAACAAGAGAGTAGGATTTATAAGAAGAATTTTTGGAAGATTATGATATTTAGAACACATCTAAAAATAAATCAGGGGATCTTAGAGTGGTGCATACTATGCATGCTATGCTGCATAGTGTGAAGAACAGAATATTCATGAAAAGGTTAACAGATGTGTGTCATTTGTGAGAGTTATATTAGGGACGTACAACCTGGCAATAGATAGTCTCTGCGTTACCAGTTTAGTAATAAATATGTGTAATTGTACGATAAGCACTTAATAATGATAAAGAAAATGTATTTTTAATAGAATAAGGTCTTTAATCGAATGTGTCTTTATTTCTTATACTTTTTTAATGTTTCTTTAACATAATACATTCTTATAAAGGTACTTACTATTGTCCTTGGTATAGTCTGGTTCCAGCACATCGCTCGTCGAATCATCGGTGTTGGTAAACATGGAATTCACCATCGAGAACATGGAAACGCTCGACATTGCTTTCGGATCTTTCATCATTTTGCTGCTGTTTTGTAATCGTCACTTCTATATCAAAATAATATCACTTGAACTAATATATCAGAACAATAGTATTCAAATGCAACCGTTCAATGTAAATAAAAAAATCTTTATCCTTTTTAGTGTCATGACAACCTGCTGTCAAGACGGGAATAACAAAACATGTTTCCATGGCAACCATCAGAAGTTTATCGAATAAGTTTTATAGTGACCTACCTGTTTTTATACTTAAGTATTAGTTTTTATATTCAAGTGACTATATATTTAAATATACAGGTAAAATAAATCATTTTGTAACTTTAATAATGAGGACAGTTAATGTTTATTATTAATAAGTGATATTTTAAATTAGACCTGCGTTACGAGATACGAATAAATGGAAAATAGATCGATATGAAATTGTTGTTCAGTTTTAGTATATCAAGTCTCTAATACTTCTACAATAACTAACATAAACAATGTAACTAAATATATCTGCATAAAGCTATCTTTAAATGAATGGACCGATAAATTAATAAAATAACTGTATTGCCTTCAATTCTATGTTCTATGGATTTAATGAAGGATACCAACAGAATCTATTAGGTAATGGGCTAACAACCCTTAACCAATATCCTATATCAATGCCAGCACAACCCGTACAGTTATTCTAAAAGTGACTAAGCTGTTATTTCTTAATCTCCAAGGTTATGTCTACCCCGAAAGAGATGTGGCTGTATATATACATATGTACTTATATATTTACTATAATTCAACCCATATAGCTAGGAAGAACAGACTGAGAAGTAGCCATGCCTAAGAAGAAGGGAAAAGTGAACAAACTGGCTCGCATGTCAGATGAAGAGCGAGCCAGGTACCTTCAGCACCGAGCTGATATGGAGGAAGAGGCTAGGAGAAGAAAACAGGAGTTAATTGCAAGGTTTATCAAGGTATGTACTAATGTTAAGAGTAACACGACTATATGTCATATTGGATTCAACTTCGTGAATGTACGAAATATGTTCCTATCTTGTCGTTTTTTTAGTACACTTCAATATACCATATTATCACCGCGTATACACGTAAGAACTATTTCGAGAAATACAATATTATATATATATATATATATATATAATACTTTTCGTAGTTTTGCATCATTTAGCTTAATCATCGACCACGTAACTAAATTTTACATAGTTTAAGCCTATATATATATTGTTTAATAATTTTGTGGCTGTAAATAAATACTTATTATTATTCTTATAAATCTTCGTTTAACTACATCGACATAACTTATCTCCGTTTCAAACATGAATATCTTGTAACCAAGCAGGCTGTAGGTATAGCACAGTAGCTTAGATACAGTCAAATCCTGTCTATGACGTCACAGTCTGTAGATAAGTCAAATCCTCGATAAAGTACGGATTTATGCGAAATTACTCTCCTAAAAGTTCAACCAACCATGCAGTCTGTGTTAAAACCCAATTGCTAAATTTGCACCTATGTAGATTAGCTTAAACCTTGCTCAGATTTGTACGTTAAACAGTAGTTGTACGTTAAACATGAAAAACAGTTGGAAAAAGTCAAAGAAATTGCAACTCATTCAGGTCAGTATTATTATTGTTGTCAGAGGCTTTACTGACAAATCTTTCTGCTGTTTTCTTCGGTCAAGTAACAAAAACAAACAAACAAACGCGTTCACGACCATTAACACTAGCGGGCAGTCAGAGGTTTAGGTGTCCAACTCCGTAATTACGAAGGTAGTAATTCTATGGCCACCTCGAACCCACGTGTTGACTAGATAGTCAGTACTCAATGTGATAAGTAACCATCGCGATATATGGTGATTCCATACCCAAAATTGATTACTTGAAAGCAAACTATTAGAATTATTTAACTTCAGATCATTCACTATCTGTCACATGAACTTCTTAAAGTTTTAGATGTCTAAAATGCATCTAAAAAACACATAATCACTCAGTAGATACTAAGGCTAACTAACGCACCTACCTAATTTTATATCATGTTTTCTTTTACCAGAATAAATTAGAGAAAGAAGAGGCATACAGTCGTATAAACACAGCGAAACTGAATGAAACATGGAGATTCGTATTGCGTCGAATAAAATGCAAACAAATGAGAGCAGATATTCAGGTAAGATTTAAAAAAGGGGTCACATTTATATACTCATTCTTTAGGGGTTCCAAGGTTCGTGAGACTAACTTTGCAATGCAGAATATAATGCCATGCATAACTACGCATGTCTATCTATCAATTGCTTATTTAATAGTTACCTATATTATGGTATACTATAGGGTTGTTTCGCTATACTTTTTAAAATCTTTGCAGGGCATAAAGGTGAGTTTCGAACTCACTTTGGAAAGGAAGAACCGTCACATCCAGTACCTGATGAAGGCCATAGACGACGCCGATTACCAGCACAGGAGGTCCTTTCATAATCACACGGATGTGGTCAGCGAGTTTCTTAGTAAGTAAACCTAGTGGATTCTGAGGTCCATCAATATCTACCTTTTTGAGGTGTCTTGGAGAAAATAATATAATATCTCACGGTTTAGTTCGAGGATGTCATTGCAGTTAAAGAAAAACATTAACGTTAATTATTTAGCCAAATGGTCGATAATTACCATCAAGCCTAGTTCTTCACTTTGGTTTCGAGAAATCTAGCTCATCACATATCACCTTGAGCACTGATAACCTGATGAGACGTGTGATTGAGTGTCAAGAATATTTTCCAGCTTAGTAAAGATAAAACATCGTGCTATAATCCGTAATTTTTACTTTAAATCTAATTTCTTTACACAAACTTTCTCTCAGACATAGGCTGGCAACAACTGGACAGAATAAAAGAAGAGTATGAAAAAGAGAAGAACAATCTTCTCGAGAGCTGGGGCAAAGAAGAAGGAGACCTGGTAGACCGGCAGGACGCAGCAGAGCTTCATTTGAACGTACTCAAGTACATAGGGCAGAGGACTTTCAAAGATCTTAACAAGGAGAAAGAGATGGAAAGAGCGTGTGCTGTCAATGATGCTAAGTTGGAGGTTGGTAATAAAAGTTATGCTAAATAATGCCATGGCGCTAATAATACCATTAGCGTTATCACAACATAGTATAAAACAAAGTCGCTTTCTCTGTCCCTATGTTCTTTGTATGCTTAAATCATTGAAACTACACAACGGATTTTGTTACGGTTTTTTTTTATAGATAGAGTGATTCAAGAGAAAGGTTTATATGTATAATAGCATCCATTAAATAGTAGAGTAGGTTATATATTTTATACCCGTGCAAAGCCGGAGCGGGTCGCTAGTAAATATATATATAAAGAAAAAGTGTGTATATGGAATTAGTTCCGATCAGATACGTAATATTTCGAGCTGAGTCGAAAGAGTCGGTTAAAATCGCTCTTAGATGTAAACTGTACAATTTTGTTGTGTTTAACACATCATTGAATCTCCTCAAGCTTCGAATCTTATACTATATTGCTATTATTGCTTAATTAAAACACCATTATTTTCTAGCGGTTACGGTATAAGCCCGTCCACTAACGAGGCTCTATTTAAGCCTTTGACAACAAAAACAATAATTTAATATCACATTACGTCTAAAACTATATTTTGATATCTTCTCGCCAATCATCGCAGTTAGCTCGACCTTTCTCCGAGAGACACATGAGAAGGTTTTTCGAAAACTCGCACTTATCTTGGGTGTTCTCTGGAAAATAATATACATAAATTAAACCAACTAAATTCTTTGCTCTCATATTGGTATATAGAATAGAATAGAAAAAAAATGAACAAAAACAGCACAAGTACAAAAACATTTACAATTACATTTATTACAATTGAAAAGAAAAGATACTGCACTGTCACTGTGAAAGGGCCCAGGCTCAGCATATGTTGCAGGCCAAAGCTCACTTTTTTTTATTAATTAGCGCCCGTAAAAGGTCTCGTGGTAGGTAGGGCGAAAATGGAACGCTAATCAGCTAACTTTCCGTCCACCATGTCGTAGGAAGTAACAGAGGTTCAATAGAATCAATTGGGTGAAAGGATGCCAACCCGTCGCTAATATGTTAGTTATAATTATGTTAAAGATACACACATATCACGCCTGATTCCCTGTAGAGAGGTAGGCAGAAATCACGGATCCCCATCTGGCCGATCCTGATGATATATTAGAAATTATTATTCATAATATGTTAAAGATGAACGAGTAAAATAGTATGTTCAAGGTTCTGTACGTTTTATTGAACGTATATGAGTATGTTATTTCATGTACACAAAAACATGTTGATTATATTACATCTTGGTTATATTAACTCACCATTGTACAAGATCTGAAAGCATTCCTCGACGGATTCCTGAATGAAATCCTTCAGGTCCTCGTTCCTGACATCTTTTATCATTGCGTGTGTCACCATGTAGCGATCTGGCATGCCGTTTTCTCCATTCTACATACATAATGAAATGTATTTATAAGTTATACCTAATAGTCCACTTACTAAAATTATTATTCTATGAACTCTGATTCACAAATAAATGGTAAGATACAAACTATTTAGTGATTTTCGAGTGACCAATACAATAAGCATCTCCATTTTTGACTATTGGAAACTATGATACTGTGACACTGAGTACTTAACTATTAGAAACATTAATACTGATGATATTACTTGTGGTCAAATTCTATTCATAATAATACTGACCAAGATTTAAATACTAAACACTTAATACTTAATCAAGATATCATAATTATTAATTACCATTTCCAATTCATCCATAAAGCAGTGAAGAGCACACGCTTTCTTATATTCTTCTTTACTGCTATTTCCTGAAGAATTCTTCTCGTTACTTCTATACGTGTTCTCATCGTATTTTCCACGAGATGTGTTTGGATATTGGCTCCTGTGTCCCGATGACTTATCACGTTTCATTCTCGAGATATATGAATTATAGTTGCTGTAACGCATTGTTGATTCTTGCTGAAAATTAATGTTTTGTAAGCGCCAAATTATAAGGTAAATTTCGGTGCCCAGAAGATCCAAATTTGTTGTAATCTCCAAAGCACATATAAATTTTCCGACGTAATTCTGGCATAGAAAGTTTGCGCAAAATGAAAAAAAGTAAAATGGCTGAGCACAGTACTGATGTAACAGCAAATACGAAAGGGTATTCTAAAATTGTAAATAGCGTATAAAAAGTAAATACTTACATTACCATACCCTTCATCATAGTACCCATTATATTCATCCCGATTATTCATATTATTACTCATCCTATTATTTCCACTCATGCTGTTCTCTCTTCTATTAGTGCTGCTGCTGCCCATTCTATCGTATCTATTCATCTTATCCTCTCTATTTTCAGTCCAGTCTCTACTTGACTGCCTCTCCCTGTTCCTAGACCAGTCTGTGCCTGACCAATCGTCCCTGGAGTCGAAGTCTGTTCTACCCCAAGCTGCGGGGGCTTCCCTTCTTCGTTCTCTTGAGTTGTGGTCGCTGTAGCGGTTTCCTGAAGAGTTGTGGCCATCTTGGTTTCGCAGGCACATCATGTAGGTTCGCTTGAGGTCTTCTTCTCTCGGGCCTCCATCTGAACGGCAGTTGAGACCCTAGAAAATAGGAGAAGTATTGGAAATTTCATCGTTATTTGGATAGAATGCTAACCAAACTTTATTAGTTGTCTTATGTCTGATTTTCCCTTGATAAAGATAATTCCTCTCATTTTTAAAAGCTTTCTATATATAGTACAGAGATTTGGGAACAATTATCGTATTTACAATGACATTAATATCCTAAAAAAATTCTATTCTATTTAAAAGTTAGTATCCATAACAAATGGCTTCAATGTACAAGGAGCTAATTTTATTGGGGTAATTTACTTATAATATTAATTTTGATTATATATAAGTACTTACTTACTTCTGAACAAGAAATATGCAGTACAATAAACACAAAGCTTGCCACAAATTTGATCATCATCGTCAAAAAATCGTGTGGGAATGATTTAAAATGTGTTCTTCCTTGTTATTTATAACCTTCCACGCTCGAATTACCAGTTAGAAGCGGCGCAATTAAGTTGTATACATGTCGTAGTGGCTAATAACATAAAGGTACATACACAGACGTGTGATCCCTGACAATGAGGTGTATGTGGAATCATATGTCCTTACTTACAGTTACCTTAGTTTACCTTATATAGTTTAAATTTTCAGTTGGTACCATCGGTCACTTCCAAAAACACTAGCAAAGAACAGCTCGGGAATACCACCACGTTATACACAATACTGTCCATAAGAGCATCCTATGCTGATCTGGAATGTGTGAAGAATGTAATTTGTTGCTTACTTCTTGGCATTTCGTGAGAGACTTTTGTTAGGTATGAATGGAGATTGTGATAAGTGCCAGCAAATATTTATTAGGATAGCTCCTGTGACCAATGTACTATTCAATCAATGTTATGTTATTATTAACATGATATAATAACCCCCAAGGTTTTGCTATCCTAATTAGACAAAAGGACTTGAATCTCATACACACGTACAGACATAAACAGATACAAAGAGGTTCGAATACAAATTCGGGTCAAAAATTCATATCATCTACCCTGAAGTGGATAAGGACACAAGTAACCACATACGTATAAACGATTTTATACAGGATAAACTACCATATTACGCGACAACCTACCAGATTCGCCACGGCACTTCCGGTGATTAGGCAAGGCTCTTCGGCGACACGTGGCTTCCTGCTCACGACGTGTGTGACAGGCCGTGACTGACGCCCGATTATGTTGTTCTAAACAAACAACCCACCACTAGCCCATCTGAACGTAATAAGCAGAAGAGGCTAATATGTACTTATACGTTCTTTAATGTAACCAGTTACATGTTTCCGGCATTTTGGAAAAGGCTAGGTTAGGGATTGTCTTAGCTAATTTAGAAGGTATGTCGTTGATGGATACCTACCACCACCAACGACATTTTGTAAACTATATCGATGACCTCAATATATATGGGTATAGGTCACATTACCTTTTGTTGGTTGCTAAAGAACCATTGCCCGCGAACCTATGCTATCATCTATCTAGATGGTGGGAAATATCTGTAGACGACGATGTATTCAGCATTTTAACGGCTTTCTAGTATGATATGGGCTATCAGTAGCCAAAGGCTTTCGCAGCATCTTTCCCATAAGGGTTAACAAGCCTCTGTATACCCTCAATAATTTACCAGGCAAGAAGCTCATGTATCTTTATGTTTTCTAGCATGAAGATGACATGCGAGAATTACGTCGACCCAAGGAGGGTGAAATAGAGTTCTACTGGGCTAAACTAAAGGAGGTGTACACGGCATACTTGGAAACCAACCAACCCATCATGGTGCAGTACCACTACTTGAAAGAGAAGGATGATTTCTACCAGAGGGAGATCGCGAAGAATGACTATAGGATTCATATCGCTACGGTGAGTTATATTTCGTACATACATAAAGATTACACCCATGTCCCAACAAACACGAATGACTTACTAATTATACGTATAATGCATACATACATAACAATCCATTCGTGTCCTTCAATCCCTTTCGTGGTGGACAGAACCTGGGAATTTTAGTATCTCCTAGGTATCTTTTTAGCATAAATATAAGGGTTGTTATATCATATCGACATTAGTGACAGGTTGCTAACGCATCCCCCGATAGATTCCATATACCCCTAGTTCCTTAGTCACATCCTACGACATGCCGGAAGAGCGGCAGCTAGTAAGCAAGCTAGTAAATAAAATGGTTATAACTTGTCGTTCTGCCCAGCATGTCGTTGAGTATGCTTTAGGAGTAATGGGCTAGCTACTTCTCACCAGTAATTATTCCACATTAATGTAACTAACTATCCATATAGGCAACATTGGAAAGTTTCTTATGTTTGGTGGTCACACACACCGAAACTTGGTATTACTTTTATTATCTGTGGTATTACTATGTTACTTTTATGGCGGTATTCTATAACTTTCCCAGAATCAACTGTTAATGCTGCAACGTGAATACAAAAATACGACAGAAACAATCGCCTCCAAACTAAAGAGAACGAATGAGAGAAAAGAGGAGATAACCAAGAGATACATATCGCTCAAGAAGGAGTACAAGACCTACGACACGCAAAGTGCTCTACAGTTAGAGTTGTTAGTCGATCAGAGTCAAAATGTTATTACAGTAAGTACTATAGTTACACGTACATATACCATTACGTTTGGTTTTTAATCCCCTTCGGGCTTAACAAAGAGATTTGATATCTCCTCTGTCACTTTTACTAATACTATCGGGGTGTTTATGCCTGAAGATGACAGGTTTTTAGCCCGTAATTCGATTAGCCCTTAGTTCTTAAGTCACGACATAACGAAAGAACAGCAGCTAGTTAACATTATTTTTCCGATTCAGTACGAGTCTGATATACATATAATAAAACTATAATATATACGTACTAAGGACCTATTTGAGTGATAGGTAGTAGTAACCTACCATTATTATTTATTAATGCTAATCGCTGTTGCCACTACAATTGAATTTAAGTTACAAGATGATGAATACGAATTTGTAGGCGTGTGTGCTCAATCAGTAACCGTTTTTCCTCATCATTAGGAACGCAAAATTATGTACGATACAATAAAGTTTGTTTCTATGCAGATGTTTGAAGATTACAAGAAGAAATTGGATCAGATTCATCGTATGGCTGAAATATGTGAAAAATATGAAACAGATGAAGACAGACAAATCCATATGAAGGACAGTAAAAGTGATGACGTAGACATTTACGAAACAGTGCCTGAAGATTTGGTTGTACGTATCATAGATAAACATTCACAACCAAGGTAGTCAGAGGTTGAGGTCTCCATCATTGTGAATTGTTTATGATGTCCACCCGCTTTTAAACTAACCTACCTGACTAATCATGCTAAACTATGCCACACGGATATAGCCTATTTTGAGATATTGGCTTATATAACCTAAGTTAATATACTTAGAAACTAACATCATTGGAAACACCTCAGTAATCTTCATTACCTTTTGCATTTATAACCTGATGACAATTATTTTTGATAACATGCTGCTCCCTTAAGACTCAGTACTTTCTTTACTCCCAATTTAATCCTGAATAGAAATTTTTGAAAGCGACAACATGCTATTAGTATATCACTAACTAATATGATAAATAGTATTGTATAGCTGACTGATGGAGACATGTACAATTAGCTCTGTATTCTTAGTACTAACATTATTTTTTTTCAACTCTACAGAAAGACTGCAAATCTTTTACAAAAATGAACAAATTCATGCAAAAAGTCAGCCATGTTACCATGCAGACTATGTGCTTAAAAGCAGAGAAAAATCAGCTGATTAAAGAGAATAATGAGTTGAAGAAGAGCATCAAGAAATATTTGACAGATCTGGCATTGGACAGTAACATTCAGAGACCAGCAAGTGTTGTTGTGGTGCCACAACTCGAAAAGAAAGGAGGATACGCTGAAAAGATGTGAGTTTTTACTTTCTAAGAGAACCAATATTCATTGAATAAGACATTGCCAAAAATAAACAAGCTACAGTAATAATTGTGTAGGATTTATTAAATTTTATGTTCTCTTATAAATTCTTGATTCAAAGATAACCCTTTGTGATCTGAAAAAGGACAATAAGAACTTGGACTTAAAATTATGAATGATACATAAGATGGTTCTGTGTTGTCTTTATATTAGTAGATTACTTTATTTTGGTTTATTAACAAATACATTCTTCCTATCTATATCATAACAAACTGCTATTAACAATAAAAAATGTAGAGTATGAAACAATGTCTTAAATTATTTCTTTCAGAAAACGGCCAGTCACTTGCATTGAAGGCGCTTTGTCAAATGCAGTGCAGTATGAAAAGAGGTTGATCATTGATAAAAGAAACAAAGAATTGGCTCAGATTCGATCATATCCAAGACTACATCTACAAAATTGGGTGGCTTCAAGATAAAATAAAATTAAGAATAATCAATAACTTAGGTATAGAATAAAGTGAACAATTATTTTGTGTAATGGTTTAAAATTGGGTGCAAATAAATCAGGAATTTAATAATCTGTCTGTAATGTTTTCTAGCCTACTTATTAGTTATAAGTATTTCAACACATAAATACATTTTACAATTTTGAAGGACTTTTATGATCTACAACACAAATTCAATGACAATCAGTTTTAACACTATACACCCATGCAATGTAGTCAGACGTTCACAGTAACAACTTACTATTGCAGCGTTGGAACATAGTAAAATCAAATCTACAAATTAACCTATTTAATATTTAAATTGACAAGTAGTGGTAAATAATGTTGTCATTTTCAAGCACTGAATTATTAGGTAGAGTATTTACCAGGGAATAAATTTCCTCACAATGTTTTATCTTGGTGCATGTAACAAATTTATATAAATTGCTAAAATCTAAATGTATGAGCAATAAATCACTTCATTTTCATTAGTCCATGCCCAGGCACCATTTGAATCAACTGATTCTGACACAAGGTTGCAATGACTTAGCTACATTAACCTTAAATAGAAAAGAAAAACACAAATTTTAGAATATTACGTTTATTTACATGAATACCTTACAACTAGACAGACATCTGAACAATTATTCCATTGGTTCCACACCATGCATTTCAGTGGAAGATTCTTCTCCCAGATTCCAAGGGTCATCTAAAGCTGACAGTAGCTTGGCTAAGGCTTTGTGTCCTTCAGTATCTATGTTTTTACTCATCTCATCAGAAAAGGGAATATATTCTTCACATAAAACACTTTTTCCTTGAGAAACTCCAGTAATTTCATACCAACCCTCCAGAGGCTCATTGAGGGGCCTTCTTAACTTAACTTGTACTTCCTGATCATCCACGGTTTTCACATAGAAGCCCTCACTGGCAGAAACCTTTGTAACTTTACCCCAAAGTGTTACTTTCGCGCCATTTCTTTGAGCTAGATTGCCGGCGGTCACGTAGGGTATAAATTCATCATTGTCTGGAAATTGGTTATCTTCAAAATCGTCGTGGTCACCCATATTTTAATAAACCAGTAACCAAATAAGTGAAACTAAATTTATATATAACAGAAAATAAAGGGAGAATATAAACAGTCGCAAAGCACCGCACACAATCTGCAAACAATGAATCAATTCAATTCAATTCTTTCTTCTTTGGCTTGAGGCCGTGAGGCAATTTGCCAATCGACAAATGTGTTTTCTGTTCTTTCAGCTTTCAATTTCCTCTCTGGGTTTTTCTTGCTGGCTCAGAGAATTTGTTTTGGCCACGAGAGGATTGCCATATACGAGTGTTTATGTAAAAATTAGGGAAACTTATGTATCATTGAAAGACGGATTCGATATAATTTTGAAAAACAAGTGAAACTCGTAAAACATACAAAATAAATGTACAAGATATAATAGATATATACAACATATTATAATTATATACGAATATTATTGCAGTTTATAAAAAAAGCCAAGGCTTTATAAATGTCAGTGTCAAAATTACATAGTAAGGTATTCATTGATGTAGGCAGAGGAATCTTTTTATGCAACAGAGTGTTTATCAGATCATCGCGACAGTGTTTATTACAAGCTAAGAAAATGTGATTGACGTCACCAATATCCTCACCGCAATCGCAAATTGGACTATCCCTTTTTTTAATTCTGTATAAAAATGCTGGAGTGCACACATGCCCCAATCTCAATCGTGTAATAATTGTTGATGCTCGTTTTCCTAACTTCAGAACATTAAACCAAGGTTTTGATAAAATTTTATTGTTGATATTTAAGTAGTAAAAACCTTTTATGGGAGCTTTGTTCCAAGTTTTATTCCACAATTCATTAAGTTCTTTTTTGGGCATATTCATCAAATCTTGCGAAAATATGAAATAAGAGTACATATCTCCATCTGATACAGCTTCTTTAGCATATTTGTCGGCCTTTTCGTTACCAATAATCCCGATGTGACTTTTAACCCATGCGAAATTGATGCTATAGTTCTGTTTTTTGCATTCCAACAAAAGTTTTCGAATTTGAAAAATTATAGGGTTATGAGTGTATTTGAGAAATGGAAAGCGCTGAATAGCTTGCAGTGCACTCAAACTGTCAGAAAATATGACAGCTTTGCTGAGTTTAAAGAGTGAAATGATTTCAAGGGCTTTAAGTATAGCTAGGCATTCGCCGGTGTAAACTGATGTTTCAGGGGGAAGTTTGACTTTAGTGTGTACATTATGATTTGGTTGATATGCGCTAACACCTACACATCCTTCTGAAGAAAGCTTCGACGCATCTGTGTAGACGTGATTGTAAAAAGGCCACAGATCGTCAGTCAGATGATTAAAGTAAATGGAACCTGTAATTTCATCAGCACATTTTGAACCTATTTCAGTATCCACCTGTACAGTCTGGACAAGAGCTTCGAAATTGGTATGAAAAAGACTTGGATTGTGTGAGACTGGTGAATTGAGATTTAGATACTTCTTGTAGCTTAACAGAATGCAAGGAAGTTGTTTATGAAGCCAAAACGGTCTTTCAGTTAGCTGATTCAATAAGTGAAGTCTTTCACTGAGAGGATGATCTTTAATTTGCATAGCCTTATACACGTATCTATCCGCAAGGAATTGTCGTCTCAATGAATATGGTGGATCATTCATTTCAACTTGCACTGCATTATTAGGACTGTTCTTCATGGCTCCGCAAACAACTTTGAGTGCTTTTGACTGAACGCTATCAAATTTTCTGAAACAACTTTTAGAACAAGGTTCTAAAAATATTGAACCATAATCCATGACGCTTCTTATAATGGCCTTATAAACCATGAGTAATGAACTTGGATGTGCTCCCCAGCTTACTCCAGATAAACAACGGATTATATTTAAGTTTTTCTCAGCTCTTGCTACTGTATAATCACAATGCTGAAGTCCAGACATTTTTGAGTCTAAAACGACACCAAGGAACTTAAATGTTGTACAGACAGCTAATGGTATGTTATTATACACAATATTTACAGAGGGAGGTAAGCGGTTTCTACAAAAAACTAATACTGAACTCTTACTTGTTGAGAGGCTGAGACCATTATCCCCTAACCACAAGTTCAATTTGGAAAGGCCGGTGTTCATAATTTTGGTGGCATTTTGCAGAGATGGGTTAATTGTGTAGAGTAATAGGTCGTCAGCATACTGGAGGATGGATATATCTTTATTAAAAATGGTGTCTAGGTCATATGTATACAAACTGTATAATATCGGGCTAAGGGAAGACCCCTGAGGGAGGCCTTTCCATGTTTTCCTGGACAATGTTGTATTACCTGTTTTCAAAATTATAGTACGTTCAAAAAATATGTTCGAAATAAAATTTACCAATAACGGCGGAATGTTGAGCGTTATCATTTTTTGCCTGAGTATATGAATTTGGACATTATCATACGCCCCAGAAACGTCTAGAAATGCAGCTGTTAGGTATTGATTTGTTGAATATGCAATACGAATATCAGTTGTCAGAATTCCTAAACAGTCATAAATGCTTCGTCCTCTCCGGAAACCAAATTGTGTTTTAGAAAGCAGATTTTTACTCTCTAAGAACCACTCTAGACGATTCTTCACTAATTGTTCAGTAAGTTTTAGAATAACGGAGGAAAGAATTATAGGGCGATACGAAGATACTTCACTAGGGGATTTTTTGGGTTTTGTGAATGGCAACACCGTATTTTCTCTCCAAAATTCTGGAATATTACCTGTAATTACTATGGAATTTATTAGATCTAAGAAGTTAGAAAGGCAGCTATCATCTAGATTGGATATGAAAGAGTACACTACACCGTCTCCGCCTGGTGCAGTGTCTTTTGGTCTGCATATTACGCCCTTCAATTCACTCAAGGTAAATACATCATTGAGATTGTCAGAAGTTTGAGCTAGAGGTTTGTATAGGAAGTCCAAAGGTACAGACGGTGGGGCTAGTTGATCCATAAAGGATTCAGCTATATCTTCTGGAATGACAGGAGGTTTGTATGTGGTTGTGAAAGCGGATCTAAAGCGTTTTATATTGTTCCAAATCTCAGAAGATTTGATAGAAGGATTTATGCTTAGACAGAAGTTGTGCCAGCTATTGCGTTTCTTGTTCTTGAATAATTTCTTAGTAGAGTTTTGTATGGCCTCCAAATGATCATAATGTTCAGATGTAGGGTGTTGAAGGTATTGTTTCTCTGCTTGTTTTCTTGTCTTGATGGCTGTTGTGCATTCTGAGTCCCACCAAGGTGGTGAAGGTATCATGTTATTGACTTTTTTGATGGGGAAAATGAGATCAGCTGTTTCAATCAAATGTTTAACAAATAATTTACACAATTCAGTTTCACATAGATTTGGATTGGAATTATTTAATATTTTTCCCTTTGCTATTTCTCTAAATTGTGACCACTTTGCTTCATCTTTTGAAATACTCCTTTTCGGCCTAGATTGAAAAGATAGTCTATTGGTTCTGTTTTGGAGTGTCATTTCAATGATAATAACAAAGTGATCACTACCGTAAGTACTATCTGTTCTATGCCATTTAAGGAAAGATGAAAGATTTGGAGTGCAAATAGCCAGATCTATGGCACTAGCACCTTCATTGGGCTTGGTGATTCTGGTTGGTGTACCAGTGTTAAGGAAGCAAAGATTATACGTGTCGAGTATTTGAAGTAAATCTCTGCCATATACATCACTTTTGGAACAGCCCCATGAAATATGGTGGCAATTAAAATCTCCTAAAATTATGAATGGTTGTTGTATTGTGGCAATAATGAGATCTAGCTCTTGTAAAATCTTTAAAGAAGGTTTTGATACATAAATAGATATGTATAGGATTTTATTTACAACGGCACCAATAATAGATATTTTATTGCTATGGTTAGGAAAGGATGTGAATTGTGTATATATGTATTCATTTTTAATTAATAATGCTGTACCACCATGCTCATCTACTCTATCGTCTCTCAGACAATTATACCCAGAGATTTTAAAAATAGAGCCTGGTTTTAGCCAGGTTTCACTTAATGCAATAGCAAAGGGATTATGTGTGTTAATCAAATGAATTAATTCATGTTTTTTATTGTTTATGCTGCGACTATTCCACTGAATTATTTTGACTTGATCCATTATGAGTTTTAGAGGTGAAAGTAAGAGCTTCAATTAGTTTGGCAACGTTGTTCGGTTCTGTTGAGTTTGATCCAAGAAAGGAAATGCAAGTTTTAAATAGATTTAAAAGTAATTGTATGTTATCATTCATATTACACTCATCATTTTTAGATTTTTGGGTCTGGTTAAGAGCCACACCATTGGCAGAGGTTGATGGCATATTATAGTCTCTAACCAACATTGAATGCTCTTTCTTATCATATCCAGTATTTCCCAATTTTATTCTTTCACGTGGCTTAAGAAATACAGTTTTTTTATATGAAGTGACATTTTTGTTTTCAGATTGATCGGATTGAGAGGGAAGAATTGAATGGGTGAAATTATTGGAGGGATTCGTAGCTACATCAGCATATGACCTAGTTACTGATGGATAAAGTTTTGATGCCTCAAAGTATGAAATGCAACTTTGAGCCATGGACAATTTAATTTGTTTTTGGCGTTGGTGTTCAGGACATGTTTTAGATATGGCAAGGTGAGAACCAGAACACAAACAGCATGAATATAGATCAGGGTCAATGGTACAACTTTCTGCTGTATGTTCTAAACCACATTTGTTACAACGGGGCTTAGACCTACACTGCATCTTCGTGTGCCCATATCGGCAACAGTTATAACACTGTATAGTAGGATAAGTATAGAGCTCCACTTCAAAAGAAACATAGCAAAGATAAACTTTTTTTGGCAAAATTTGCCCATCAAAAGTCAGTACAACAGTTTGTGTTGGTTTCCACTCAGCTACTCCTGCTGCATCTCTAACCTTAGAATTAATGCGCCTAGTTTTCAAAATATTACCACAACCAAGTGGTAAGGTAATGTCGTTAATTATTTCTTCATGCGTCATGTCAACTGGCACTCCCTTTATGACACCAACTCTAGTGATTTGCGATGAAGGAATAAATGCTTTATATGACCCATTATATTTGGCTGATACCAGTGTAATAAAATTGTTAGCTTCTACAAAGGTTGTGAAAGATAATACAATTCTATTCCTCCCTATTTTCTTCAGACTGCCGGTTACCACACCTTGGATTTTATTCTGTTTCAGGAATCTTCCAAATGAAACGAGATGAAACGTGATTGGGGCATCTGGACACTCCTGCTCCCTCTGCACATGAATGGCATAAGGACCAAGATCGTCTTTATTAAAGAATTTTCTAGCAACAAAGTCTGTTTTTTTAATTCCAATGTCCGATTGCGGTGGACTAGTTGACTTAGGGTCAACTTGCTGTTGTGATTCTAATTTGACTGATTCTGTATCTCCTACGCAATTGTTACATTGCATTGTCTTTCCTGAGGTTTTATCGCGTTTTCTTTTGGCTTGGCAATTACCACATCTGGCATTTTTACGCTTAGTAGTACGCGTAGTACGGTTCCTACTGCCATCGCTTTCGACGCCTGACATTGATAATAGAGAAACAGCGTCTGACCATGGTGTGTCACCATTTGGTGAGATGGATATCTCCGCTGCTACCACCAAATTCCCGCCTCCGGGATCATCCATGGCGGGAGGGCCCATGGCCCCAGCCATTATATAAAAATATTTTAAACTTACCCTATATCCCAGCTAATTATGTACACTACACTCTACAAAAAAATCTACATATGATACTGACTAACTACACACGAAATATTATGAGTTTCACTGGTAAAAATGAATTTTAAAACTTTTTCCAAAAAAGCACGCGCGCTTGGTTTGAAGTTTCCCACCTTTTTTTCAACAATGAATCAACTTGTAGCATATTGTTGGGTAATTTCTCTGGTATCAAGTATGAAAATTAAAAATGAATATAGTCTGGCTAAAGAAAGTAGATACTGGATAATTTTGCAAACTTTTTATATGACAACACTAAAGTGTTCCTACCATCGGATATTTATCCTACAATTTGGGGTATTTGAAGTAGAAAGTACTTAGGAACAAGTAATTACAAAAAGGCATTTTTAAAACAAACTCATTTTGAACATTTTATAAAATGAATTTTAAAAATTCGTACGTCTGCTAAAATTGTGTTAATCGAAAATAAGTTTCATATCTACGTGTTGGATCATTTCAAGAGCTACAGTAAGCCTTACGTTGGTCTAATAAATAGCTTAAGTAATTAGGTACACTATGTATTAAATAATTAGGTAGGGAAAAACTTAACAATTTTATTTAAAAAAAAATTAATTTGTGTCTATTTTCCGAAAAATTTGGTAAAATCAGAATTAGTGTATGGTATTCCTATTTCTGACGCCGAGGTAGGCGTGTTGTTGATGTTTCTTTATAGTTGACTTGTGTAAAGTTAGGTTAGGTTGACTTGCGTAAAATGTCTTGATATTTTCTTATTTTAATTAAGTAAGTACATTATTCGTATAAGTTATTTTTTGTTTGTTCTTTTTGTTTCTTTAATACGCTACAATGGAGTGTCGTATCCGTGTAATGTTTGGTATGGAGTTAATAAAGAGATAACAAGTTATATAAGCTACTTTTAATCACGTCATAACGCGGACAAAATTGCAAGTATCCACTAGTAAAATAAAAATAAATGTCAAAGTATCAAAGTGAGTTGTTCCGACTTTCCTTTTTATTTTAGGGTTGCAATGCTAATATATTTTAAATTTGCCGCGCTTTTTCAGTATCTACTTTCGTTAGCCAGACTGTATCGCATAATTATACGCAATGAAAAAGTAATAAACGTGAGGTCTGAAAAACAAAGTAAATTATGCGGCTAAAGTTTGTAATAATATTTTCATTCAGTATAATCAAAGACAATAAATAAATCAAATAATCAATAATTTTCTCGTTCATGTCTTTAAATACATATTCTACAAAACGTACTCATTAGACTTTACATGCAAACCTTTCTGTTCTTCATGCTACGGATACCTGAGATAAGAAGAATATTATATGAGCACAAACAAATTTTTATCCAATCATAATCCTTGCGGAGCGATAGGTTCATTTGTTTCAAGGGTGGAATTGAGGAATCCCATTACCTAGGTAGCCTATAGAACAAGAACTTTGACTTTTTTTTACAAATCCTAGGTTTGATTGCCGGCTCTGGCAAGTATTAATGAATGAATTTTGTAAAGTGTGTTTTCATTTACGTACATTTACAGTAGCAAACGGTGAAAAAAAACTTCACCAGGAAATCTGCCTATCCGTCAGGATAGTTAATAACCAATCCCTGTATACGGCGATACGGTTCACTATCTATTTCGTTAGGTGCTGTCCATTTAGTAAAATGCGGGCTTTGAGTAGCTCATAACTTTAAAATTTCGGAGTTTACACTACCTCTGACCACCCTTCGTCGTGGTGAAGTGTGTATTTTTTTGTGATTAGGTACCAACGTTTTTATCATACTTACTGCTTTCATTTCATGTAAATACTTACTGAGGTCACATAAAAATATTATGTTTAGGTGTAATTGGAACCGTCTCATTCAAAGGCTCAAGAAACAGCTGAAACGAATTAAAAATTGATATTTTTAATACGATGTATATATTTTTGTGTAGACTTGCTCTTCCAATCATTTTATATATTCTTTAAGAAAAAATTCTTTAAGAAAAAAGGATTAGATGCAATAATGACTGGCTGATTCTGATTGCCACAGCACAAAAATCTGACGTGACGGATGGAAAAATTGGCCATTGAGCATTGTAGAGATCCCGCCACATAAGGTGGCAGTTGGAGGCGTCGCCACAGTCGCGTAATTCAGTGTTACCAGTAAACACGCCAAAACTAGCACTCACTGTGCCATACGGTTCGATACATTATAGGTTTCATTTGTAACGGTCTTTGGTTGCAGAGCTATAAACTCAAATAAAACAAATTAATATATCAAAGTCAAAATATGTTTATTAAACTATTTCAAACATGATTAATAATTAACGGGACTTATCCTTCTTATTTATATATTACATATATTATGTGTTCCTTCACTCTGTCCGCAATAGACCGTTAAGTGTGTTCGACGTAGGATTTCCCACAGCTGCAATCAATCTTATACACACCCTTATATCTTATATCATGAGTATAAATCGCGAATCTCTTAAAACTATTATTTCAAACATGGCACTGAGCATTGTCTTTACATATTTTTTACCGAGGTTAGATCAGCGGAGACCCTAGCTTGGAGAAGAACTAACAAGAAACTCCGGAAATCAATTTATTATAATCACCCTTTAACAAACATAAAAATTACAAAGAGTGGGCAAAAAACACAACGCTGGTAATACTAAATTTACCTTTCATACAAAATAACACGCAATGGCGGTAACGTCAAATTTAGTTCCAAGTTTGGCTACTGCCACCTTATGTGGCGGGATCTCTATGTATGTATTGAAATAAAAATATAATGCAAATGGCTGCTGTTTGGTTGGATTGTGCGTTTACGTCGTGGTTTTAGTTCATGCATTTCTCAAGCAACAGTTATTAATGTGTTGGTTACAGTACCTATTCAAATTACATTAGAGAGTGGTGGAGTTAAAAGTAAGTGGAAGTTTGATATACACAGTAATTTTTGGATTTACCGGTGTCCTGTACCACGCTTGGTTAACAATTTTTAGGTTCCTTTTTTGGTACTAGAATCTAATTCTCTATTCAAAGCCAATATTCTGATGATTTATGTAAAACTATAGCAATTAGAACCCAAATCAAGTTCTTTGATACAAGTATGATTGACTATGATGCATTCTTGTTTCGGCGACAAACATATCCTTCTAACCCGTTCCGAGACTATAAAGACTGAGAGATTATTCCTGTGTCCTCTATCGTTAAGGTTATGATAAGATAGATATTGAATTTCGGTACTAGTTTGTTCGTTTATAATATTATTAACTTAGCCCCCTCAGTCGCTTTCTATTACATGCTGGCTTTTTATTAGCACATTAGCACTGCTAACTACAATTCTATGTCCCGGACTAGCATTGCATGGGTTCATATAA